>OZ005741.1:86128280-86157106 GCA_963930735.1 Dioctria linearis
GGATTAAAGATCTTTCTCGACTCATATCGAAGCAAACTTCTAAATATAATGGTAGAAAGTATATACATATGTGAGAGATGTTTGCTCTACTTTCGCTATGCTGAAAAATTAGCATCACATACTCCCGAATGCGAGAAACAAAACAATTGTAGGATTATGTTTCCATCAGAAGAAAAGAAATGGTTGGAATATAAGAATTATAACCATAAGAATCCAGTCCCGTTTTGTGTATATGCTGATCTTGAGTCCATATTGAAGCCAATTCAGGGAAACGATCAAAATACACAGCGAATCCAGGAACATGAAGTTCATAGCATCGGATTCTATTTCCACTGCAACCATGATGCTAAGCTCTCATATTACAGAGCATATCGAGGCAAGAATTGCCAACAATGGTATGCATTAGAATTGCAAAAAATTGCATCCATAGCTGTACAGGAAAAGCTGAACATCAGGCCAATGCAGCCCCTGATTAAAGAGGAACGGCGTTCACATATGGAAAATACTTGCTGCCATATATGTGAAAAAACGTTTGCAGCTGATGAGGAACGAGTTCGGCATCATTGCCACTTAACAGGAAAATATCGAGGACCAGCGCATAATGCATGCAATCTCATGTATCAAGATTGCTCCATAGTTCCAGTACTTTTTCACAATTTATCCGGATATGATGCTCACTTCATTATTAAGGATATAGCTACATCTTTCCCAGAAAAGTTGATCTCTTACCAATAAACAAGGAAAGATATATCTCGTTCACCAAGCACATGGACGGCAGCTACATAAAATTCAGATTCATCGATTCCTTCCGATTTATGGCTGAATCTTTAGATAAGCTATCATCATTGCTGCCGATGGATAAATTAAACATTTCAAGATCAGTATGGCAGGGATTGGATGATGACACTATCAAACTTCTTACACGCAAGGGTGTCTTCCCATATGATTTTATTGATGACTGGGATAAATTGGATTTCCGGAACTTGCCAACACAGGAAGCGTTCTACAATAAACTGACTGACAGTGCTATATCTGAAGAGGTCTGGCAAAAATTTGAAATACAAACACTTGGTGAACATTCAGATCTATACCTTAAGACTGATGTTCTCCTATTGGCCGATGTGTTTGAGAACTTTCGAGAAGTGTGCATGAAGACATACAATTTAGATCCAGCACATTATTACACCATGCCAGGCCTAACATGGGATGCTATGCTAAAATACACTAATGTGAAATTAGAGCTGTTAACCGACGTAGATATACTGCTATTCATAGAGAGAGGCATTCGAGGTGGTATAAGTCAATTTTCGAACAGATATAGTAAAGCAAATAACAAATATATCGATGATTTTAAGCCTGAGGAGAAAGAGAAATACTTGATGTATTATGATGTGAATAACCTTTATGGATGGGCCATGTCACAGCATTTACCAACCGGAGGATTCAAATGGGTTGATGTTCCCAATATTGACGTTTCCGAAATTCCTGATGATTCTCCAACTGGATACATATTTGAAGTCGACTTGGATTATCCTCAACATCTACATGATAAGCATAAGGACTTACCGTTTTGCTCTGAGCATGCAGCACCACCTGGAGCAAAATTAGAAAAGCTTCTGACAACATTACATCCAAAAACTAAATATATTATACACTACCGAAATTTGAAGCAATGCTTATCACATGGACTCATCTTGAAAAAAGTGCACCGGGTTCTTCAATTCGACCAATCAGCTTGGCTTAAACCGTATATTGACTTAAATACTACCAAACGGATGCAGGCTACAAGCGATCATGAGAAGGACAGCTATAAAAAGATGAATAATGCAGCTTTTGGTAAGACCATGGAAAATGTGCGCAAGTATAGCGATATCAAGCTTTGCATGAAGTGGGAAGGTCGCTATGGTGCAAAAGCTCGGATTGCGGCACCCAACTTCCACAGTGCAACGATATTTGATGAGAATTTAGTTGCTGTGGAATTAAGGCGACTCAACATCTTATTCAATAAGCCTCTCTATATTGGAATGGCAGTTATGGAAATTTCAAAGATATGCCTCTACGATTTCCATTACAGTTTTATGCAGCGTGACTTTGGAGATAAATGTAAAGTCATGTATACAGATACAGATTCTCTAATATATGAACTTGAAGAGAAAAATGCATATGAGTTCATGGCTGAAAATATAAACAAATTTGATACAAGTGATTACCCAGAAGATAACCAGTTCGATTTACCGCTCATGAATAAAAAGATTCCTGGTCTAATGAAAGATGAGCTTAATGGGAAAATCATGAGCGAATTTGTGGGCTTGCGCTCGAAAATGTACAGTCTGCGTATAAACGATTGTAAAGCGGTAAAGAAAGCAAAAGGAGTAAAGACTAATGTAGTCGAGAGGCATATCAATTTCGAAGACTACGTCGAATGTTTAAATAACAAGCGAGTATTAACTGCTAATCAGAGCTCCATACGATCGTATAACCATAATGTCTACACGATCAACCAAAAGAAGATTGCATTGAGTCCATATGATAACAAGCGGTATATTATGAGTGGGACAACGGATACTCTACCATGGGGACATTACTCTATTCAATCAGAACAGCAAGGAGCAGACGAAGAAAACATATAATCTAGGGCTAGTCTAAGATATGTATTGTAAATAAAAATTGTATTATAGCTAAAATACAATTTAATGAAATAGTTTGTTTTAATTGTAGGTATTATAGTATAAGATATACATTATTGTAAAATAAAGAAAGTGTTATTACAGTTATAGGGAAACCGATTAAAGGAATTGAATGATACACTAAGAATTAAATGTTAATATTTTTTCAATTTATAATAAATAAATAATGATATTTTATATATGGTATTCTTTTTATTCAATTTCCCTACTAAGTACACAGCTCCCGAATAATATTTGCCCACTACAGCGAGCTCCTAATCGGACGGTTGAGCCTTTTACCTAGAATGTTAGGACGGCTTGAGAAAAAACATTTACACATGGGCTCGACCTTGACCCCCGGCATCACCTTTGAAACCGGAAGGGCGTCTGACCCTTGACCTTCATCCGGAAGTGTATTATATATATATATATATATGTGTATAATCAAGCACATCACAGGGGATTCCATATTGCTTTTCAAAGCAGGTCTGATAAACCTGTTCTAAAAGCTGTTAAGCTGTTATGAGACCTGTTCGAAAAGCTGTTTAGCTGTTATCAGACCTGTTTAAAAGCTGTCAAGCTGTTATCAGAGCTGTTTGAAAAGCTGTTAAGCTGTTATTTAACCTGTTTAAAAACTGTTAAGCTGTTATCAGACCTGTTCGAAAAGCTGTTAAGCTGTTATCAGACCTGTTCTAAAAGCTGGTAAGCTGTTATCAGACCTGTTCGAAAAGCCGTTTAGCTGTTATCAGACCTGTTTAAAAGCTGTTAAGCTGTTATCAGAGCTATTTGAAAAGCTATTAAGCTGTTATTTAACCTGTTTAAAAGCTGTTAAGCTGTTATCAGACCTGTTCGAAAACCTGTTAAGCTGTTATCAGACCTGTTCGAAAAGCTGTTAAGCTGTTATCAGACCTGTTCGAAAAGCTGTTTAACTGTTATCAGACCTGTTTAAAAGCTGTTAAGCTGTTATCAGAGCTGTTTGAAAACCTGTAAAGCTGTTATTTAACCTGTTTAAAAGCTGTTAAGCTGTTATCAGACCTGTTCGAAAAGCTGTTAAGCTGTTATCAGACCTCTTCGAAAACCTGTTAAGCTGTTATCAGACCTGTTCGAAAAGCTGTTTAGCTGTTATCTGACCTGTTTAAAAGCTGTTAAGCTGTTACCAGAGCTGTTTGAAAAGCTGTTAAGCTGTTATCTGACCTGTTTGAAAAGCTGTTAAGCTGATATTAGACCTGTTCGAAAAGCTGTTTAGCTGTTATCTGACCTGTTTAAAAGCTGTTAAGCAGTTATCAGACCTGTTTTGAAAAGCAATATGGAATCCCCTGTGATGTGCTTGATTATACACACATATATATATAATACACTTCCGGATGAAGGTCAAGGGTCAGACGCCCTTCCGGTTTCAAAGGTGATGCCGGGGATCAAGGTCGAGCCCACGTGTAAATGTTTTTTCTCAAGCCGTCCTAACATTCTAGGTAAAACGCTCAACCGTCCGATTAGGAGCTCGCTGTAGTGGGCAAATATTATTCAGGAGCTGTGGACTTAGTAGGGAAATTGAATAAAAAGAATACCATATATAAAATATCATTATTTATTTATTATAAATTGAAAAAATATTAACATTTAATTCTTAGTGTATCATTCAATTCCTTTAATCGGTTTCCCTATAACTGTAATAACACTTTCTTTATTTTACAATAATGTATATCTTATACTATAATACCTACAATTAAAACAAACTATTTCATAAAATGGTATTTTAGCTATAATACAATTTTTATTTACAATACATAGCTTAGACTAGCCTTAGATTATATGTTTTCTGCGTCTGCTCCTTGCTGTTCTGATTGAATAGAGTAATGTCCCCATGGTAGAGTATCCGTTGTCCCACTCATAATATACCGCTTGTTATCATATGGACTCAATGCAATCTTCTTTTGGTTGATCGTGTAGACATTATGGTTATACGATCGTATGGAGCTCTGATTAGCAGTTAATACTCGCTTGTTATTCAAACATTCGACGTAGTCTTCGAAATTGATATGCCTCTCGACTACATTAGTCTTTACTCCTTTTGCTTTCTTTACCGTTTTACAATCGTTTATACGCAGACTGTACATTTTCGAGCGCAAGCCTACAAATTCGCTCATGATTTTCCCATTAAGCTCATCCTTCATTAGACCAGGAATCTTTTTATTCATGAGCGGTAAATCGAACTGGTTATCTTCTGGCTAATCACTTGTATCAAATTTGTTTATATTTTCAGCCATGAACTCATATGAATTTTTCTCATCAAGTTCATATATTAGAGAATCTGTATCTGTATACATGACTTTACATTTATCTCCAAAGTCACGCAGCATAAAACTGTAATGGAAATCGTAGAGGCATATCTTTGAAATTTCCATAACTGCCATTCCAATATAGAGAGGCTTATTGAATAAGATTTTGAGTCGCCTTAATTCCACAGCAACTAAATTCTCATCAAATATCGTTGCACTGTGGAAGTTGGGTCCCGCAATCCGAGCTTTTGCACCATAGCGACCTTCCCACTTCATGCAAAGCTTGATATCGCTATACTTGCGCACATTTTCCATGGTCTTACCAAAAGCTGCATTATTCATCTTTTTATAGCTGTCCTTCTCATGATCGCTTGTAGCCTGCATCCGTTTGGTAGTATTTAAGTCAATATACGGTTTAAGCCAAGCTGATTTGTCGAATTGAAGAACCCGGTGCACTTTTTTCAAGATGAGTCCATGTGATAAGCATTGCTTCAAATTTCGGTAGTGTATAATATATTTAGTTTTTGGATGTAATGTTGTCAGAAGCTTTTCTAATTTTGCTCCAGGTGGTGCTGCATGCTCAGAGCAAAACGGTAAGTCCTTATGCTTATCATGTAGATGTTGAGGATAATCCAAGTCGACTTCAAATATGTATCCAGTTGGAGAATCATCAGGAATTTCGGAAACGTCAATATTGGGAACATCAACCCATTTGAATCCTCCGGTTGGTAAATGCTGTGACATGGCCCATCCATAAAGGTTATTGACAGCATAATAAATCAAGTATTTCTCTTTCTCCTCAGGCTTAAAATCATCGATATATTTGTTATTTGCTTTACTATATCTGTTCGAACATTGACTTATACCACCTCGAATGCCTCTCTCTATGAATAGCAGTATATCTACGTCGGTTAACAGCTCTAATTTCACATTAGTGTATTTTAGCATAGCATCCCATGTTAGGCCTGGCATGGTGTAATAATGTGCTGGATCTAAATTGTATGTCTTCATGCACACTTCTCGAAAGTTCTCAAACACATCGGCCAATAGGAGAACATCAGTCTTAAGCTATAGATCTGAATATTCACCAAGTGTTTGTATTTCAAATTTTTGCCAGACCTCTTCAGCATGATTGTAGTCCTCAGGAGATATAGCACTGTCAGTCAGTTTATTGTAGAACGCTTCCTGTGTTGGCAAGTTCCGGAAATCCAATTTATCCCAGTCATCAATAAAATCATATGGGAAGACACCCTTGCGTGTAAGAAGTTTGATAGTGTCATCATCCAATCCCTGCCATACTGATCTTGTAATGTTTAATTTATCCATCGGCAGCAATGACGATAGCTTATCTAAAGATTCAGCCATAAATCGGAAGGAATCGATGAATCTGAATTTTATGTAGCTGCCGTCCATGTGCTTGGTGAACGAGATATATCTTTCCTTGTTTATTGGTAAGAGATCAACTATAATGAAGTGAGCATCATATCCGGATAAATTGTGAAAAAGTACTGGAACTATGGAGCAATCTTGATACATGAGATTGCATGCATTATGCGCTGGTCCTCGATATTTTCCTGTTAAGTGGCAATGATCCCGAACTCGTTCCTCATCAGCTGCAAACGTTTTTTCACATATATGGCAGCAAGTATGTTCCATATGTGAACGCCTTTCCTCTTTAGTCAGGGGCTGCATTGGCCTGATGTTCAGCTTTTCCTGTACAGCTATGGATGCAATTTTTTGCAATTCTAATGCAAACCATTGTTGGAAATTCTTGCCTCGATATGCTCTGTAATATGAGAGCTTAGCATCATGGTTGCAGTGGAAATAGAATCCGATGCTATGAACTTAATGTTCCTGGATTCGCTGTGTATTTTGATCGTTTCCCTGAATTGGCTTCAATATTGACTCAAGATCAGCATATACACAAAACGGGACTGGATTCTTATGGTTATAATTCTTATATTCCAACCATTTCTTTTCTTCTGATGGAAACATAAATTTACAATTGTTTTGTTTCTCGCATTCGGGAGTATGTGATGCTAATTTTTCAGCATAGCGAAAGTAGAGCAAACATCTCTCCCATATATACTTTCTACCATTATATTTAGAAGTTTGCTTCGATATGAGTCGAGAAAGATCTTTAATCCAGCAGAAATGATATCTGCTGGCATCATCATCATCATCCATATGATCATCATCCTGGTCATAGTTATCTTGTAACATTAAGAGATTTACATGTCGCTCCATCCTGTGTTTCGTAAGTCTAACTGGAACTGTGGTGAAGAAACGCTCTTTCTCCAGATGAATACGTTTACTGATATCTCGTTCTGGTCTTCAAATTGCGTTATTTGGTTAAGTGTCATGGGAAATGTTATCCCATTTAAATTAAGTACAGTTGAATAATGTGGGTATGATGAGGTCCTGTCGGCGTGAACATTTGTAGGGTAGAGCGCTGATGTTACGGCCCACGCGAAGCATGCTACATCATTATTTTTCAAATTAATGCAAGCTTGCTTTAAAGCAATCTCCTTTGATAGAGGTATATACGAAGATCCTCGAAGCTGTTCAAACTTGTTGATGTGTACTGCTAGATGTATTATAGAGTGCAGTGCCCAGCCACTGTCTTTTTCCTGGAATTCTTCCAGCTGAGTATGTATTGGATCCAAAATGTTTGATTTAAACCACTCCTCTAAATTATCATCTGCACTAATTGGAGCAGTTCTTGCTTGGAAATACTTAATGTCTTTTATGTTTTCATTGTCAGCACTTTGTTTAATAAATTCACCGCATAACGTCGTAGAGACTTTAATATTAAAATAATGTTTTAAGGTATTTTTAACACGACGCAATAACACCTTGTCGAATTCTGTCTGCAAACGCCGTCTTTACTTCCTCCCACTTTACAAAATCACTTCTTCTTACGCGAGTAATTCCTCCACCTCGACGGGGAGTTCTCAATAGTGCTCTCAATGATTTAATTTGCTCGAGACAGCTCTCAAAATGTCGTTTCCTAGCACTCTGATTGCACTTCCGAAATGCAACTTGAAATTTATGCATGTTTCTATTGCACTTTTGAACAATATAGTCTTTATTCACCGAATTTTTTAAATACTCCATCACATCTTTTCGCAAATTTTCAATTATTGAAAAACTTTTATTTACTAACACCGAAGACATTTTTAATTTTTTTATATTTTAAACTAACACTGAGACTTACTGAAACTGAATGATGGCTCCTAGCGGTTTGCTTGCGCTTTTATAGGAACACCTCGCTGTTTTCTTTATACGAATTTGTTTACAGGAAGTGAAGTGGTATCAAATTACGTGAGGATGGCTCATTCGATTAAATTTGTTTACACAGGTGTGCATAACTTATTCAGCGAATTTGTTTACAGCGGTGATATCAAATTACATGAGGATGACTCATTCGATTGAATTTGTTTACACAGGTGTGCATGACTCATTCAGCTAATTTGTTTACAGGAAGTGAAGTGATATCAAATTACGTGAGGATGGCTCATTCGATTAAATTTGTTTACACAGGTGTGCATGACTCATTCAGCTTAAATGCCAATTTGTTAACAGGAAGTGGGGTGATAACAAATTACATGAGGATGACTCATTGTTTACTTTATTCGGATTGGTTACAACAGGATTAAACTTGTTTTGGGAGATTGCCTATAAATTGGTATCAAATTACCAGCCACCTGTCCACCGAGGCTTTAATTTCCACTACTTCTTACAAGCAGCCGTGATCTATTTTTAGATATCATGATCACTCTCGGATTTTTAATCCGCAGTTGTTTTTTTTCGGCAAAAGAAATTTTCAATTATAACTACCCATCTAAGACAACATATCAGTTGTTGTTTTTTTTCAGCTATTGAGAATCTTTCATAAATTTGTTTACTTTACTCGGCTCTGTGAGAATTTTGTTTACATTATTCGACTGCGAATTTGTTTACATTATTCGGCTGTACGAATTGTTTATGCAATGAATAAAACTAGAAACATTACACCTGAAGATCAAAAATTAGGCTATTTCATACCTAGGTCATCATATCTACCTACGTTAGTTGTTGTTGTTAATTTAATAACATGGTACTGAATATCGCCTGGTAGAAAATCTTTTAGTATGACGTTGTGTGTATGTGAGTGTGTGTGTGTGTGTGTGTGTGTGTGTGTATGTGAGTGTGTGTGTGTGTGTGTGTGTGTGTGTGTGTGTGTGTGTGTGTGTGTGTGTGTGTGTGTGTGTGTGTGTGTGTGTGTGTGTGTGTGTGTGTGTGTGTGTGTGTGTGTGTGTGTGTGTGTGTGTGTGTGTGTGTGTGTGTGTGTGTGTGTGTGTGTGTGTGTGTGTGTGTGTGTGTGTGTGTGTGAAGGTCAATGACATCAGAGTCAATGGTCAAAGGTCAAGGGTCAAAAGGTCAATGACCTCAGGGTCGGTGACGTATCGGTCTGAAGACGGACATATCCAAGTCAACATACCTACCTACATTGGTTGTTGTAGTATCCTCCTAAAAGAAAACTTCAAGATGATGTCACATTTCCAGTACAAAAGCGACTTCAGCCCCCATCCCCCCCCCCCCACCCACTCCCCAGAACCCACAGTGATCCACCAAAATAGTTGAAATCTACACCTTCTAGAATCTATTGGCATATTGTAGGGTTAACTTGAATTATTGCTAATACTAATTACACTAATTTCACAACATTTCTTATCCACCAGCTGCACACATCCACACACGCCCTAGGTAACGTTTCCTCAGCCGCCAAGTAGCCCAGCCCAACATACCACAGGTACTCATACTAAAGAAAACAACTGAAACCCAACTCAAGCTGACAAGTATACAGTCCCCGATATAAATTCGCTTAGGGTATTTCACATCACTACTTAAGCCGCACACATTCTACCCAAGCCTTGGTACAGGTAACGTAGCCCAGTCCAACACACCGCAGACAGTCCTAGTCATAGTATCAGATATTGCCACTAAAGCTCTCAGCCTCCAGTACCCAGACACAGGAGGGGGCACCTCAAGGTCAAATTGTTGCCTCCAAGACCAGATCAAACTTAACCAGCAACCTCCACTAATAAAGCTTCCCGCCCCTACACAAGATGCCAAATTTTCAGTACAAAAGCGGCCTCAGAACCACCTCAAAATTGCTCACCGTACTTCAATTTATTAAAAAATCAGTCAAGGCAAGAGCTTGAACAGCTGCCGGGGATCCGCTAATCAGTTGATAGTAGGAAGGAATTCCGCCAGGCAGACCCTGTGACGTAGACCACTAGACGGAATCCCCCAGGGGCCCAGAGCCTCGGTCCAGAGCCATCAAAATAGTTGGATTCTACCTTGCACTTTTTGTATGGAAAAAGTGGTCTGGTGCTCTTATAGCTACACTACTCTTATTTAGGCACACCACTTGAAAACAGCAAAACCAAGATGACATCATTCTGATATCTACAACCTCCCCGCTAATAAAAGAAAATAGCAAATCCAAGGCATGGTGGTAGTACCTGCTAATGCCGCTAGGGAACCTTACTTTCCCTCGAGGTGAACAACATATGAAGTACCGGCTAATGCCGCTAGGGAACCTTACTCAATAAATGGTGTTTGCACTCGAAAGAGCAACTGTGACTTTTCAAACAGCTCTGACAACAGCTTAACAGCTTTTAAAACAGCTCTGATAACAGCTTAACAGCTTTTAAACAGCTCTGATAACAGCTTAACAGCTTTTCAAACAGCTCTGATAACAGCTTAACAGCTTTTAAAACAGCTCTGCTAACAGCTTAACAGCTTTTCAAACAGGTCTGATAACAGCTTAACAGCTTTTCAAACAGGTCTGATAACAGCTTAACAGCTTTTAAACAGCTCTGATAACAGCTTAACAGCTTTTCAAACAGGTCTGATAACAGCTTAACAGCTTTTAAACAGCTCTGGTAACAGCTTAACAGCTTTTCAAACAGCTCTCCTAACAGCTTAACAGCTTTTCAAACAGCCCTGATAACAGCTTAACAGCTTTTAAAACAGCTCTGATAATAGCTTAGCAGCTTTCAAACAGCTCTGATAACAGCTTAACAGCTTTTAAAACAGCTCTGATAACAGCTTAACAGCTTTTCAAACAGGTCTGATAACAGCTTAACAAATTTTCAAACAGCTCTGATAACAGCTCAACAGCTTTTAAAACAGCTCTGATAACAGCTTAACAGCTTTTAAACAGCTCTGATAACAGCTTAACAGCTTTTCAAACAGCTCTGATAACAGCTTAACAGCTTTTAAAACAGCTCTGATAACAGATTAACAGATTTAAAACAGCTCTGATAACAGCTTTAATTTTTTGCTAGTAAAGTACATTTAAAAACATTGAGGTGAATTAATTTAATAGAAATATTTGCAAGATTTTATAGGCATGCTAGTAGTTACGGCTAATGCCGCTAGGTAACCTTACTCGAGAAATGTCGAAATCCTATGCTATTTCCCTATGCTGGTGAGTGCTGTAAGTGATATCGTATCCCCGAACCCGAGATGAACAACATAGGTAGTACCAGCAAATGCCACCAGGGGACCTTGCTCAAGAAATGGTGTTTGGACTCGAAAAAGCAACTGTGACTTTTCAATACACGCACCTGCAGGACCCAATAATAATAATAATTTGCTAAGAAAACATAAAACCAAAGTGATATCATGTTGTGAAATTCGAATGATGCTGATATCTACAACAGCACTTGAAAACAGCAAAACCAAGATGACGTCATGCTTATATCTAGCACTTCTCCGCTAATAAAAGAAAACAGCAAAACCAAGGCATGCTATTAGTTCCGGCTAATGCCGCTAGGTAACCTTACTCGAGAAATATCGAAATCCTATGCTGGTGAGTGCTGTAAGTGATATCTTATCCCCGAACCCGAGATGAACAACATAGGTAGTACCAGCAAACGTCACCAGGGGACCATTCGAGATGAAAAATAAGCGAACTTCAAAAACAAAATCAAAATCCTATGCTATTTCCCTATGCTGGAGAGCGCTAAAAGTGGTCTCGTATCCCCAAAATGGTCTCGTATCCCCAAGATTCGAGATGAAAAATAAGCGAACTTCAGAAACAAAATCAAAATCCAATGCTATTTCCCTATGCTGGAGAGCGCTAAAATTGGCCTCGTATCCCCAAAGTGGTCTCGTATCCCCAAGATTCGAGATGAAAAATAAGCGAACTTCAGAAACAAAATCAAAATCCTATGCTATTTCCCTATGCTGGAGAGCGCTAAAAGTGGTCTCGTATCCCCAAAATGGTCTCGTATCCCCAAGATTCGAGATGAAAAATAAGCGAACTTCAGAAACAAAATCAAAATCCTATGCTATTTCCCTATGCTGGAGAGCGCTAAAATTGGTCTCGTATCCCCAAAGTGGTCTCGTATCCCCAAGATTCGAGATGAAAAATAAGCGAACTTCAGAAACAAAATCAAAATCCTATGCTATTTATCTATGCTGGAGAGCGCTAAAAGTGGTTTCGTACCCCCAAAGTGGTCTCGTATCCCCAAGATTCGAGATGAAAAATAAGCGAACTTCAGAAATAAAATCAAAATCCTATGTTATTTCCCTATGCTGGAGTAGTACCGGCTAATGCCACCAGGGGACCATGCTCAAGAAATGGTGTTTGTACTCGAAAGAGCAACTGTGACTTTTCAATGCATGCACCCCCAAGACCTAATAATAATAACTTGCTAAGAAAACATCAAGCCAAGGTGATATCATGTTGTGAAATTCGAATGATGTTAATATCTACAACTTCCCCGGTAAGAAAACTTATTTAGGCACACCACTTGAAAACAGCAAAACCAAGATGACGTCATTCCGATATCTACAACCTCCCCGTTAATAAATGAAAATCCAAGGCATGGTGGTAGTACCTGCTAATGCCGCTAGGGAACCTTAATTTCCGTCGAGGTGAACAACATATGACATACCGGCTAATGCCGCTAGGGAACCTTACTCGATAAATGGTGTTTGCACTCGAAAGAGCAACTGTGACTTTTCAATACACGCACCCCCTAAACCCAATAATATTAATTTGCTGAGAAAACATCTAGCAAAGGTGATGTCATGTTGTGAAATTCGAATGATGCTGAATCTACAACTTCCCTGCTAAGAAAACGTGCAGCATTTGAAAACAGCAAAACCATGATGACGTCATGCTGATATCTAGAACTCTCCCGCTAGTAAAAGAAGAAAACAGCAAAACCATGGCATGCTGGTAGTTCCGGCTAAGGCCGCTAGGGAGCCTGACTAAAGAAATGGCGTTTGCGCTCGAACAAATGTCGCTAATATTTTGAAAACCAGAGGATTTCTGATGAAAATTTCATTCCGCCTCCCACCCCACACCGCCAAGTATCCATTTCCATGAGCAAAAATAACTTGAAATATTAATACGCTAATATCTCGAAAACCAGAGCCCGTAGAGGATTTCTGATGAAAATTTCATTCCCCCCCCCCCGTCTCCTGCTCAGGCGCTGCCAAATTTCTCCTCGTTCTGAAAAAGGGAGAGAATATCAGAATTATTATGTGTCATCAAACAAAGAAGAAAGGAAAATATTGATGCTGCTAGTGCGTGAGGGCACAAGGGCAGCAAAATGCTTCTGCTCGTAGGTGAGGGCACAAGGAAGTAGCAAAGTGCTACAGTCAGTAAAACTAGTCAGTTTAGTCTCTGACAGTCTTCTGAGCGTGCGCAGAAGTGTAGCAATATGCTACTACAAAGAAGAAGAAGAGCAGATTAATCTGCAGCAGAATTATTCTTCTGCGTAAATGTGAGCAGGAGATGTAGCAGATTATTCTCTGCAGCAGAATTATTCTTCTGCGTAGATGTGGACAGGAGATGTTGCAGATTAATCTCTGCGCAGAATTATTCTTCTGCTTAGGTGTGGGACGGAATATTGCAGATTAATCTCTGCGCAGAATTAATCTTCTGCTTAGGTGTGGGACGGAATATTGGAAATGATTTTCAGATTATTGTTTGAAATATAGAATTAATCTTCTATAATGAGGTTGGGAATATTCTTGTACTTAGATTAGTCTCTAAACCAGATGAGCTCTGGACCAAGAATGATTTTCTGCTGCGGCTCGTCGGCTTTATATAGCCGCCGCATCCAGTTATGAGCCCTCACCTCTCGGTGTTGCCCTAGCGTCGTTTGTTAGATTTAATTACTGAGGCGAAATCAAATGGTTTGACGTAATGTCAGTATGTGACATTGCGAAATGTAAATATTCGAGAGGGATGTACACTTTAGGTCATCAACTTACCTATATTTTTATAGAATTTTGTTATAAATAATAATAATTTTGTATGTTTTAGGTGTTGAATCTATTTGTTGGAGTGTTTAGACATCGCTGGACCAAAGGAAGGAAGTTCGCAACTATCAGATGAGTATTTTTTGTTGATTTCATTTAGAATTTGGTTCTTTGTGTTTCCTTTATTTTGTCTTTTTAGGAATGTGTTTACATCGGGGGAATCACAACACGTCGGTGGACTAAAATCATCGAAAGACCAAATGGCAATAACCAGGGAAATAAGTACATTAAAAGTAAGTAGTATTAAAGATTTGGACAGTAAATTACGAAGCATAGTAGAAGACATAACAGAATTCGCAGCTTTTGACGAAAATGGTGCAATTATGACAGAAACTTTCAGTAGAATTTTAATATAGCGAACAAAAGAATCAGTGTCAGGTTCATTAGCTTATGCTATAATGACGCAAAATCGATTAACAACAATTAGAGATATAGTGAATAATTTTATAGGTCAGGAGCAAAGTAATTTTAACATGAATTTAATTAGCAAAAATTTTAGTAAAAATTATGATAACAAAAAATTTTAAAAGAAAAGCAATGGGCAGCAATGTAACCAAAGATTTGAAAGACCTTATTATCAAAACAATGCTTACCAAAATAGAACAGGACAATACAGAACTAATAACTCACAGCCAAGACAGACTTATAATAATTACAGCAATAATAACTACAACAATAAGTATAATACTCAACGGAATAACAGAACCCAACAGTCGAGACAAAGACCAGAACCCATGGAAGTAGGCAATATTAGTAGACCAGAAACGAATTCAATTGATGATGCTTTTTTTATAAATTAGCCTAGGAACATAACAAAATTTTCATAACATTAACAATACAAAACGAGACATATTTAGCACTAGTAGATACAGGCTCCTCAACTATAAGTATATTAAATGAAAATAAATTCCATATCCAATTCTGAATAATGCATCAACAGTAATTAACACTATTCAAGCTGAAGTGAATAAACCCAATAAAACAGTTGCAACTCTATGTCCAATAGAATTTAGGTATTCAGAAAAGGCTAGAATGAAGTGGATTGCGATGAAATTAGAGAAACCATATTATCTTTTAGTAGGAATGGACTGGATAACCAAAAATGTAAAAGAAATAAGTATAGAGAATAAAGAAATCATTATGACTAATAAAGTGAGTGTTCCGTTCTTGACAAAAGCCGTTCAAGAAGAGGTTAATGTTGGTTTTAGAAGTAAGTGAAGTACAAAATCTTGTTTAAGATCATTTAAATGAAAGAGGCCGGAATATGGTTAACAAATTAATTTAAAAATATCACAAACTTCTATTTAAAGAAGGTGACATTTTAACAAGCACTAATACTGTGGTTCATGAAATAAAAACTACAACAAATGAGCAAATTAATTCCAAGCTCTATCGATATCCACCTCAGCATGAAGCTGAAGTACGACGACAAAATGGAAGAAATGGATTAGAAAACGTACAAAAAATTAATGAAGAAAATGATATAGAATCAAATTTAGTAATGTCGGATACAAAGCATTCGGTGGACGAACAAAGGCTAGACCACATAGGAATAAAAGAAGATATTGTCAATAAGTTTAAAACGGAAATAATACTAACCTACAGTCCCGGCGAAGAAATAACTACGTTACATAAAAGAAGAATAATTGAAACAAATCCATTGGATAAGGAAAATGTAATAATGGATAAATTGAAAAGATATATTAAACAAGGATATATAGGAATCTATTAAGAAGTAGCTGACACAGATTACCATAAAATCCAGTTAATCCTTATATCAATATTTTCAGAAGATTCAAGTACAAAATTCGTGCGATGTTCTAAAAGAGCGAAAGAGATATTAACTGAAGAAGAACTTCATAAACAATTATCGCTTTATTACACTAAAGAATCCATGCATAGTGGAATAAATGAATGTTATTATAATTTAAAGGATAAAATATATTTTCCTAAATTAAGACAACACATTCAGTTAATTATAAACAACTGTGGGAAATGTCATCAAATTAAGTATGATAGGAAGCCTATCAAACCAAAGTTCTTACTAACTGAAATGCCAAAAGCCAAAAATGACATAATTCATTTATATATATTTCATTTTAAAAAACAGGCTTATGTAACAATTATTGACAAACTAACCAAGTTTGCAGCAGCTTATGGCATAACAGATCGAAACTTGAGAACGAAAAAAGCTCTCATAATGGAACATTTCGCTAAATTTGGAAAACCAAATAAATTAGTAATGGACAGTGAATTTAGAGCGGAGCAGCTGATAGAGTACTTTAGAGCAGAACATGTGGAGGTGACATCGAGAGACTACACTCAACTCTCTTAGAAAAGATAGTAGGCATTGAGGATAGTGAACTCTCAGTAGAAATGAAAATACAGATGGTTATAGGAAACTATGCTAAAGAGCATGTAGAAGTCGAAAAACTTCAAGAAAGAATTAATAAAACAAAAAATCGTATAATTAGGAAAAGAAATAATAATAGGGAAAGTTATATAGAAGGACCTATTAGAAATTATAAAAGACATAGACATAAAGATGAACCCTACTATAGAATAAAATCTTTCAAAAATGTTCATGTTACAAATATTAAAAGACCATTGAAATCCACAGATATTCAACATCATAATGATATTCCTCATGGCGACACCAACGCAAGGTTCGTTACAAGTTAACCCAATATACGAAGGAGCAGGGTATATACAGATTAATCTGCGAGAGGTAGAAATAGTAAATCGGACAAATACATTATTACATATTATTGATCCTAAGGAAATAAATAATATACTTACACAAATTGAGGCAAACGTAAACCAATTCGACATAGACAATAAACATTTAATTCGGACTGAAATAAATACAATTAGAGCAAAAATAAAATCCATAATGCCCAATGACATAAGAAAAAAAAGAGGTTTAATAAATGTGGGCGGTACGGTACAAAAATGGTCATTCGGAACAATGGACGATGATGACAGACAGGAGATATTAGAGCATCTAAAGATAGTTGATGAAAATAACCATAACGTTATAACTACAGTCAACAAACAAATTACAATAAATACACACTTTACCGATACAAGTAATATACTCAAAAACGCAACAGAAAGACAGAATTAAAATGACAAAAGCATTCGACGAACTTAGAAAACAGAGTAATGAAATTATGAGAAAATCATTGTATTTAGATCAAATGATAGAGTTAAGATATTTAGAGAATAAAGTAAGTCAAATACAGGATAATATTGCATCGGCAAAGCATAATATTGTACATCCAAGTATACTAACAGCAGAAGAAATAGAATTGAATAGTATTGATTTTAATAAATTAAAATTGACAAAACTAGGAATTATGAAATATAAAGATGAACTCTTAGTGATTGCAATCAAGATACCTCAAAGCTATGTCCGAACCGATTTAAAATTAGTTACACCGTTACCTAATAAGGACTTTTTAGAAATTGAAGAAAATAATGAACAGATTATAGAAATTGAAGGCAGGGTCTTAACATATCAAGAAGATTTAATGTTAAAAGAATTAAAACCCAGTAAAAATTGTATTTGGAAAAATCAGTGTAAGTTTAGGTATAATAATAAAACAAAAACTGAAGTTCTAGACGATGAAACTTTATTAATAAAAAATGCTGAAAACAAAAAAATAATTCAAAATTGTGATGATAGCAATATAACGATAACTAAAAACTATTTGATGTCGTTTTATAATTGCGAAATTAAGTTGTATGAGGAGGCATTTTATGATCAAAAGAAGACCGTTCGAGATAAATATTTTAATACAAATAATAACTCTAATCAGTCCTATGTAAAAGCAGTAACTTTTGATAATATTGTATTTAAACATTTTGAGAATATAAAAGAAATTAAAGAATTATAATTTCATAGAAATGTATCATATGGAATAAGTCTATCATTGACAATCATTATTGTAATAATTATAGGTATCGTAATAATCTGGAAAAAAGGTAAAAGAACTCAATTTAAAATAATAAATAAAAAGGAAATTTTAAATGAAAGACTTCAGGAGAAGTCTTACTCTAACCGAGGAGGGGTTATGTATACCAAAGATACTTCAACCAACGTGACCAACGTGACGTTACTTGAACCGTCTGGGAAAATGCATAAAGAAGGAATATTTTAAAAAGCAGCTCATGGGAAAGTTGCGATAAGAATATTTTATGCAACTTAAGCTTTTCTCGGTTAAGAAACGACAAGAGTCTAAATATAAGTAGTAATTAGTTAGAGTTGAGTTCTTGCCTTGATCGTGACGGAATATTTGTAATCTCTTACTCGGTAATAAAATTAGGTTTTGATAGTATAAAGTAAAATTGTGTTTTCTTTCTTTTCTTTTTTTTTTATAAATTACTTTTTTTGTTTTTTTGATTCCCGAATTCAATAAATTCGTAATTCGCGTGACCATGCCAACTGAACTGAAAGAAAAACCTATGTTATATTGTTAAAAAAAAACCGTATTTAAAATGTGCAAATGCTACTGCATTATTCATCTATTCAAGTTCTATAGTACGACATCTTAAATCATCAAGGCTAGACTAAGGTAAACAAAGTTTTGCTGTATTATCAAAAATGCAGCAGTTTTTACCAAAATAACTTGGGAAATTTCAGCTAAGCAACTATGGTAAGATAATCAAGCTCCGGCAATAAGTTCCAGGAGTTCTTAAGCAATTTATCGAAGCCTGTTTATTTATATAGATGAAGCCTTAGGAAATATCCACAAAAGCCACTTTTCCGAAGTAGATCATTTAAGATTATACTAGTGTTTAAGCAATTTTTTTGTGAACATTTGCTCCATTTTTTCGGAAATAGTTCAAGGTCAACAATGATTTTCGCATTTAATTTCTTCTTATTAAGTTGTTATTTAAGGTATTTCCTTACAAAATGCAAATCTTAAATCACATTGCTTTAAAATAGTTATCTATAGGTGCGTGGCACTCTTTTAATGTCAAACTTTGATCCTATGGCTTCAAAATTTGACACCATTTAATTTACCTTCTTAGTTTTTTCTATGAAAATTGATTGAAGATTCGGATTTTTTCAAATAAACTTTAAACTATAGCGCTATCAGAGGAAATTCAATGCGGATATTACTATGCTAACCTTGATATGGATCCAACACACTACTGTATTTGGTGAAAAATTGACAAAAAGGTAACTTGACAATTTTCAAAAGCAGTTATGCAAATTGCATAAAGTGATATTTATTCAGATACAGATTATGTATCTATCTAGAGTAAATATTTATGAGCTGATAAAAAAAACAATTTTAGTAATCTCAACAATTTCGTGAAGTATGCAATTAAAAATTCAATACAAAAGGATGAAAGAAATTTCTTAAATAATGATTCATATTCAGTCAATTATAAAAAGTAATAATTAAGTATCTACTTAAGTCAATGGGAACATCAAAAAATAGTTCTTTTTAGCAATAGAGAGTTATGATTTCTTGTGCCTTTTTCAAATTATTAGGGAAAGAAAATTTTCTGCCATCACAAATTTTTTTTTTAACTTTCACAAAGATAATTACATACTTCTGGAGCTTTTTGATCACAATTTTAAATTACATAAGTATTTGGATATTTGATCTACGTACAAAAATCAATTTAAAGCAATAAATAAGAGTGGAATTGAAATTTGTCACCATAGACATATACGTAAAATTAAGTATATTCATTTATCTTATCTACGTAAATGATAAACGGCTGTAAAGCTCTCCGTATTTGCGCACAAGCCTTTCGATTTTTATTGTTAATAATGCCGATTTCCCTGCTTTATGAAACCAGCAGACTGAAAATCCTTTTTTTAGTCATCAATACTAAATTTAATTCTTTTTCCTTTAATAACTTTAGAAGACGCGACCAGAATAGCATGAAGAAGCTGGACTAACATAATACTTTTGTTATCTGTCAAAATAACCGGGTTTCCTAAGAAAAATTAAAATAAAATCCGGTTGGTATCAGTGTTTAGACTATCCATAATTTCAGTAAATTCTGTAAGAGAAAGGTTAGCTGCAGTTTCTTTAACCCGTTCTCTGGAGAGCGGTATTATATTTTTGCAAAATTTTTCCCAGTAGTCATAGCAAAAGTCGTTATTAGGGTAAACGTCTTTGGAGTCCACATAAGCTTACATTATAATAGAGTATTCCCAGCAAACAATTTGGCGAGGTTTTGCCAAAAGTAAGGAATGAGCAATAGTTGTGAAACAGGGACAGCATTATTGCAATAAAGTGTGTATATGATTGCTTCTCTTTCAACTATTGCCTATTTCTCGCTTTTAGTAAGCCTCGTGCGAAATTTGCAATATTTCTTCTATCAAATTCGCTCTTATTAAATTTTTCAACAATGCATTTTACAATTTATTACAATTGCTGACGCATTTTATTTTTCAATAATAAAATTATAATAAGATATGGTAATATTTAAAAAAGATTGCCTTTACTTTTGTGAATTACAAAATGTCAATGCAACATATTGAAAATAAGTTGAAATTGGTAAATTAAAAGTAATTTACTCAACCCTCGCAATTGGCAAGTACATAAAATATATATATTTGGTTTTGGTAAGGAATAGGCGAATTACGTGTAAATTACCTTTTTAAGCTTGCTTTCTTATGTCCGTTTAGTCCGCCGCCTAAATTACAAACGAGCATTTGGCAATATCGTCTTCGAGGGTTATGCTTGCCCACGGCAAGTTTCTTTCGACTTATTTTCGATTCACTTTGTTTGCTGGGTTAGTTCAAAACTTATTCTAAAAATAACTACTTACTGATTCGGGGGCTGGACACATTTATAAATCGACCAATCTTGAAAAATTTGATAGAGAGGCAATTCGGAAATATGCTGCTGTCGGCGACATTTTGTGGTTTGTCGCCATTTAGGTAGTACTTCATCCCATTTTCGCAAATACTTCAGTTTGTGAGATATTTGCACGCAATTCTGCAACAGTTAATCCTAACGAAAGCCCCTGCTTTATTATAATATGGGAAAAAAACCAAAAGTATGTTACCTGAATCAGAATCGTCTTCCGTTTGGTTATGGTTATGGTTTATTAGATCTTTGATGTCGCAGGCTTGGTAGTACGAAACTTCCTCAGAGCACGTTTTCGACCTTGACATCTAGCCCACAATTTTCCTTTCGGCGGATTTTAACCTCTTCCAATAATATATGTCGACTGCAATTCATTTGTTTTCAATAAGATTAAAAATAATTTTAAAAAAGAAATGAATAGCAATATGTAATCATTTCTATGATCTTGATACTTACGAAGTCCTTTTGTCAAAGCGAAAAATTAGGTGGGATTGTCGCTGTTACATATAATGCGTCTAAGGTGGTCTTTAATAATCAAATAACAATACCAGGAATCTCGGATCACGATTCAATAATGCTCACGTATGATATTAGCCTCGAAAAGGCACAGATTTCCCACACATATTCCTACCGTTGTTATGAGCGTGTAGATCTCCAGAACTTATCGGATGAGGCAGAATGTATCCCATCGAATGGTGTGCATTTTATAGCTGCTGTGCATGATCAGGTAATGTTTTTGTGTGATACGCTGAAAGACTGACATGAAAGGCATATTCCTCTTATAACTAAAAGAGTTGTCAATTCTCAGTGCACTTGGTCTTCACTTAGAATCCTTAAATTAAGTCAAGCTCGAAATAGCGCTTTCCTCATATGGAAGCGGTTTCACTCCTCTTATCTTGGGGAGGAATATCCGATTCTCCGAAACCGTGTGACGTATCTGAAAGTACTAGGCACTGACCTTCCCAATAAGCAGCTTTGGAAAATTATTTAATCTTTGGGTGTAAAGTCAGCCAAAAGTTTAAGCTGTGTAGTTGATGCTGATGCCTTAAATGTAATTTTTTTTGGATCAACCTCCTGCCTCCACAGGATAGATACAACTTGGAATTTTCTTCATTAGCATCTTCATAAACGAATGCTGACTTTTCATTCCAAAGAGTTTCTGAAATATATGTATTGGCAGCTTTCAAAAGTGTTAAGCTTTGCTCTATTGGTTTAGACTTGATTGGTCCCAGATTTGCTCGTTTATTACCATACCTGCTTTCCTCTTTAGCGCGTCTTTGGAACACTTGCTTCGTGATGTCACGTTTTCCTAACAATTTCAAACTATCATTTCAATCCCTAGAAAGCGGTCTGAGTTTCGTCCAATTCCTATTTCTTGGGAAAATCATGTCTACACAAATCACTAATTTCCTTTAAGTAACTATATTTAACATACCTGACAGTCTGGTTTTAGAGCAAAGCAAAATTGTATCACCGTACTGCTACAAATGACGAATGATATTAGAGAAGGTTTGGATAACGATGTGTTTTCGACGGCTGTTTTTTTTCAAGGCATTCGATTCAGTCGATCATGAAACATTTTGCTAAAACATTGATGGTTTTATTTTAGCATTCATGCCATACGCTCGATTTCGGATTATTTATATGGACGCCTTCAGGCAGTCTTTTCCAATAAAAGGCTCTGCTCATTTAAGGCAGTGAATTTGGGTGTTCCACAGGGCTCTATTTTCGGAAAGCTCCTGTTCATTATGTCTATAAATGATATTTTTGATATTGAAAGCGATTACCAGTCAAACTTTTTTTTTAATTAGATGGAGGAGGGCAGAACACCCCTTCCCAAGCACGGAGGCAATAGCAGCCCATTGTGTTATCCTGCTAGAAGCCCATTCATCAAAAACTTCCTATCATCTTAATGCAGCGCATCAGGTCTTGCTGAGGAAGGTTTTTCATCTCATCCACAGGTACTAGGGCAGACGCTTAGAGTATACAGTCTGCACGGGCTGAAGGCTGGACCCGCACCCAAAAAGTACTCGATTGTCTCAGGATCTCCCTCCAGGCAGAAGAGATCCTTAGGGCTGTCAACAACTCCCATCCTTGTTAGATGAGCGTGAAGTTAGCTGTTAGATGATGCCAACCAAAGTTATACATTGCTTCCTTCCGAGCCCCATAACGAAGTCGAATATATTCCCATTGGGCCCATTAAAGAACAATTTTGTGCACCTGCAGGTTCTCAAGTTCGCCCATCTCTGCTATTGCTTCCTATGCACATCCGCCTTTATGAGGGACCCGATACTCGAGGTAGAAACGCCTACAGCGGGTTCCAGTCCGAGGAACGGAGAATCAGAGCCAGCCCTAGCTTACAGGTCAGCCCTTTCATTCCCGATAATCCCCATGTGACGAGGAACCCAGAGACGACCTGAAATCCCTAAGTAACTTAGGTATTATCTCAGAGCTATCACGGTTGCCTGATTATACGAAAGGATAGCAATGTCTTTACCCTTGATTTTCATATCAAACGCTACCTTCGCTGCCATTGCGATGCAGAAGACTTCCACCTGGAAGACAGTGGTGTGTGTTCTAAGTGAGTACTCCATTCCAAAATCAGGTTCAGGAAGCTAAATGCCCGCCCCGGCTCCCTCACTAGTGTGAGGGCCGTCGGTAAATTTTTTTAGAATGGACTGCGGAAGGCTCGATAGAGCGCTTCCCTCAATCCACGATCCCCTTATAGGAAAACTCAGAGAAGCGAAACCCAAAACGAAGCGTTGGTACAATCGCATCCCGTGGCATGCTGGGTTTTCCAAGACCACCCCATAACCCACGGAGTAATGAGAAGAGGCAGTTCAGCCGTCCTCCCAACATCCCCATGAACGTAATCTGCAAACAGCTCTTTTGGCATCTGCCTGAATGACAAGATCCGGGGGTGTCAGACTAAGTAGGACCTCGAGAGCAGCAGTAGCCGTTGATCGCATGGAGCCCATAATTCCCAAGCAAAATATTCTTTGCAGGCCCGCCAGCTTCCGGATCACAGATTCCCCAAGCGTCCTCGACCGTCATATACAGTAGGCTTATGTAGGCATTGGTCTGACGATCGAGGTGTACATCCCGTGGGCAACCTTCGTTGTCATGCCCCATGTGCAGCCAAAGGTTCTCCTACATTGAGCGCAGACCCTCGCAGCTGCATTAAGTTTTTCCTCTACATGCAATCCCCATGTCAACTTTGAGTCAAGGAAGATTCCAAGGTGCTTGACATAAGGACAGAATTGCACAGTGTGCCCAAAAAGCATTGGAAGAACACAGTATCCAAGCTTACGATTTCTGGAGAATTGCACCAAGCGGGTATTTGTTGGGCTTACTATCATATCATGACTGGTGTACCAGTCGCCGACAATATTGAGGCCTCGTTGCATGAAGGTACACGCAGCAGTTATGCTGTGCCGGGATATGAGCAGGGGGATGTCATCCGTATAAGCTTCACATGAGAAGCCCAAGCTTTTCAGCACCGTGATGAGTGAGTCAATCAATATACACCATAGCACTGGGGAAAGCACGCCTCGTTGCTCGCATCCTCTCTCTACCAGCACATTGAGAGGGGTTCAGCTGCCCACCTCCACAATAAGGTATCGTCATCTTAACATTACGTCGATCCATCGCACTACAGTGTGGTCAACACCAAGCCGACGACCTCCCCACCTAGCGACTCGGGGTTGCCCCTGTCAAAAGCCCCCTAAATGTCTGGAAAGGCTACAAGGTAAACAGGCCACGATCCAGTTCCCGCTTAATGACAGTAAACATTGAGGTGGAGAGCTGTCTCCGTGGATTAGCCTCCGGTAAGCGTCCTGTGAAGAGTTTAAGGCTGACCCTTAGGTCTACTCCCTTGATATATTTATCCACAAGCCTCTCCAAGCATTTCAAAAGGAATGAGGAGAGGCTTATTTTTCGAAAACTGTGCGCGTCCATGTATGATGCCTCACCAGGCTACGGAACGAAGGCAACCTTCACCTTCTTCCACACCTTAGGGACATATCCAAAAGCGATACATGCCCTGAAAATGGAGTTGATGTATGGAGCAAGCACAACTCTCTCTTCCAATGTCCGTACTAATGGAACAGAAAGCTTCGAAGGCCACAGTCGCAGCTGGCTGCAGCCTTCCTACTCCCTTCTCCAAGGCGGCAGTACTCCTGATTTTTTTCGCCGTAGAGGCTAGCGTGGAAACTAGTTCTCAATGTCATCTCCCCCAATCAGTCCGTTTCGGATTCCTATATGTCTCTACCTTACATTTTAAGTGAATGCAGACCATCTTCAGCACAACGGCTATTATCAGTACACCAAAATTGCATTGCTACCAAGTTGATCTCTTATAGTGGGTTGCAGAGTGGTGAGTAATAGAGTTCTGTTTGGTCGTTAAAGTTGAGGTGGTCTTTGCCTGGTAGTGCTGGAGATATTTCTAAAGATTCCAATAGATTTAATTTCTTTCCTTTATTACACACATGTAGGATTTTTGCGTCTACATCAGGCACATGATTGTTGTCTAATAAATAAGTCGCATAAATGGATTTGTCATTTTTATTTCTGTAGAAGCTGGTATGTTCATCTATTCTTTTCTTGAATGAACGCCCCGTTTGACTAATGTACTTTCCTTGAAATGTTGAGGATTTCAAACTACAAATCCCATTAGATAACTCGAACGTCTTATCTTTTATATTGGAAAGAATATTACCTAAATTTTGTGCAGTCTTAAAACGAATTCTAATATTATGCTTTTTTAACTTGTTTGCCAAGGTTACCAAAATTTTTCCCATGGAAGTCTAGCCCAGATATGAGCACCGACCGCTATTTTTTGAAGACTAGTTGCTTCTTTTATAGCTTTTTGTCTTAGTTTTCGAGTTAATATTTTATCAACCAAGCTATCTTCAAACTCATTATTATGTGCTATCTTTTTTATAGTTTTTATTACCTCCCTCCTCCTCCTCTCAGTGAATCATATTCTCGCAGGAAAACTGTTTATATTTTGGTTTTGTGTATGACCATATCAGTAAATGTCGGTTTTCTATATATTTTAAATTTGTGTTTATTATTGTGTTTTTCTATTGTTAAATCTAAGAAGTTTATTCTATTGTCATTTTCAAGTTCTAATGTAAAACTGTATTTGTATTTTCTAGTTAAAAGTGTTAATGTATTTAAGAAAATTGTCTAATTATCTTTTGGTACCTGTCCAGAGACATAGCACATCATCCACATATCTATACCAATTCATGACGTTACATAAAAGCGGAGAATTCGATTTAAATATTTTATTTTCTAAGTTATTCATGAATAAATCCACCAGAAACAGAGATATTGGGGAACCCATAGCTCAGCCATCGTTCTGTATATAAAATTGGTTATTAAAAGTAAAATAATTTTGGTTGAGAATCGCGTCTAGAAGATTAAAAAGTTCATATTTTTGGACCGAACTTAAGTCAGACATCAAATAAGACCAGTTTGGCATCTTTTGGAATCTCTAAGTCCTTAATTTTGTGTATTACATCAAGAGAGTTCTTGATGGTATATCTGAAGCTTGGAGTGATGGTTTTAAAAATATTGCTCGACTCTTTGGACACACCGTGGAATAGGGAGTTTATACTTGGACTACTGGTCTGATGGATATGTTTACTTAATGTAGTTTTGGGTAGCCTGACAGTTTGGGGGGTTTGGCACTCATGTTTTTCAGTCGGAATATCTTACAATTAGTTAATAAGTTCTGACTATTGTCAAGTATCTTTCTAATACTACGATTAAAACTTTTAGTGGGATCACAGTTCAATTTACAAAAAGTATCACAGTCCAAAAAGTTGTTAACCTTATTTATTAGGTAGCTTTCTTTAGTCATAACAACGAGAGAGTTTCCTTTATACGCTTTAGTAACTAAATGATTATAATTTTTATTTTTTATTTGCAGATTTCCAGCTGTATTTAACTCTTCTACGTTCACATCATTTTTACGGAATGATCTTCTACATTTAGAACATTCTTCCTTGCGTAACCTAATATCTTTGTTCATCGGTATTTTACTGATAACAATTTCAGTAATTACAGCTAAATATTCAAGATTGTTTTTCTTTATATAATGTTCAGGAGTGTGCATTCTACCTTTTTCTCAGTAATTAGACTTCTTTATTTTCTAGACTTATAACAGTGAAATTCAAAACGCATTTATAAAATTTTTTGGAATCACTGTCATCCTCTCTGTTAACTTGTTCATCACCCGTCATTGTTACTGTCGTTTGTTCAATTAAACGTATCAATTTACGTTCTTATCTGTATTTTTTTTTCTGCCTGCAAGTTCTGCGCTTTTTTTAACTCATAGTCTAGCCACTCAAATTCTACTGCATGTAGTACACTGATCCAACAGCTGTTTACTAAATGTATATAGAAGCTTAGATTTTCTCTAGCTGCATACCACTTCTTTATCTCAGATCTTAGCCAAATGATTTATGTTGCTTTTTTTGCTTTTGTTGCCGCTAATGATTTTTTGTTACACTTCTTTTTTATATAATTTGGTATGACTTTAATGATGATAGCCGATGTGCTGAAACTGGTCTGCACTCAATTAAAAAGTAAGTGTGATTGATAATCTCGTTCAATATCAATATGCCGTATCACACAATCTCTGCCGAAAGCATCCAATTATTGATATTTTTGTCTGCCCTCAGTATTCTCGCTTACTTCTTTATGCCGATGATGTACAATTATACATCTCGCGTCCAATTGGATTGCCTGAGGACGGGGTGTTTCGCATATGTCAGGATTTGGAATCAATAAACAGGTGGTCAGCTCTGAACAGACATAAATTAAATCTGAACAAATCTAAATGCTTAGTTATTTATAAGACATTGCTTGATCTAAGCAGCTTTCCCGTTGTTGAACTGAATGGTTTCACTATCTGTTTCGCTCAATCCGTTCGAAACTTAGAGGTAATATTTAATGGAACCCTTGCGTGGAATGACCATATAGATTTTGTAATTCAAAAAATATTTAGTGGTCTCCGCACACAGTGGATTTCCGCCTCACATACTTCACTCTCTACGCGCTTATTACTAGCTCGCTCTTTTTAAGTCCTATAGTAACTCATGGGTTCTGTAAACTTGACTCGAGTCCTTTTATAAACTGAATGTATCGCTTTTAATTCAATAGTGCGATATGTTTACAGTCTTCGGCGGTACGATCATGTTTCACGATATGTCTCGTCTATTTTCGGATGCAGTTTCTTCCTATTCCTCAAGTTTCGGTGTATCTTATTCTTGGTAAAGTTCATTAAGTTTCATTTTCCGAATTATTTATACGACTGTTTACAATTTGTCAGATTTACCAGGACGGAAATATTAATTATTCCTTGGTCCAATTCTGTTATATCTAAGCGCCAGTTCTTCGTTCACGCTGTCAGAATTTGGAATAGCTTACCAATTTCTCCGAAAAATTCTTTGGAGATTATCACATTCAACTACTTCAAAAACTCACTATTTGAATATATGAAATTCAATTCTACTTTATGTAATTTCTAGCTCTGTATATTGTGTTTTTACATCTAGCACAATTGATTATTTCTTATGATGCCATTATTATATTAGTTTTAATTTAGTAATAGGAGCTCCTAGTAACTATTAGCTACAATTATTTTGTGATTGATTCATACATATGTACGTACATAGGATAGTTCAACTTTTAAAATT
>OZ005741.1:86157306-86587306 GCA_963930735.1 Dioctria linearis
TATATTATTAAGCCAAGCTCAGGGGATACCCTATGATGCAAAGCACAGCCTGGCAGGAAGGAGATAGGGAAAGGATTAAGGGATATGAGGAGAGCGGCGGAGGTGCCGATGTATGTCGCCCTTAAACTTTCGCAGGTTGTATGCCGGAGGAAAGACAGAAGATGGTAAGCTGTTCCACATTCGCACAGTTCGGGATAAGAAAGCATCACGGAAATTTTAGTGTACGGCCGAAGGTAATTTGAAGGGTAAAAGGATGAGCGCGGGATGCAGCGCGAGTATTGCGTGCAGGAACTATTCTACAAGCGATCAGACTAGATATTTCATCAGAACATTGACCATGCATATAGCGATAAAGGGGCGAAAGGCATCCAACATTGCGACGGTGCTCGAGTGAGTCGATATGACGAGTAATTGCCACATCGCCACTGAGCTTGCAGGCTCTCTTTTGGACAATATCCAATGAAGCTAAGGCTGTGCGACCAGCCCCGGCCCAGATATGGGAATTGTATTCCATTCTAGGTCTGATGTAGGACTTGTAGAGGAGCGCTATATTTCATGGGCTGAAATATTTCTTACACCTTTTCAAAAAACCAAGACATTTTGATGCTTCTTTGGCAACCGAGAAGATGTGATCTGTCCAGCTTAACTTACTGGAAATATTAATGCCAAGAATTCTTAGTGACGGTGAATCAGAAATTAATGCTCCATCAAACGAAACGGGAGTGGTTAAGTGATGGTCTTGTTTTAATGAGATGAGACAGCTTTGGGTCTTAGATGCATTGAATTCGACGTGATTCACTTTGCCCCAAGCGAGAATATTGTCAAGATCGTTATTCAATGATCTAATCATGCAGTCTCGTTTAACACATGTGGCGTTCCCTCTGGAATCCGCAAGGGTGTCAAAGGAGTATGCGAAATCAAGGGTACTGTCATCAGCAAAGCTATGGATAGGATTAAAAGTAAGGGAAAGCAGATCATTAATGAAGATTAGAAATAGAGTCGGAGAAATAACAGAGCCCTGGGGGACACCGGCATTAATAGGATGAGGTTCAGATATAACGCCATCTAATACAACACGTATTTGGCGACTAGATAAAAAACTTACAATCCATGATAGAAGAGGAGGGGAAAGACCAAGTGCTTTGAATTTGGCTAAAAGGGCTGGATGCCAGACTCTATCAAAGGCCTTTGAAATATCTAGAGCAAAGATTTTGGACTCACCAAAATTGTGAAAACTACGATTCCAACGTTCCGTAAGAAAAGTCAGCAAGTCTCCAGATGAGCGACCGTGCCGGAAGCCGTATTGGCGATCGTTGATGAGCTGATTGGTTTCCAATTTGGAGTTAATGATAGATTCAAAAACCTTTGAAAGAATCGAAGTGATTGCAATTGGTCGATAATTTGAGGGATCATTACCCTCTCCTTTCTTGGGAATAGGCTGAACGTGAGCTAGTTTCCAAGCAGTTGGAAATTTTCCTGTCGAATAGGACAGGTAGAATAGTTTGCGCAGAGGTTTAGCCAAGGATGAGGCACAGCTTTTAATTAATAGGGGCGAGAAACCATCAGGTCCTGCGGCTTTAGAGACGTTGATACCATTAAGGACCTTGAACACATCTCTCGTACGGATGTGTATTGGCTCTTGTACACATCCGCACGGGGGATGCACGACAGGTGCCTGTGAAGTGGGTGGAAGAAAAGAATTTGATGCGAATCTAGCAGCCAAAATATTAGCTTTATCCTGGGAGTCAACAACCACTTCACCATTATTAAGTAGTGAAGGTATAGAGGAACTGCTGAAGTTGTTCCTGATGGTTTTGACCAGGGACCAGAAACCTTTACTACCTTTGCGGCTTGCCAAGATTCTTTGTCTAACATTCTGGTCAAAAAGAAATTTTTCTCTCTGGATAATGGACTTGCAGGTGTTCCGTGCAGTCTTGTAGATTTCTTTCAGTTTTGGACAAGGATGCACTTGATAGGCGCGAAAAGCAGACTCTTTCGCTTTTATAGCTTGGTTGCACTTATCGTTAAACCAAGAGCGATTTTGCTGTTGTTGAGATCTGCTGTAAGAATACGGAATATATTCACGCATGCCTAGACTAAGTAAGTTACTAAGTTCTAATGTGCATTCATCAGCATCCCTCGAAGCAAAACAGACCGACCAATCTATATCTCTAAGATACTGATTGAGACTTTCCCAATCAGCGTTCTTATAGTGCCAGAGAAGCCTACTTGTAGGTGGAAAAGTGGGGCGGCGCAGAGATGAGGTGATAAATTGAGCCATGATTAGACAGTGGTCTGAATTACCAAGAGGGCAGCCGACTGAGATAGAATATTTGTCAGGGTGAGATGACAGAAACAAATCTAGTAAATTGGCCCTATCTCCAGATGCATCAGGTTTTCTCGTCGGTGCATCCACTAGCTGATGCAAATTGAAAGATTCACAAAATAGTTCAACGAATCGGCCCGCAGGACTTGTGGTAGAAGAATGTCTGAGCCACGGTATGGTATGGACATTAAAATCGCCTGTCAGGACGATTTCGGAAGAGGGGGAGACAGAAAGCAAATGATCAATATTGTTGGAGATATTGTCAAATGCGGATACCGTGTCGTCATCAGACATATTTGGGCTGCGATAAAAGAAGCAAAAGTAGATGATGTGCCTGTGAAGTTTGAACCTAATCCAGATGTAATTAAACTCAGGATTGGCAGAAGGTGGAAAGTCTTTTAGAATGGTAAAGTCCACATCATTCCGAATATATATTGCGATCCCCCTATGTGGAGAAAAAAGAGGCACTAAGCTATAACCAGGGACGTGATATTGATTAGAATCAGCATCAGAAACGACCTTGGTTTTACTTAGCGCAAGAATTGCCGGATTTCTTGATTGAAGGTGGCAGTACACCGAAAAACGATTTGCCCCCAATCCGCGAATGTTGCAAAATTCTAAAACAAAATTCTGCATATTTCAAAGCAAAACAAAAAAAAGCAGAAGAAAGAGCGACACACAACAACACAAATATTTATTTAGGGGCACCCAGCTGCAGTCAACGACACAGCGAGGTAAAAAAAAACAGCAATAGTGTTATGCCTATTTGCTGCTTTCAGTACCTCCGACCGTGCAGTTCAATGACCACAGCTGGGGACACCCGTATTGCTGATCAGTGACAAGGGCTAATGACCTTGCACTGATCACTGATGTACATGGGAGATTTGTTAAACGCCACCGTACTGTCCTGCTGGCCTGTGGAATGCCGGCAGGGCATAGACCAATATCTTTATACGTACATTTAATTTATTACTATGAAATTATGTTCTAAAAATATTATTAAAATAGTTCTTCATTGAACAAATAAATAAATTGTAATTTCAAAATTTGTGCGTTTTCATCGATTTTTGTTAATGCCAGCTTTCAAGGTAAGAAAATTACAAAATATAAGATCTGGTGCATGTGGTTCGTTAATTCCCGGTAAAAAAGTCGGACAGAAAGCGGAAGGTACCGCCTTCAACAACCGAACAAAGCAGTTAATTTTTATACCCTAAATGAAACCATTGAGTATTATGAGGATATCATTTGTAGCGAATACATAGAATATTGCTGGTAGAGCAAAATCGATTGTACATCCGCGAGTAATAATAAGTTTTATTTTGATTTTTGCATGTCCGTCCGTCTGCACGATAACTCAAGAACGCATTAACTTAAACTGCTGAATTTGTGTACATGGCCCTTTTAATAAAGGTGTAGCTCTAAAGTATTTGTAAAGGTGCCCTAGAAAATTACACTCACTATATATTTGGATACTGATTGAAAATGGGTTCACGTCAAGTGCCGAAATTTTATACCCGAATATATCTTAAAAGTATTTTGTATATAATTTGAAAAATGAACTAAATCGGGCAACTCCTTCGTGAAATTACCATACAATAATTACAAATTTTTACATATACTGGGAAAACGGTCAGTCTCATCCACATATTTTTAATCCACTGTAAGTTCTTCAGAATGCCATTGGTTATAAATAACCATTTTTACTGTCCGATGAACTTTTCTAGAGATTAAAGAGAATCCATTTTAACGATTTAACTTCCCCGGAAATGTGGCATATGCAGCAATTTTATACAAAAATGATCAAAATTATCAATTTTCACCCTCGAGAGAGAATTAATTAATTAAGTATTAAAACATATTCGACCAACATTTTTTTGTTTAGCCTGATGATCTGAGGTTTTGGATATAGGGTAACTTAAAATTTAAGGTTTTCACTGTATTAATTCATGTTTTTGATTTGCTGATTACTTGGGATTGGGTTACTCGATTCTTTTGTGGGATATGCTAAGTTATTGGTATTAAATGGGGCTTTAAAAAAAAAAATAAACCGAAAGAGAAAGCCCCCTAAAAAATATTATCTTTGAAATGCTCCAACTACAATTCATATCAAAAATCTGCGGATGTTCAGCTCTTAGCTTAGGAGTTACAATATTTTTATTAACTTCTCCAAAATCTATATAAATAAAAATCAATTGCCGCATGTTTATTACATCATCAGTTGAGAACGGCTCAACCGGTTTGGCTATTTTCTTTTTTTTTGTGTTCGTATTTTTAGGACAAGGTTTTTGGGGAAATAAAAATTGGAATCGGCAACTCCTTTTTGGTGTTGCCATACAAAACTTTCGGTTTTCACTATATATTTGGAAACTGCCTAACAACGCGAGAGCTGAAATTTTGTACACAGAATTGTCATATAAATAGTAACTGCAATTTTAAAACGGGCTAAATCCGGCAATCCTTTCTTGGTGTTGCCATATAAAAATTTCAGATTTTCACGTATATTGTGATAACGATAAGTCCTGGATGATTGTATTGTACTGAGGGGTTCTTCAAAATTTTAAATCCTATGAAATTCGTTATAATCATTTTTTACTGTCCGACGAACCGTTCGAGAAATATATACAAAAAACCACGATCAACGATCAAACTTGCACTAATGGGTGACCAGACCATACGAAATTATATACGGGTTTTCATGTAGGTAGGGTATCAAATTGGTCTTAGACCAATTCTAGCTTTTTTATTTGTTAATTTATCTCTCAATATCAGTGTAATCCCTAAGAGCTGGGTAAACGCATAAATAACATTTTGTGGATATATTGTATAGAAAAACGCATCAATCTTAATTTAGTAAAAGTAAAGCAGAGCCTATTCAAAACAGTAATTAAATCATCCAGCAGTATTAATTTCCTGGAGCTGAAATTAATCAAAGGAGTTTAATTCAATTTCCTCATGTGGCAGCTGATTTGAAAAATATAAGATATATATATATAAGATATTTTCTTTGTTTGGTATAAATTATTTTACTATTTAAAAGCATTTTTCAAAATTGTTTAGGATGTTCAGAAACATTCGAGACAACAGCAATTATTTGCTATTATGTAGGCAAACATGAATGATATGTTGACAAACTTCCCCTTTTTGTTTATTGGATTGATATTATTTTTTTTATATTTTTATATATTTCTGCAGTTTTTTTTCCTTTCTAACTTTTTTTACTCTTATCTTCAATTTTACATTATCAGATCTATAAAAATTTAAATTTTTTCTCTTGAATGGCAAACCGAACAAGTGCCTTCAATATTCTCCTCTGAATAAGATTAAAACCAAGAAGATATCTATCAAGAGCGAGCTCACAACCCTCATTGTTTGAAATTGTTTTGTTTCCATGTTCGTTTCCTAGTTTGATCGTATGTATAGCATGTATGTATAACTTCTTTTTACCTACAACTGATAAGCCTTGATCCACTCTTCATATTTTCAGACCTTTTTTGTTGGAAATTGAAAAATTTCCGATTACTCCTACAGCTGGACGTATTTCTACATAATATTATGCAGCACACTTTCTTATATAGAGACTTAATAGAAAATAAAATTTACGGAATTCCGTCAAAATTGGTGTTTTTATTTTACTTTTGAAAAAATATATTTTCCAATATTTAACAAAAACAAAAAAAACAAAGTATCCTTAATGAAAATAATTCCTTAAAATTACATCTATTCACTTGAATAGTTACTATACGTACCTTAGCGGTACTGAAATTGCAATGGTGGAAAACGATATTTCCGTAGCACTTTAAAACAAGGGAAAGTTATTTATTTTGCCACTTTCGCATATATAAAATGCTATATACTGTGACAGTCATACACGCAGTTCACAGAATATGTCCCTTCTCTCCGTCATGAGACTTAGTCATTCATATTGAATGGGAGCACAATGAATTGATGTCTGAACTTTAACTATGAATGAACTATAAATAGAAAAATGTTTAGAGAATCTTTAGGAGCGGCGGCAGATAAGCTTCAAGCTTTGATTCTATCAGTTCATACTTTCACAACATTTGCAGATGATTAGATAATTCATTTCTAAAAGTTGGTCACTCAAACTTTAAAAAGTATGGCCGGGCTAGAGATGGGAGATTTCATATCTACTTGTACGTTGTCGCTGCAGTAGGTAAGCAAGCACTTTTTATGGTATTGGAAAAATACCCTAGCAATATTCGACTTTCCCAATTAGCTCGATAAACGTAAATATCGGAGAGTACAAGATAACAATGATTTTCTAATTATTTTTATAAAGTACCCAATTTACTTAGGCAATTAATTTAAATTTTAACGAATAATTTTTTGTAAGAATAACTCGGTTAATTTATATACCCAATTCTTTTTTATTCACTTATGATTTTTTCGTTATTTAATTTATTATGTATGCTGGTACGTTTTTCAGGAGGTAATAGGGGAAGCCAAAAGCTATCATGGAAGAGATACAGAGTTGCAGAAGTAGAGTGAGAATTTACTTAATTGACTATATCTTCAGAATTGTATGAAATAGCGCAATGGCCCTTCTTGCATTTTCATGAAATTTTATGTCTCTCAGGTGAGATATTACTGGTGCTATGGTTGAGTCGCTTTAAATATTTAAGCTTAATATTTTCTTTTTGAAATCCCGCATAGTTTTTGGTAAATTTTTGCATTGCTCAACAGATATGTACGTATACTTACTTTCAATTTTTAAGCCAAGATGGAGTGAACTACAGAAATAATTCCTTAATGTGTTTTTTTATAGACAAGGAACCTTTGAAAATCAGATAATATATTAGTAATTAAATATCATTATTGTCACAAAGCGTCGGTGTAATTAGAAACCATAATATTTTATAGGTTTTGTTTTGACACTTCTTCACTTATTGAGTCTAACTAAAACCATTTTGGATAAAAGGTAATTCAGAAGTTATGAACAAGTCTTTTCAATACCACTAGCTTGCAATTTATGTTTTGTTTATTTCAACCTCTTTTATCACCCTCTGTCAATTATTGTGATCTTGTTAATAGTGATTTTTTGATACGATAATCCTGAGGCCGAAATCCTAAAACGAAATAAGTTTGAGGCCCTTTAACCCAAACATTTGTCATTGGATTATGATATGTTGGATACCATTAGGAAGGATTGTATATCCTATTTCGAACGACTGCTCAACTTTTGTTCTGCGATATCCGATTGAACGACTTATGCGAATATCAGTGCGCGCACCAGTATTGAGATTTTCAAATGCTTATTAGGAGGGAGTCTAGAACTATTTGTTGTTTAAGACTTTGTAAAGAAACGAGTGGCATATCATCCCCAGACAGCCTGCAGATAAAAACCTTGGTGAATAAATGTAAAAAAATCGGCATACTGAGATTAGAAAAACATTATGTGTCCACGTAACGTTTTTCTAATCTTTGTATGACACACGCGGAGTACTGAATAGTTCAATGTATTATACGATTATACGATATTAGGTCCCTAAGATTGCGCAGATATCGAAACTATACGGATGTTGACGTCACAGGAACACTAGAAGTTACAAGTTACAAGTCAGTGAGAGTGGAAAGTGTCTCGTGAAACGATTCAGAATAGATTAAGTGGTGCACACCAGGGGATAATTGGTGGTTCGCTTGCTTTAAAACCTGTGCAAGAGACATTGATTACGGATACTTTGAATCAGGTGGCTATGTGTAGAAAATTATGATAATGAAAACCTGTACCAAAACGTTTGAAAATTCTTCCCAAGCCATGAAACAAAAATCTATATGTATGCGTTGGGAGTCCGTTCTCTAAAATGTTCTATATTGATGCTTATGGAAAAAGTGCCAAACATTGACTTTATATATGCCATAGAGCCTAAACTACTATCCATACAGGAAAATAGTCTTCTAGTCATTTAAGGCTTGGCTCCTTACCTTCCCAAAGGCTACACTTCTTATATACCTTACTTAATAAAATAATAAAATAGTTTTGATTACAAAGTAACCTTACCATTTTTCGCTCAATAACTCTCAGCTGAATAATAATTACATGTGTGTATGTGCAGCCGGAGACCGAATCTGTAGGCAGCTACATTCGATACCATCAGCCCACGGCATGCCAGGCGGCACAGCGACATATACAATGATTACTCACCTGAGAGTTTTTGTTTTAGGAATCGTAGTCATTTGGTTCAGATATATTTGTCTAAATAATGTAGTTAGGAAAGGTTCGGAAGATAAGAAGGCAAGCTTTGGATTATCAGAACACCATTTTTCTGTATGTATAGTAGTTAAGGGGTGAGGAGCTGTACGAATCAAACTTTTGTCAGTTTTACAAAAGAACAATGCAAATATTTTAGAATTTTAGGGTTCCATTGGGGATCTCATGAGCTAATGAGGGAGTCTATTTCATGGCTTGTGAAGTGTTTTCGAGGGTTTTGCCTTAACATATTTCAATTTATTGCTATCTAATATCTCTTCGCAAATTACTAAACTACTTTGATTAATACTATTTTCCCGTAGTTTCACCTGCTTTTATGTTTAATAATTATGGAAACATCCTAAGTTATATACCTGCCAAAATCACCTCAAACCCTGGCAGGCTGTTTAAGGGCATTTTTCTCGAAAATTTTAAGCGATATGATAATTTTATTTACTTAGGTACTTACATAAACAAGATGTTAAATGCTAGGATGACATTAAAATATATTAATCTTTTCGAAAGTTTATGGGAAAACTATCGATGAAAGCTTCAAAATCTGCAAATGTCATCCCATTTTATGGTATGTTTCAGATGAGCTATTTACATATAACCAGTAAAAAATACTTTATTTTTAAAACTCGTAAATCTCTAAAGATCTTTGCAGTACTGTGCACTTGTATAACAATTTTTTAATCACGTTGTAAAATTTCGTATAAATGCCCATTGATATTTACGAAAATTTTAGAGCAAATTTTATCCAGAACATTTGGAAAATTACCCTAATTACATAGGCAAACTTACTTGATTTAAGGATAATTTCCTAAAACTTGGCTAAATATTCACCAAAAAACAGAATAACAATTTTCTTTTAACTATTTTATCCAAGTTTTCTTAGATTAAACCAGGTATGAAAGACAAAATTGCTAGTGTAATTTAGTTATTTTTTCAATTCCCATATAAATTTTATTTCCCAAGCCCACTTAGATGGATTAACATAAGTTTATTCTCTCAGTAGGCTAGAAGTCGAAATGTTTCCTTAATTGGGCAATTAATATACGAGGAAGAGTATGGCATTATGTAATTCAGCAGTCCACAGTCAACTGCAATTTTTCTGTGACTTTCTTAAAGGGTTACTGCAGAATTTCGAAGACGATAATCTCGACGAAATATGGTTGACTTTGGACAACGAAAGTATCCATAAGACGCATTAAGTGTTTGATCTTGTTGGTGAGACAAGGCATACACATTTTATACCACTATACTCTCCCTCACCGAAGAAGTCTTTTCCAAAATCATACTAAATACTGATGCTTTAAATCGTGAAAATTTGGTAGATGTAATTAATAACTCTGTTGGAACTGTTACACAAATTGTTACTATTATTATATGTATGTATAAGTAGGTATGTTAAATTGCGAACTGCAGCCACAGGAGAGCCATTATAAACTATGTTATATGTACCTTCATATATATATAGCTTTCTCAGATTTATTTAAACCATTATGAGATAAGTTTAGCCAAATGACATATATAATTAACCCATTCACAATTATATTCAACCCATTAAATAATTAGTTTAAACTTATAGCAAATATATTTATACCTTTGACAAAAGATTTTAAACCTTTAAAGAATGAATTCCAACCGTTAACAAAAAGACTTAAACCTTTAGCATCCTTTTAACTCTTTAAGAAAAACGTATTCCATGCAAATTTAATGCAATCGCACAGTGATAGAGTGAAGTACACGAACGATTTCTTTATCAGCGAGTAAACGATTCCTAATATAATAATATGAGTGAAGATTTTAGCGCACGCAGCTCTGATGAATGACGCCCAACTGCTAGAGATGAAGAGCCTGCAAATTATGGAACCTCAAGAGTAACTGGAGGTATGACAGGTGTGCATAATAAATAAAACCGCGGAAAATGTGCATATTGTGACAATAGTAGAGAGCATAATCTTCTCTCAGTAATCGAAGGTAACCTGCCACAAATAACACCTAATGACAGAGCCAAGTATATAATGGATATAACTTTACTTATCCCTAGGGCAGTGGATGGCCAACCGTTGCCCTAAAAAGTAAGAAGTATTACAGTATATTCTATATGCACCCAAAATTTAAAAAAAAAGACTACATATTATGAAATGTTTACTTAACTTAAACAAAATATAAATTTAATTTGTTAATAGTTTAAACATATTTACGAACGGTTTGATATTATTTGCTACCGGTTTAAGTCTTTTTGTTAACGGTTTAAAATCTTTCGTTCAAAGTTTAAATATATTTACAATAAATTTAAGTTTATTTGTTAATGGGTTAATTATAGACGTATGTATTTATCTGCTCTGCCTGTAGTTAGAGCGAACACGAAATTAATGAATAATGTGCTTCTATTCGTGTACTTACTAAGTCTACACTTCACGGTCAAACTAGAGTTTTAATATTTAATAAATTTAAATATGTATACATAGTTCAATTTATCAAAGTTCACTGAGCGTAAAATATAAGGTAAATGATAAATATAATGATTTTGTTGCAATAGACTCACCTGATCTTTGTTTGGCGCTTGATTTACTTGACTTGATTAGTTTGAACTAAGATATGGGATTGGGATATTTTTTATTCTGATCGATACGGAATAAACTGAGGTTAGTAATTCTTTCTGCAGTCGATACCCACAGTGAATCCTTGTCGTAGTCGTTACCCACAACAAGGTGTTATTTGTAATTTACTTATTACAGTCGTTACCCGTAATAAGAACCTTTATTGTAGTCGTTACCCACAATAAAGTGTTTTATTTGTAAATTTCTTATTACAGTCGTTACTCGTAATAAGAATTTTTATTGTAGCCGTTACCCACAATAAAGTATTTTATTAGTAACTTTCTTATTACAGTCGTTACCCGTAACAAGAATCTTAATTTAAGTCGCTTTTCAAAATAAATTTCTTAATCTAGTCGCAACCCAGAATAAAAATATTTATTTCAATTGTCAACCAAATGAAGTTTTAGATTGTTAATAAAAATTCACAACGCTAGGAAATACCACTGGGATATAACACTAAGAAAAATTGCCAAGTTAATCACTAAACTGCAAAACTGAAAAAAGGATCGAGTCCAGTGAAATTGCTGTTTATATAGCCCTTTCTTGCACACGACACCAATGATGGAGTAGTAGAGGCGTATGATCAGAAGAATTGGGCGTGCATCTGTAATTCCACGGTACTAGCGATAAAATATGCATAGCAACGAACAAAACTGAAATTCTCTATCACGTAGAGAAGAAATTCCCGTTCGGTGGTACTTGTAATAATGAAAATGATTTTAATTTGATCTGCTCAATAAGGCTATACTTTTGTATTGCATTTGTGCAATGTGTTATGTAAATGACAAATAAATACACGGCTTTCTTGGTTTGGGTACCTGTGTTTTATTTTATTAAGATTGATCACATTAGATTTAATTTTGCTAAAAGTTTGATGCTTTGTTTTCAGAATGTTTTTCATTTAGAAGTAGTCTGTAAAAACAAAAATATATACAAATCGATTTGATTCGAACAATATCATTTGGCTAAATTTAAACTAAATCTGAGAATGCTATATTGAATTGTTATTATTATTATTGCATTATCTGCATACTCTTTTCATATATACCGTCATTGTATAAATTATAATAAAATTGTTGGTATTTTAGGTACTATATAATTGAGTGGGAAAACTCTTTATGCAAACGAAAAATCTTTGAAAAAGACATTGCCTTGCAAAAAGAGGGCTAGTCCCGCATAGGGCTAATCTTGCGGGCATTCAACTGTATACGTAGTATTTCGCCTCATATATTTCAGACTTAAAAATTATGTTAAGTTTATATATGAGGTCAGCTTGGCTGTTTGCTTTGGCGTGTACGGCAGGTAGGAACCAAGCCGTACTGACGATTATACAGTTCCTGCTTATATGAAACGGCCTCTATTTGCAACAAAATTCCTTTTTTTTTATTTTTTTTTAAAAACTTTTCATTTTTCATAAAAAGTTTTTCCCACCAAGGGACTAGAATCTTGTGGGCTTTACCTCTGCCCCCTTGCAGACAAAAGGTCGCCAGTAGGGAGACCACAAGAAGATAGTCAAATACCGTAACAGATGAGTTATGTGTATAATTATGTAAGTAAAATTGTGTACTTACATGAGTAATCCTATGTCAGTGGCATATTGTGTTTATTTTTCCTTTTTTAAACAATTTCTTAAAAATTCGTTTCATTTTCTTGGCGCACTGCCGTAATTGTACTTTATAGCAACCAAAATAAATTGAATTGAAATTGTGAAATAATTCATATTTTGTCGCATCTGCCGGCTTGAGGAGGTTGATCAAATGTACACAAAACTGCTGTTAAACAAACACTTGCTCTCGGGACACTCTAAAACAGGTTGTGGTCCATTGAAGAGGGCCTTATCCCTTTTCCATATAAAGCATTCTCAGATTTAATTAAACCATTAACAAATGAGTTCAAACTTTAAGCAAATAAATTTAGACCTTGAACAATTGATTTTAAACCTTTAACAAATAAATTTAAACCTAGAATAAATGATTTTAAACCCTTAACATATAAATTTAAACCTTCAACAAATGATTTTAAACCCTTAACAAATATATTTAAACCCTTAACGAATGAGTTTCAACTGTTAACAAAAAGACTTAAACCTTTAGCAAATATATTTAAACTCTTAACAAATTTATATTTAAAATATTTTATTTCAAGTTAAGTAAGCATTCCATACAATTTTTTCTCTTTTTTTTTCATATATAGTATGCAATACTTCAGAATTTTCAGTGCATCGGTTGACCATCCACTGCCTTGGGAATAAGTAAAACCAAATCCATTTTTAGTTGGAACAGTCACTAGGTATCATTTGTTGCAGGCTATCTTCGATCACTGAGAAAAGATTATGTTCTCTACTCATGTCACCTAAAACTGAACGTGCATGTACCTTCATTTTAGAAAACGATTTCGAAAGGGATTAACATAGACGAGAAAGGAGGCAAAAATTATAGTGTTAAATTCGTGGTTAGAGTCTTCGTCTTATAAAATTTCAAGCCCGCTCAAGAAGGCACCCGTTCTCGAGTTATAGTTCCAGTAGCAGAAACGATACACTTATTGCTGGGATAAGTCACCAAGGATTTGCAAATTCAACTTGCAATTCCGATAGGCTTTCTCTATTTCTGCGCGAACTTGTTAAAAAAACTGGAGACAAATCCATCGCTTAGTGACTCATTTTTAATTATGGATAATGTTATTTCAAAAGAATTTAACACTAAAAGTTTTGTCTACGTACTCTTCTATGTTAAACCCTATCGAAAAGTCGTTTTCTAAAATGAAGGCTAATGCACGTTCAGTTTTAGGTGACATGAGTAGAGAACATACATAATATTCTCTCAGTGATCGATGACTATTCCAACTTTATTTTAGTTTTGGTTTTACTTATTCCTGAGGCATTGGATGGTCAACCGTTGTACTGAAAAGTCAGAAGTATTGCAGATTATTTATGCAGTCGAAATTTGAGAAAAATTGTATGAAATGCTTACTTAAGTTGAAATAAAATATTTTAAATCTAGATAAATTTGTTACGAGTTTAAACATATTTGCTAAAGTTTTAAGTCTTTTTGTTAACACTTGAAACTCATTCGTTAAGGGGTTAAATATATTTGTTAAGGGTTTAAGATTATTTGTTCAAAGTTTAATGTTATTTGTTAAGGGTTTAAAATCATTTGTTTAAAGGTTTAAATTTATTTGTTAAGGGTTTAAAATCATTTGTTCAAGGTCTAAATTTATTTGCTTAAAGTTTAAACTCATTTGTTAATAGTTTAAATAAATCTAAGAATGCTATATATACTCTCATCTGGTAAACAATACCATATCTAGAACTTGTGCCGTCGATGGTATAATATTTCATCACTTTTTTATTTTTTTATTTTCCAGGTTTAAGAAGAGTCAGTACTCTACAAAAGTTTCAATTTAAATACCAGGGAGCCTGTAGGCAATAACATCTACTGTACGTAGGTTTGTGTCTTGACAGTGAGAAAATTCATTTAAAATTAGCGTAGACGTAGACCACAAACCATATTAGAGACATCTAGCGTAAAAGCCAAAAACCCAACATGCGACAAAATTAATATTGAAATATTTGCAGTTCAATTAAATTGAAATTTTTTAACCAGAATTAACTCTCCTACATTTTTTTGCACATAATTGTTAAATATACTATTTTGCTTTGTATTTCAACAACTGTTTGGTATCCAAAGGGCCTCTGACTTCAAGACAGCAGTCTCACCTAAAAGAAAAACAACAACACGCAAAGTATCTGGCGAAAAGCACAAAAACAATGAAAAAATAGAACTTATCTGAATATCCTGACATCCTCACGTCGAATTTTCCGATGAACATCATAGTACCTCTGGGAATCAGCTAAAACCATACATATGTAACAATTAATTCTAGTAGAATAGAATAAAGAAGGTTGTTTACATGCACATTAGAGGTTAGGAATCTCACATAATTAGATAACATAGATTTAGGTACTTACGTTAGGTTAGGTAGCTTAAAAACACAAACAACAATAACACAGAACATAAAACACTTGAAAGCAATATGTTTTAATTTAAACAGGAACTCATACTCGCCATAAAATGCACTTAGAAGATTTCTTACACTTGTACCACTCCACAACAAGATTGACATTTGTAAGTGTTTTCTTCCATTTCTCCTCGTTCTTCGTTAAGTTAGAAATTTTTGATGCCATAATTTTATGGTTAAAAAGACAGGGTTATTTCAAGAAAGAGATTGAAGAGAAGAAGGGGAAGATCTTCTAGAAAATTATATTCGAAAAAGAAAACGTTAAAATTTAAAAAAAACCGTTGGAATTCAAGTTCCAAAAAAAAATCGAGAAGATCTAAGCCGGACACAGTCGAAGTAAGTCCTGCTACGCGACGGTATCGGAACCTTTAAACTTGAAGAAAACAATTGATATCAGAAAAAATAAAATTAACAAGAAATCAAAAACATTCCTCCAACACGATCAAAGATCACAAAATTTAGTTTTGCAGTGGTGTGATCTCTAGAAATCATTATTAATTAAATAAAAAGATTACTCTTTTGGACTTTTACCGTGTTAAACTTAATTTTGTTCAAGAAAGAATTTTTTGGGATTCTCCGGTATATAGCAAAAGCTAAAAAATGTTCTAATTTGTTATTTCATCACACAACTCATTAATTTTTGGTGACAAGTTTCAAGTCTTGGTTTGACTCATCAACTGGTCCCAAATAGCGAAATTGGGTGATTTGAAAAACAAATGAAAAAATGAAAAAAAGAAGAAACAAATGAAAAGTTTGAGAAAAATAGAAAAAACAATATTTTTATTTATTAAAAAAATGTAAAAAAAAATTTTTTTTAAGAAGCAGATTCATTCGAAGCGAATCGAACCTGTATACGCCACGCAGTGGGCTGAAAAGTAAAGAAGAAAAAGAAGAAGAAGAAGCGTTTCGTGTCAGTAGAAAACCTTCCACTCATCGGTGCAGCTTGGTTTTCTGCCTGCTGCAGACGCTTGAAAATAGATCAAACTGATCTCTTCTCATATAAACTCAGAATAAATTCTGGGTGTGAATTATATCAGGAAAAAACACTCCTATACGAGCCCAGGAGGAAAAATAAATAAAAAGATTACTCTTTTGGACTTTTTACCGGGTTAAACTTAATTTTGTTCAAGAAAGAATATTTCGGGATTCTCCGGTATATAACAAAAGCTAAAAAATGTTCTAATTTGTTATTTCATCACACAACTCATTAATTTTTGGTGACAAGTTTCAAGTTTGGTTTGACTCATCAACAGGTCCCAAATAGCGAAATTGGGTGATTTGAAAAACAAATGAAAAAATGAAAAAAAGAAGAATGAAATGAAAAGTTTGAGAAAAATAAAAAAACAATTTTTTTATTTATTAAAAAAATTATAAAAAAAATTTTTTTTAAGAAGCAGATTCATTCGAAGCGAATCGAACCTGTATACGCCACGCAGTGGGCTGAAAAGTAAAGAAGAAAAAGAAGAAGAAGAAGCGTTTCGTGTCAGTAGAAAACCTTCCACTCATCGGTGCAGCTTGGTTTTCTGCCTGCTGCAGACGTTTGAAAATAGATCAAACTGATCTCTTCTCATATAAACTCAGAATAAATTCTGGGTGTGAATTATATGAGGAAAAAACACTCCTATACGAGCCCAGGAGGAAAAATAAATAAAAAGATTACTCTTTTGGACTTTTTACCGGGTTAAACTTAATTTTGTTCAAGAAAGAATATTTCGGGATTCTCCGGTATATAACAAAAGCTAAAAAATGTTCTAATTTGTTATTTCATCACACAACTCATTAATTTTTGGTGACAAGTTTCAAGTTTGGTTTGACTCATCAACAGGTCCCAAATAGCGAAATTGGGTGATTTGAAAAACAAATGAAAAAATGAAAAAAAGAAGAATGAAATGAAAAGTTTGAGAAAAATAAAAAAACAATTTTTTTATTTATTAAAAAAATTATAAAAAAAATTTTTTTTAAGAAGCAGATTCATTCGAAGCGAATCGAACCTGTATACGCCACGCAGTGGGCTGAAAAGTAAAGAAGAAAAAGAAGAAGAAGAAGCGTTTCGTGTCAGTAGAAAACCTTCCACTCATCGGTGCAGCTTGGTTTTCTGCCTGCTGCAGACGTTTGAAAATAGATCAAACTGATCTCTTCTCATATAAACTCAGAATAAATTCTGGGTGTGAATTATATGAGGAAAAAACACTCCTATACGAGCCCAGGAGGAAAAATAAATAAAAAGATTACTCTTTTGGACTTTTTACCGGGTTAAACTTAATTTTGTTCAAGAAAGAATTTTTTGGGATTCTCCGGTATATAGTTTTTGAAATCACCGAATTTCGCAATTTGGGACCTGTTGATGAGTCAAACCAAGACTTGAAAGTTGTCACCAAAAATTAATGAGTTGTGTGATGAAATAACAAATTAGAACATTTTTTAGCTTTTGCTATATACCGGAGAATCCCAAAAAATTCTTTCTTGAACAAAATTATTCATTAAGAATTAGTTTTTTTTTCTACTCGTGAAATCTGTATAAATCACAGTTAATTAATAGCTAGGTTTTTCTTACTAGTGAGCATAGTTTGGGAAAATTCAGAGTCTGAACAGCGACAATTTTGTTAATATACATTATAGCCTGTTTTTATTTCATAGACCCATCCAACAAAAATAAGTAAAAGTAGACCAGTTTTAAAGGCAAGGCGCTTAGAAACTTCTGTGGCTCAGTACCGAATTCTATCAGATTCAGTGGAATGCAAGTTCGATCCGAGAAAGTGCGCTTGGTTTTTTTTTTTGTGTAATTGGTTACTTAGTCGTAATTTTTATATTGGTTTAGACACAAAGGAATTTATTAAAAATCCCTTTTTTGTGATCTTCCTAGAACAACAACTTTCACCGAAATATTGCCATTTCTCGTCGGTGAAATATCACGATAAAAACAAGTAGGTACTATTAAAGTCAAATAATTAAAAAAACCACCACTAAATTATTTGCTAGATCTAGGCTTTATCTTTCTAAAATAGTCACAATCTAAAGAAATGAGAATACCTACTAATAGGAATTTGAATTAAAAAACTTAAATTTTTACCATTTTTTAGAAGTTTCCGAGCTAATATCTCCATTCCAATATTTTTTTTTAAATTTAGCCTTCGTCGTTACCTTTAATTTTAGATATAAATCATTATTCTGCTATGCCATTATACAGAATTTAATGGAATGATAGTAATGCTTTACGCAGTACGTAAATTCTCAAATAGCAATCAATGAATGTATTTCTAAATGGAGTAATGTGGTCAAATCTGCGCAACCCAAATGCAAATCTATTGTTATCATTGAAAACTAGTTCCAGTTTCAGCTTACAGGCGGCATATAGTCTAAGGAATATCAAGGATCCAAATGTAAAATGTGGTAATAACAAAGACTTATCCAGCTTTATGGGTGTAGTAGATGAAAAATTTTTGGTGTACAACCACAGCCGTCTAGGGGCGTCATACACATTGCTAATTATCGCCTTTACATGGTCACAACAAGTCATTCTAGTATTCCGGAATAAGACTAAATTTTTTACCCGACAAACAAAGGAAATTGGAGAGCTTTCCAGAAGAATATGGGGTAGGTGTAAGGGGTCGATAGTGTGTCTGTACAAGGGTAGCCACCGACTTAGTGTGGTTCAATGAGAGGCATTTGACGACAGACCACTCGTGAATTCGTTCCAAGTCCTCACTCATACTGCTAACCAAGCCGATGGGACGACTAAGATATAGTTGGACAACATCAGCATACATATGAACTTCAGTATAAAATAACAGTTGATAAATCGTTGATGATCAAACTAAACATGAGAAGACCAAAGATAGATCCATGAGGCACTCCGCATATCACACTAATTCTCGAGGAGACAAGACAAGCGACCTTGACCCGCTGGAAACGATTAGTTAGGAAGCTATTAATAAGTTTGGAAGCAGGGGAACTAAAATCAAAAAGTTCAATAAGTTTAGCAAGAAATTTGGAATTGCGCACGGTGTCGAACGCTTTGGAGAAATCTAAAAGATCTAAGAGCATGAAATGATCATTTTCAAGGCTGTTCTAATATAAGTCGGTATTTTTAACAGAGCTCTCTCACAGCTCTGACTAGCACGAAAGCCAAACTGCCATCGACTGAGAAAATGATTTTGGAAGAGATACTGTTGCATTTGTTTAGACATGATTTTTTTCAGCACCTTAGCTAGGAAACATAATATGCTAATTGGTCTCAAGTCACCTAGCTTCCTTGCAGAGAAGCTTTTAGCAATGGGAACCACCACAGCTTCCTTCAAAAGTAAGGGAAATTCATTGTAAATTAAACAGGCATTAAAAATTTGTAGTGTAGGTGTAATGTAAGTGAGGGCAATTCACTGTAAGTTAAACAGGCATTAACAATTTGTAGTTTAAGTGTAATTATAAACATAACAGCAGCTTAACAAAGCGGGATTTAAAGTTATCCGGACCTATTGCTTCTGAGCGAACAGAGTGAATGGTGTCAATTTCTTCATTCGCTCTCAATACAACGGAAGCTAAAGCCAGAGTCAGCGTGGCGTGTCGAAGGGCGCACCATACCCGCGTTCGAAGAAATGATATTAACGTTACTACTATGCGAAACGGTGTATTTATTAAGGTCATCAGGATTTAGTTGCTGTCCAAATTTTAATTCTGGTTACTCCAAGACTACGAAGTGTATGCCACAGCTTCTTTCAAGGGATAGTAGTGTCCAATTTATCAGCATAGAACGCTCGCTTAGCATCTCGAACTTTCCTATTAACTAGATTTCAAGTCCGTTTGAATACCAGTAAGCTGCTCTGTGTTTTAGTCACTTTTTACCAGTGACGCAGGAAATCACGATCTATAATTAAAATTCTTATTGCGGAGGAAATCCATGGGCAACGATTTGCAGAAAGTCTTCTCCACTAAAGAAGAACATACATGTCAAGCAAATACAGAATTTTTGGGTTGAGGCTATTGACTTGCAGATCCAGCAGAGAAATCAAGAAGGACCGATTACTGTTCTGTGCGGTACCCGTATCACGCTCAAAACTGATGTTCCAGTCAATACGCCTTCACTTCACAAATAAAAGTTCGAGGTTTATCCTTTTATAATCACGAAAACTAATGTCATTGTAGGCAGATGGTGGGCTGGCGATGGAAATGTCATACTTTAAATACAAAAAATCGCAATCAAGAATTGATGAAGGAGAAAGCTGGCCGTGACGCAATACAGATTTAGGATCGGTATAAGGTCCAGCTGAGTGAGTTGGACCATTATGTAGTAAATTAAGATAAACGTATTGAAATTGTGAAAGGAAATAGTCAGTTAATGTGCCAATTTCAAGAATATTAACAATAAAGTCGCCAGCAGCAATCATATGTGGATTAATATGTGATAAATTGAAGATGCACAGACATTTCCACGTTAAATACGTTTGCGTGATGAAATTTATCTGGCTTTGTAGAATATTAAAAAGGTAACTTAATTGAAATGGTCAAATTTTAAAATTTTGCTCAGGCAAAATTGGTACAACGGCAGCTCCAAATTGAAATACTTCTGACCTTGACAGCTCACTTTTCGTGGGGAATACTCTAATGAAAATGCCTATTACTAATTATTGAATATTAGATCCCTTGCGAATTATATCAGATGAAAATATATGTATGTATACATTATTAATATAATGTTCCACAGAACTCACCAGCTCAATATTTAGCACTCAATCGAATTGACTTTAAACTTGTCCGAGCGTTTTGTTTAAGATATTCTTGTGTCAGTTATCAATACTTTATGATTACTAATGGTGGCTGTGCGATAGGTATAGGTATGTATTATATTCATATGAAGTATTTTCCTAGCTTCTAATTAATTCATTATACCCTAGATGAAATTTATAGGGTATACTAAGTTTTTCAATCCATTTATAATGCATAGAAATACTGCTAGAAGAGAAAAATAAATTACATAAAACTAAAAGTTATTTAGATTTTCGGTGGTCCATCTGTCCATCTGTCTGTCTATCCGAGTGTATTTCTGTTTCTCAGTCCGGACGATAACTCGAGAACACGTTCACTGAGAAAGCTGAAATTTTGTACACAGTGTTTTCATAGAAATTGTAAATACAGTTCTAAAAGTGGACTAAATTGGGCAACCCCTTCTTACTGTTGTCATACAAAACTATTGGTTTTTTACGTATGCAGTGAAAAGGATCAGTCCTAGACGTTTTTATAATACCTAGAAGTTCTTCAGAATATCCTATGAGATTAGTTATAATCATTAGTATATTACATTAATTTTCGGACAGATGCATTAAAATTATGTCCAGTCTATATGACACTAATTATGCCCTGATGAAGCGTTGAAATTCAACACAGAAATTTGAAATTTGCACAGAGGGGTGACCATAAGAAATTACATGCGGACATTCATTTTGGGTGTCTGTAGACCATTTATAGCTTTATCCTTTGTTTCACTCTAAATTCCACTGCGGATCTTTGTTGGGATAGACTCGGGCTAATCGAGAGGTACACAGAAATGCAATATAATATGTGTATAAGGTAATTTTTAATACGTTCGATACCCACAGCAAGAAACTTTATTTCAGCCATTGTCCAAATAAAGTAAAGTAACGCAGGATGTTTGCTTCAATCGTTAACCGGGAGCAATTAATGTAGTCACTATGGGCATTGCTTTACTTCTAAACTGGAGAACAGATTGTAGTTCAAATAGCCCTTGAATGGGCGCGGTATTAAAAGATGGTTCTCAAACAAAGGTGGAAAGCAAAAATATCTCTATCTCTATCTCTGGCTGACTCGCTTTACTATGATGTTCCAACAATTTCAATTTATGTAGAACATTTTCGCCTGAAGTCTTGTAGATTGGGGTTTTCTTAGATTTGCTTCCAACTACTTGGAAACTAGTTCAAGTTCAGCCAATTCCCAAGAAATGTAGCGATCCCTAAAATTATCGACCAATTGCAATCACTTCGATTCTGTCAAAGATTTTTGCGTCTATCATCAACTTCAAAATAATGAAGTATCTAGAAACTAATCATCTCATCAACGATCGCCAATACGGCTTCAGAGCTGGACGCACGTCTGGAGACTTGCTGACTTTTCTAACGGGAACGTTGGAAATGTAGACTTCACAAATTGGGTGAGTCCAAAAACTTTACCCTAGATATTTATTTATTTTGATAGAGTCTGGCATCCAGCCCTTTTAGCCAAATAGCATTTGGTCTCTCCCCTGCTCTTCTATAATGGCTTGAAAGTTTCTTATCCTGTCGCCTAATACGAGTTCTACTAGATGACTTTTCATCCCGGTTTTCTCTGCATCCCTCTCCTTGATTTCGCTTACTCCTTTGACACTCTTTTGGACTCCAGAACGAATGCCGCATCATTGAACCTTGCCAATATCCTCGCTTGGGTCAAAGCCAATTGCGTCGAATTCAATGCATCTAAGTTCCAAAACTGTCTCATTTCATTAAAACAAGATCACAATTTATGCATTCCCGTTTCTTTTGATGGAGCACCGATTTGCGATACACATCCTTATGCATTCTTGGCATAAATATTTCAGTAAGTTAATCTGGACAGATCACATCTTCCCTGTTGCCAAAGAAGCACCGAACTGTCGCGGATTTCTGAAAATGTTTCAGAAATATTTCAGACCGTCAAATCTAGCGCTCCTATAAAAGTCCTACATTAGACCTAGAATGAAATACAATTCCCATATATGGGGCGGCGCTGGTCGCACAGCTTTAGCTTCATTGGATATTGTCCAAAAGAGAGCCTTCAAGCTCATTGGCAATTTGGCAATAACTCGTCATATCAACTCAGTCGAGCACCGCTGCAATCTTGGATGCCCTTCGCTCCTTGCTACATGCATGGTCAATGTTCCGATGAAATATCTAGTCTGATCCCTTGTAGAATGATTCCTGAATGCAAAACTCGCGCTGGAAGCCGCCCGCATCCTTTTACCCTTAAAATTACCATCGGCCGTACAGCAAAATTCCGTCAAGCTTTTTTATTCCGAACTGTGCGAATGTGGAACAGTCTACCATCTTCTGTCTTTCCTCCGGCATATAATCTGCAAAGCATTCCCTAGTTCCTTTCCCTATCTCCTTCTTCCCATGGTGTGCTAAGAATCATATGGTGTCCCCTGAGCCTAGCTTAATAATACAAAAAAAGATCTTGATTCTAACGAATGCTGGATAGTAATCCTTTCTAGTGGTTTTTAACATTTTGCTCTCTTCTTCTCCGTTTTGCGAAATTGGGGCTAAACGAAGTTCGAAATCTTGAAGTTTTAGTTTAGTTTTATTTTTTTCATTTAACTTCTATTTTACTTCAAAAAAGACATTATCAATACCAGTTTTTCATATTGATTCTAAGAAGCTTAAAACTTTCATCGACGATGCCTTCGCGACTTAAGAATATATTGGCACAAAATTGATACGTCCCATTTTCTACCGATTCTTCTTGTCTCCGTAGAGATACCTTAGTTCAGTTAAGTTTGGAGCTTAGGTCTGATTTTTAATAATACACTTACCAGGGATGACCACATTAGTAATGTGCTGGGTAGGATATATAGTGTTCTGCGCAGATGACGATTATCAGCTAAGCTTGTTCCACTTGAAACTCGCCTGCGGCTCGTCAAAACACTTGTATTACCTTTATTCTTTTTTTCTGATGTTATACTATACTGTCAATCTAAATCACACTCTAAACGCCAACTCAATAGATACGATCATGCATTTCCCTGCTTAAGTTGCATAGTTGGGTGCCCTTCATTTATCTATTATTAGTTTAGAACACCTATCTGTATGTTTAAAATTGTTCATTATAAAGCTCCCGAGTACTTATATCTGACACTAGAATTTAGTTCATCCACTCGTACCAATTCGATATATGTACCAGTTCATATTATCTCCCAAAGAAAAACTTCAATGCTAGTTCACGGAACTAAAGCTTGAAATTCGCTATCCAATCATATAAAAAACATCACATAGCTCGGTCGTTTCAAGCGGGTAGTTACCAATTTCCTCAATCCCACAATTTAACTGTTTCAGCATGTTCCTATACTTTACTCGTTTTACTTAGCTTTTTCTTTAGTTTCTTTAGTTGTTTAATTCATTTATGTTTTACGTTAATATTAGGTACCTATCTTAAGTACATTATTAAGTCTTTTGTTTAATTAGGTCTTTACTTTGTTTCATCCCATACACTCCATATAATTTAGAGATGCATAATATGGAAGCGATCATCTGACGCGATAGCGCGATCCCGTACTCTAGGGTTTCACACTGTGCCTGGATGTGTGTGTGTGTGTATGTGTGCGTGATTGTGCGTGTATGAGTGTTCATACATTAATATATGTGCGAGAATATAGCTCTCTACGTCAGCGCGTTTTCAGGCAGTGCCCAAATATATAGTAAAACACGAAATTTTTGTGGCAAACCTACGAAGGATTTGCCCGAAAGATGCCTTTTCGAACTGCATTTGCAATTTCTATGAAAACTCCGCGTACAAAATATGAGCTCTCCACCCCGACGTCCTCTGAGGCACCTACCAAGTTTATAGTGGAAACGAAAGTTTTGTATGGCAACCCTACGAAGAAGCTGCCCGATTAGTCCCATTTTTATACCCTAGATGGAATCTTTAGGGGCATACTAAGTTTTGTCATTCCGTTTGTAACACCTCGAAATAATGATGGTAGAGCAAAATGGATTGGACACCCACGCATAATATTAAAAGTTATTTTGATTTTTGCATGTCCGTCCGTCTGTCTGTGCGCACGATAACTCGAGAATGCGTACACTTAGGGAGCTGAAATTCTGCACACGGACTTTAAAAAGAAAAAGTAAAATCAAGTTCGAAAATGACACAAATCGCGCAACTCCTTGGTGGGGTTGCCATACAAAAATTTCGTTTTCCGCTATATATTTGAAAACTGCCTGAGAACGCTTCGACGTAGAGAGCTGAAATTTAGTACACGGTGCTCTTATTGTACTAGCAAATAACATTTTAAAAATGGACTAAATCGGGCAACTCTTTCTTGGTTTTGCCATATAAAAATTTAGGTTTTTTACGTATACTATGAAAATTATCAGTCCAAGACATTTTTATTGTACTAAAAACTTCTTCAGAATATGAAATGCTATAAAATTGGTTGTAAGCATTTTTTCTGTCCGACGAACCGTTCTAGAAATATATGCGAAAAACTACTGCAAAAATCAAAATTTCTCAAATGGGTGCCCATACGAAATTTCATACGGACATTCATCTAGGGTATCATAAGAATTGGTCTTAGACAAATATTAGCTTTTTTACTTGTTGAACTTAAATTTATATTATATTTAAAAATTTTGTATGGCAACACCAAGAAGTGGTTGCCCGATTTGGTTCATTTTTTAAATGTTATTTACTATTGCTATGAAAACACCATGTAACAAATTTCAAGTCTCCTCGTATACTCCTCTTCAGTCATTGTCCAAATATATACTAAAAAATGAAATATTTGTATGGCAACCCTACGAAGATTTTGCCCGATTTAGTCCATTTTTTGAACTTATATTTACAATTTTTATGAAAACGCCGTGTACAATATTTGAGCTTTCCACGTCGACGCGTTCTCAGGCAAATTTTTAGATCTCGACAACATCGTCATCTCTCGTACCCTGTCTTTCAAGCTGGAGCAAACCAAACATGTACACAAAACTTCATTGAAATTGGTTGGATGGTTGCGGAGACTATCGTGTACGAACAAAGTGTGTTCTGCCCAATGAGAACACTCAAGAAAAATATAAGTAAGGATGGGGACTGTAAATAATTACGCCAATGAATACTTAAAGTTAGTGGTCCAAATTCAAAGGGAATTATAGTTCAGAGATTCCACATTCACGAACATGACTTAAGACACTTATAATGTCGGCTATATCACTTAATAACAAAAAAGCTCACTTATGTACCTACTTAAATAAAACAAATTATGATAGCTTCAAAGGGAATTCACTTTTCCGAAATGGCCCAATATATATATATATATATATATATATATATATATATATATATATGTATAAATATAATTACTAAATATGATTAGATATGTATTAAATAGTTAATCAAAATGTACTCGCCAATCTAAAATGTGGAATTGACTGTGTGGCGTTGGTAAATAGATAGTTAGTGACTATCGTGTTCTAGTCGAGTCCCGGAACAAGATACTTTGTTTCAGTCGAGACCCAAAACAAAGTTTTTGCGATAGTAATGATTTTGTTCTAGTCGTTCCCCGGAACAAGACACTTTACTTCAGTCGAGACAAAAAGCAAAGTTGTATTTTGATTAGTAGAATTCTTGCTCTAGTCGTTCCCCGGAACAACATACTTCACTTCAGTCGAGACCCAAGCAAAGTTGTATTAGCACTATTTACTCTAGTCGGTACCTAGAATAAATATCTTTATCTCAGTCGAGACCCAAGATAAAGTGATTATGTTAACAAAATTCATTCATTCATAATAATTGTATGTTGTTACCACTAGCCAAATCCATTCCAAATGATGCATAATCTACTATTAGAGCTGGATGCGAAAAGAGAATTAAAGTTGGCCTACGACTTATATTGCCTCTGAATTGCGCACGGCACCAACAAATTATTTTACATTGCGCATATCAACCAAAGTACGTTGATGTGCGTAGGTCAGAAGAGTACATTGACCCTAGCAGCAGTGCAAAGCAACTGAAATTTTGAGTATTTTTGTTGCCGTTCCTGATTTTGCCTAGCTAAAGTTATTACAATTACAAATTATGCAGTACGATACCTATTGCAATATTGCTAATTTGCTACTTTAAAAGATACATTTAACTGTACAGATGATCTGATTCCATTTGATTTGCGTAATGTTAATCGAAGACAAGTTACTTTCCTCTCATTGGATTGTTTCCCGGATTTGTTTATGTGGAACGTAATCTCCACTAAAAACTGCTTTATCGACGTGCTTGTAGGTAGGTATATATAGTTTCGATCCCAACCTAGTTTCAGTAATTAGAAATGCTTGGAATTAGAATCTTTTGAACGATTATACTTTCAGGTGAATTTTTAATGTTGGTTTCAACACAGTGACACGGGATTTTTATATATTAAGAAATATTACTTCGAATAACGGTAATTTGCAGATTGGAAGGGCCTCGGAGGTAAATTTTTCCGGTGGATTTAGGGTCTTCGTCCTAACTTTTTATGGCCCAAGAACGGCATTTTTGCACTGGTTGGTATACAGTGCAATTCCTATATTTTGCGTGTATGTATTTCTTCCGTTCTTTCTATCACATCCATTAATAATCTTTTATGTCCTTGTATATTGTTAGTTTGTATATGCCTTCAGATTACAGCAGTCCCGAATTGTAACCATTCTTCCCTGTTCTTAAGTATATCCGGCGAATAAATTTCAGTAAACGCCTATAGATGCGCATGAAATTCTAAATCATTTTTGCTGGTTATACAATCGTGGAAAAGCAATCATATGCTCAATAATTAGCATGCAAAGATTTAAGCAAAAGTAAGTGCTCAATAATTCTTAACCACTCAATAGAAGAAGTTTTATAAAAGGGTTGATTTTGGTGGCACTTTGACAATGTTATTATTTAAATTTTTTATTAATGAAATTTATGTAATCACTTCTTATGTAATAAGGCGCTATTGACTTGCTACACTTTCGATGACGTCTCAAAAATGTCAAACGAAATATAGAACATCGATATTGGTCTATACTGCTATCGATGTTTCCTGGTTTTAGGACCGACATTGGTAAAAAAAACTGAGCTAGGTATCTTTCTTTCGTTCCCTTTTTCAAGCCTCTTAAGTAAAAATCGGTTCAACACTCAAATTGTCTCTTCGAATGCATAGATAACAATTCTAGTTTCAAACTATAAAAAAAGCTGTCTGTAGTGCCATATCTTTGAAAACTAAGGTCAACACATCTGGTAGTGGTTTGAAATCTTAATTTTAAGGTCATATTTTTAAATCAGGGCATACTGGACAGCAATGAACTAATTTTTCAACCTAACAAATTATGTAATTTGGTAACAGTGCAGAACATTGCTCTATTCCCATAATATTTCCTTTCTTTGCTTATTTTTACGATAACAAGCAGAAGGAATTAGGAAACGTAAGTACGGTCAGCAAAAAATATTGATCGAAGAAGAAAATTTTGTACAATTTTATACTTATTTGTAGAACCTAAGCTTAATATAGCAAAAATAATTCGAAAAATTTGTTTCATCTTTTCATAATTTTATTATTTTCTTGTGCGCTCGAGATCTGAGGCATATTCCAATTTCAGACATTTTTCTTTTAAAAATGGTTTTCTCCCGGAATGGTAATTATATGTATGTACGATGGCATTCACTCTCTCTATTATAGTAAGGTCTCAACAACTGTACGCAAATTTCTTCACTACTTTTCCTATGTGGCTGAAACATTCTAGAAAAGTATATGTATAACGTGCTGAAAACACCACATAAGGAAGAAGTAATATACCACAGAAAATATCAAAATTTTGCAATTATTTTTATTCAGTTTGGACTTAATCCTATTTAGGAACGGCAACAATCTGTTTCACCTCATGTCGAGCATTTTACTGAAATAATTAATCATTCAAATTTACTTGTTTGAAATTCATAAAGCACAGCCTCACGTTTTCCACATTTTAAAGCTGGTGAAATGAAAGTGCAATTGGTTTTCTAGGTTTAGTGCTACGTGATTTGGGAGTTAACGTATCAGCTTTGGGGCTTTGAGGCCTGGTTGGACCCATCACGTTCCTTGTTAACCTGATGACAAATCCAGCATTTCTGAAAGGACCTACCAACTGTGCTGTTGGCTTTAGAAAATTTGTATGTATATAATTGTTGAAGCGACTGCACGATATAATCTCTGGTTTTATTTTGAATTTTTTCAGTAACCGACGAACTCTAAAGCCATGGTATGCAACATAAAAGCATGCTTCAACTGAGTCTGAACTTTAATCATCAATTCATTTTTTGGAAAAACATTTTAAGATTCAACTTAGAACTTCTCTGTCATTATAAAAATGCTCTCTAGACATTTCATATGACTCATATATATACTCATATCTAATTTCAGATGACTTCTTATACAACGGCGAGCGTATACTAAAAACAGAAATCTCTTGGATAGCTGTTCAATAGAAAGAGATTACCCATCAGAGTAGAAAAAATAATATGAAAGGTAAACGCAAATATTCAAAGAAATAATAACATGTAGTATTTAACGAAATGAGCATGTGTGTGACAAGGAGAAATATACTTGTTTCTTTCTGAAAGAGAAATGTTTACAGTTTTTAATAACCAAACATGTTGTTTCTTACACGCTGGCGAATAAGGGTGTATTGAACAGCTGTTCAAATGATTTCTCTCCACTTCGATTAAAAATTTCCAAAAAAATATTTTTTGGAAAATATCAAATTAATCAATAAATAATTTAATATTTGCTGTATTCGTACTAGCTCCCATTACGAATGTGGTCTATTTTCTTTTTTCTTTCTTCCTTTTCTTGACATGTGCATTTTAAATGTAAAACAATCGGGAAATTCTTCTGTGTCCTAACTTGTCATTAAGTTAACTTTGATTTTGGGTCTGCATTAAGCATACATACATACACTTCCATTGTTATTTGTAATAACATACCTTACTTCGCATGTGGAATGCCAGGCCAGGTAATGTATTGCGTTTTAGGCGGGAAAAATATACTTACTTGCATTTCATCTTGAAGCTTTCGTAATAATTTGGATGCTTTAAGAACGTTTACTCCGTTATCGGCGGAACTGGAATATAACTGGCTTGTATCCATATTATATTCACGAAGACAATTCAAAATTTTTTGTCGCAAAAAATCGCCTGTATGCCTACTTTTTATTTGAATCATGCCCAACGTATTCATACATATTTCGTAGGCTTTAATATAATGAACATTTATTCCTAAAATATGCTTTTCCATACGTATTGCAATATCCACTTTTAGGCTTATCAATATTGTTCGTAATGATTTTCTTAATTGCACCTTGTGCCTCTGTCTGGGCAATTTTTTTGAATTTAAATTGATTTTAAATTGTTCTTCGTATGGCTTTATTAATTGCTTGAAATATTCATAGTCATCGAAAACCCGGAATGGAATACTTTTTACTGTCTCTAATCCAATGTAGCAATTGAGGAATTTAGTTTTGTCCATTGTTAAATAAACTTGACTTTTCTTATTTTTTGGTTCGGATCTATTCAACTCTACTTCACTATCACTTTCCTCTATTTGCAGTCCTCATTCCTTTTAATTGTTTTTCACAAATTAAGCACACAGAAGTATCACTCTCCTGGTTATACAACACATACTTAGAGGAACTAAAGTCCTTATGACGTGCCAGTTTATAAATATGTGAAAACTAATATAAACCAAGTCAACAAGAATCACACAATCCAATATACAACCACACGAAGAAACATAAAGTGACGACGACTGTACGAAATGAAAGAAGAAAATTACTTTTTTCGGGTCTTACTCAGTCACGAATCATATATGCGGAGAGCTTTATAATTCTGCTCGTTCGCGAGTGATTTGAACGAAAAATGAGAATTTAGCTCTTGCTCGGAACTGAAGCAAACATTTTAAGACGCAGAACTGAAGCACTGTCTCACGAGCTGAAAACAATTTTGTTCACTCATGAACTGAAAAATATGAGCGAGCTAAATTTTTTTCGTTCGTGAACGGAAAAATTCCATACCCTGTATAAAAGTATAAAAATGAAAATTCTATTTAAATAAAAAATTAAATTAGTAAAACTATTGTGCAACAAGATAGTGTTTATCAAGTGATGTCTGTGGAAAACAATTTTGGCACCCTTTAGATCAATTGTGTTAGAAACTGCATTGGACCGTTTGCTTTGATGATATTCAGGCTTGAAAAAGTTTTCATTTTCTGAAGATCGTCCTGAAGCTCCTTGTCACTTTCTATTGTATATACTCAAGCTTGTCCTATGCAGCATCTGCCAGTGCAATAGCTTTTGCCGAGTCTCGGTTTTTTGTTTGCAAAGGTTCACTCAACGATAAAGCCAAAGATTGTTCTGAATGAAGAACCCGAATCGATACTTGAAAATTCACGGTTTTGATGACCGAAAGCAATTGAAAGGTAGCAGTTGACGTGGCTGCATCTTTCTATATCAAATTAATTTTAATTGACCGCGTGCTATGAATCGACGTAAGTTTCCCCGGACTTATGCCGCTCCAACCTCTTTATTGCTTAAACCTTTTTAACCTTTTATCTTCTTTTTTCTTCTTCGCAAACTTTAAAATTTCTCCTACGACTGGCGTGCTAAATGACATTCTGGTATGAACGCGATCGATCGTTTACGAATGTGTTTCAATTACTTTAAAATTATATTTTAAAAAAGCGAAGTCTAAATTTTCACAATTTTTTTTTACAATATTAACATAATTTTAGCTTACTCGATACTTTCCAATCTTTTACAAAAAAATTGAAGGATATCCATTTTTAACACTTCGAAATTCGCATCAAAAGGTATTTTCCCCAGAAATTGATATAAAATAGCGTTCGTAAAATTGATAGGCCATAAAACTGATTCAACATTGCTTACATTTTTTTTTGTTTCTTCTTGTATTTATAATTTAATTCAGAATCTTTTATAAATAAAATTTTTTCTATTCTCCATTGTTTTCAGTGTGCGTTGATAAGTCTCTAGGTTAACTAAATTAAGGTACATTTACAGAGAAATAATTTGCGAGAGCTGCTGCGTCACAATTTCAGAAGTAATATGTGGCCGTTAATCGCGGTACTATACAAGGCACACGAATTCATTGGTGTTAACACGAAAAAGTCTTTTTCCTACGATAATTGGTAGGTGCAACCCCCAAAATCCCTGTACGGGCCTGTGTGCGGGCCTGGTTGAGCCAAAAACAACAATAAAAAATAGGAATAGTACGAATGTAGATAAGGACTGTTGAGGATTGAATTTTAGCAGGGATTTTTTTTTACTCGTCGCTAAATTTCTCACAGTTATTAATAATTACTTCTCCCATCCTTCTTTCCAATTTGAAGTTAGCACGAAACTCCAGTAATATTAATTTTACATAAAAAAATTTATATATGTTTACGATGGCTACTCTTTGGAATTCTCTAGTACAACATCAAAAGTGATTTTTTTTCATACGCTATTTCATCACACAACTAATTGATGTAGGCAAAACTTTGAAGCCTTGGTTTGACTCATTAACAAGTCCCAAATGGCGTAATTGAGTACCTCGAAAAAATAAACGAAAATAGAGAAATGGAAGGAAATAAAAAAAAATTGGAAATTGAGAAAAATGGAATGGAAAGAGCTCAATTAATTCGAATTCCTCTGATTTATTCAACTCTTTCCAAAAAAAAATTTCTATATTTCTCAAGTCTTTATTCTTTTCTTTTTTTCCATTTTTTCCATTTTTCCATTTTCGTTTATTTTTTCGAATTAACCAATTTCGCCATTTGGGACCTGTGAATAAGCCAAAACAAGACTTGAAACTTGCTGCCCTAAATCAATTAGTTGTGTGATGAAACAACGAATAAAAGAAAATACACTTTTGTTGTTGTACCGGAGAGTTCCAAAGGTAGCCCTCTTGAAAAAGTATAAAGTTTACCAGGAAATGAATTAGAGTTATCTGGAATAAAACGCTGTATTTGTAATTAATAATGCCTCTTCAACTGAATATTTATCAATAACCCGCAATAAAAAATAAAAATTTTATTGGGAATAAGAGAAATGCGGAACATAACACAAGATCTTCCACTTCTGATTCATCTGAACTGTTGGAGGGTGTTGAATCCATAACCAAATTAATGACTTCTTCCATTTTCTAAATTAAATTTTTAATATTTCTCCAAGTTCTGATTTAATGATAACTCTAAAATGTTAAATAACGAATGACTTTAATGTGAGTAGGTGAATCTGAATTGAACTCGGTAAAATATTATTCAGTTGCTACCTACACTACCCTATGTATACTGAATGGCCCATTAAAATTTACTGGAAGCATTAAATCAAGCCCTAAAGGATTTAAATGGCAATGAAAGATTTTTTCCTGGTACCTACCCTAATTTTATTGTCAACGTGATTTCAGACAAACATTACCGGTTATTCCACGTTCAACGTATGTGGATGAAATCAAAGTATGTTTCAAATTATCTATCTTGTGGCGAAATGTCCATACATTGGAACTCACAAAAAACATGCGTGTTGCACTACAAAACGATTTATCCGCTGAAATATTTTCCAAACAATTGCTGAATGTTGGTAATGGAAAAATTGGTTTTATTGAAAATACACGATTAAATTGCCTGAAAATTTCTGCAACATTTGCTCATTTGTAAAATGCATTAATAGAAAATGTATTTCCAAATATACGCGATAATTATCGTAACCAGTGAACGAGAGAATTTTGTTGCTAAAAATATCGATGTTGACGATGTCAATTTCAGCATACATGCAACATTGTCTGGTGAATTAATTTCATTCAAATTAGTTGACTAAGTGGTAGATGAAAATGAAACCGCAAATTATCCCACTAAATTCTTGAATTCACTCGATTTACCAGGACTTCCACAACATTACTTACGTTTAAAAATTGGTTCACCCATAATTTTGCTTGAGATTAGTTATTAAAAAAGTTATAGGAAATGTCATTGATGAGACCATATTAAACGGAATATTCAGAGGAGACAATTTTTTACTGCCGCCCAGCGATGAACCAATCCGTTGAAACGTTTGCAATTTCCCATACGTTTGGTCATTAATAAGTAGTAAGGAAAAACCATGACCAAATGCGCATTGAATCTAGAGAATCCATGTTTTTCTCACGGACAATTATGTGTTGTGTATTCACGAGCTGGAAAACCAGTAAACTTTTATTCATGATTTTGCTTTAAGACAAAACACAAAATAAATAATATAACCTTAATCAAAATTTACTCAAAGTTTCGTACTCAAATAGAAATGTTTATGATATGAAATATATGTATTGATTTCTAACATATCTTGCATTAAATCATTATAGTGAAAGTGGAAGCTTTTTGAAGTTTTATTTTCAATATTGATTTTAGATTTTCATTTAAGAAGGATTCTTTGTTTTCAATCTACAGTTTTTGAAATTACTCTTATAGATGTCAGTTTTTACGTCTCATATTTAAGTCTAGGATTTTATTTTCAAAATTCAATCTAGGAACTTTATGGTGGAACTGTCATTGCCAATGTTCAATTTTTAACATCAACCAATTTATTTTTCTTTATTTAAATAAACTTTGGCGTGACAATTTTTCAGTCCCCTTACCTACCCTCCAATCGGTGCAATGACTTCTTCTGTCCAGACTTCAGCCAAATCAAATTCATCGCGCCACCTACCGGAAAAAGGAGAAAAATGTCTGCCGGGCCTTCTAGTAATATATTATATATATATATATTATTATTATAATTTTAACAATCTCACTGATATCAACACAACAGAAGGCACTTTAATTGATATCGAGTAATGAAGCGCCACAAAAACGGTAACAAAAAGCTCTTTACTGATAGCAAATCGACCAAAAATCACAAAATTTGTTACATGACCATTACCAATTTTTTTTAAATTTTACATACTTGGAGGGTTTCTGAAAACAAAAGTACGAATTAAAAATTTTCCTTCTGCAGTGCGAATTTCGTAAGTTATGCCATATTCAAAATTTTGCAAAAATGCTTTCCTGATCTACTTTAAAAATTCATATATATTTTTCTGTTTATACTAAGGCAGTGAGGCTCATTTGATAGACAGGATTTACGGTTAGGTAAGAAAAGTATAATCTTAAAAATACACGCGAAAAAGGACATCAAGGACATCATCCTTGAATATCCTGGAACACGTACGTTTGATTTTGTTAATTTTTTCATATTATATACCTTATATTATCTACTAAAATATATTAAAATTTCAACTTGGGATCTCGACGGACTCAAGGAGAAAAAAATCAAGAAAATTTCACAAAAATACAAATAAAAAAAAATTGTTTCTATACAGGGTGTCCCATATGTGGTCTTGCAACTGAAGGATATGGATAAGCCATGCTTAGACAAGCAACAAGCAAAAAACTGTATGCTGGGTGGGGGGTAATCATTACTGTTTTCGAGATAACAGGACTTAAGAATATTTGGATATGTTATTATATATCACCCTGTAACATCTTAACGTTGCAGCCTATGAAGATGTTTTGAATTTTCTTAGATTGATAATCATTGATTTTCTCCAAAGGTGTACAAATCGTACCCCTCCCCTTCTCCATTTTGAAGTTATGGTTCAACAGATTTAAAATTTCGGATTTTTAACTCGGTTTTTAACTACTATATTTATCAAAAAGCACGTCATCAGCACCAATTTACAAATGGGATTTAAGAAGCACAAGAGCTTCCCTTTAAAACAATTTATTACACACCTATCTTTCAAATGAGCCATATTTTACTGTCGTAGCAAAAATAATAAAATATATATGAATTTTTAAAGAAGACCAGGGCAGCATTTTTGCAAAATTTTGAAAATGTCATAACACTCCAAGTATGTAAAATTTCAACAAAATTTGTGATGGTCTTGTTACACCTGTTGTCTTTTTGAAATAGAATGACCATACTGTAGTTTCTATCTAGCATTTTAACCACAGAAACTACAAGACATGTGTCGAGACAACTTTCGTATCTCTACCTGGGACTCCTTGTATACTATTGATTTGTGCTACGGCTTCTATTGATGATGATTTTTTTCAATTACGCTACAGGCGCATGATATTTATTAATACCAGTGTTTTGAGGATAAAAAACTACTACTGTATTGTCAACCCCCCGGGGGGGAAAGTAGTCTGTGAAGCGCAATGCTGAACAAGGTGAAAGCTGTATAAGAGGAAAGCATGCATACTTGATAGATGGAATTTGTTGGTTTGTTGAATTGGTGGTATGATTTTATGGGCGTTTTTGTTGTATTGATATTGTTGGTATAGCGCTTTGGCATCTCCCAGGAGAGTACGTACAGTAGTGTGGTATAGTTAGCTGAGTTCTATGCGCACGAATTGGTACTTCTCACGGCGAGGTAATACCTTAGTGAAATTGAAATTGAGATTTTTTGCTGTGTGGGTACTGTAGTAATGCTAGGCAAGTAGGCCGATTATGCTATGAAGTTATGTACTCATGTAAGTCAGAATAATAAAATCTCAGACATAGTGGTGCGAGGAGTGAGATGATGAATAAGTTGATGAATAACGGAAATCAGGTATGTATGTTAGTAGTTTTATATGGTTAGTATGCATGGTCAGCTATATGATCCAAATGGTGAATCACTAAGCCTATCCAAACTGAATTGGGCATATCTTAACCTTCAGGTGGTCCCCTCTGACAGCGCCCATAAGGGTTGTATTACCTGTATAGGCCAAGTACAAATCTTTTGGACACTGCTAATAAGTTCTAGGCCCGAACGGAGTTACCAGTACCATTTAAAAAAGATATCTAGCATGAAAGATTGAAACTGGGAGTATTCATGGTCAGTTGATCATGGTTTAGGAAAGCCATACCAAATGGGCGGCCCGACATTGGCTAACTTGGTACTACGGGGTTAGAGGAGCCCTGGATAACAAGATTTTATCCACCTCAACTTGGGATGTGGCCCCTTTATGGGAGCATCGTAGTGGCTGTGGTATAGGGTGCCGTGACCCATAGATCGGCAGAGATGGAATAGGTCTCGCTTCTACCAGTAAGTTGATGTCATGTCATGCAATCTTGGCACACTGGTACTCGTTGTTTCGACACGAGGAATCTGATTGATCTTTACAATCCGCGCATGAAGAATGCCGTAAGATTAAGCCATTCTTGGCAGGTGCTCACGTAAAACCATTAGACATTTCTGTATTGTCAACCCACATCGCTAATCCTTGTACTACTTGCTACACAAGCAAATAAGTCGAGAGTTGACTATAGTTTAAGAAGCAAATGAGAGAATCGGAGAACAATACCTATGTTGAAATTAAACTATATTTATATTCGAATTTCTAGGATTTAGCAATAGGATATTCGCCCTTAACTTTCCATGTATACTCACTAGTCATACCTCCCAACGATCATGTATAGATGTATTATAAGCCATTTTGATATGTAATAATACAAAAATACGTCTTGCAGTAAAGCGCGTGCGTGCCATTAATTGACTTTCCGAACTCGGGAGTAAAAAAGTTAATTAAGAGGTTTCTCGGAGCGAAAAAAAATACGTACGAGTATATAATGCAAATCAATTATACTGTCAAAAACCTTTCATTTCATGACATCATCCCTTATTGGAGTCTCATATAAAATTACGCTTAGTAAACAACTTTCCTAGTATAAATTATGGTTGCTTGTTAATGAGTTGAGCAGATATAAAAAAAAACCATTTCTGAATGATTATTTTATTTCTAATATAGAAAAACCTGATGGCCGCGGGACTCATTTTTAGTTTTGCAATTTTCATAATATGCATAAAGTTCTTCAAGTTTGGGATTAGTCCCCATACCTATCTACTTAAAAAGTTTCAAGTTGCTATTCGGAAGCGCCAGCAATTCATGCTATCACATAACCTCAGCCCATTAAATTACTGTTTATAAGACAGGAGACTCAAAGTGAATTAATTACCAAAACATATCAGTGGGTATTTCCCGTAATTAATTTGTATTGATTTGATTAAGAGTGCGTGAAATTATCGTAATATATTAAAGCACATTACTTTAATATTCATGAAAATTTATCAAATGCTGTAAACATAAATAGCAAATAGGGAAATATGTTTTTTAATCCCAACTCAATTTGGGTATAGTGCTTCCCTTCTCTCGGGGTTTCATATAAAAAAGTTCCTGAATTAACATAAAAACGTAATTCTTTAGATGTATAAATGCTGCACAGCATAAAGAATTTATTCAAAATATTTTCATATCACTGAATTCCAGAGTAAAGGAAGTTTGCAAATGCTGCCAGATGTGCATTACTTGGAATAAACAGATAAGAGCTTGCCAGATCCTTTAATATGGGAAACGTACTGCGTTTTTATTTGAACGATGTAGGAGGCATCCTCTAATGTAACTACAGTTTGCAGAATAAATGCATTTTATTCTGCTGTTCACAATAAAATAGAAAGGGTTTTATCTACACAGGATACAAGCCTAGAGTTGGGAAGAGTATCTAAATTTTACTTTTGCCTTACAGAAGTTTTTTTCTTATTCATTTATAACAATAAATTTTCTGAATCAGTATGCGCTCTGGTCTTGTAAGGCATTTATGAATGTGCGAAAGCGAGAGCAATGAAACCAGATAGTACATACTACATATGAATCTGTTTATTATATTGAGATCTCGATTGATCACACTAGGCTATGTTAAGGATGCAGGACCAGTTAGCCTTACATAAGGCTAAACCACAATGAATTTAAAGAACCATACGAATTGAAACGAAATTGAGGTTTACTTACGGATGATTGACATTTTTGCGCTAAACAGGCGTCACATTCCGTACGGGTTATTATCTTGTCATTTAATGTTTTCAATCTTAAAACGTGGTAGAAGCAAAAAGTTTAACAAATTGAAGTTTTGTGCCTTTTATGGACGTCATATAAAAAATATAAGAAGAATCCTTCCCAATATTTCCTCTTAGAAGGGACCACCTCTTTTCACATTTGGCTGAATTAGGTACCTACATTAACAATGCTAACGACGCTCGGCGTGGTCGTTGCTTTATGTCAAAGATATTTACAGTCAGTACTGCTTGATGAATTACATTGCGATACTTACGTCGTCGTCGTCGGCGTGGTCCTCGACCCATCTCTAATCCTAATTTCAACACCAGCGGTTCATTGGTGCCAATATGCTTGATCTAAATCTATAATGAAAAAAGATAACAAAATGAAACGGCATTTGTGATTGTTTTGAATAGAGGCAAATATGAGGAGAAAATTATTGAATTTCTAAAAATGAATGATTTCATTTGCAAAAAATAGAAAAATATTTGCAAAAATGTTGATTTAAAGGATAAAAGTGGGTAGAATTCTCGAACCAAAAAACAATTTCAGGTAAATTCAGTATAAAGACACAATGTTGTATTCTTTTGGTATATTTGTGAAAAACTTTCTGTAAAAAAAACTAAGGGCGCGGTGCAGTGGCGGATCCAGGATTCTTGTGAGGAGGCGCAAGTATGGTTTAAAAATGGTATACGCTGAAAACTGAACAACAGTTTGAGGACACTCGCCACCAGTCGCAAATGTCAAATACACAAAATTTATCATTTAAAAGATACGAGGCAAACAGATTAGTAAGTGGCTACGCTTCACAACGAAGAAACCTGCTCAAGGTTGTTTGCCACTCCCGAAAGTTAAAGGAGATGTTAGATTATTCAATTTGTTTTGGTTTGTAAATGGTGGAAGTGTAAAACTTCCCAATCATACATTTCAGTTAGTAAAACTAGGGAAATGTATTGTATTCAAATTCACGAATCGTCATAAATTGTAACTTTGCAAAATACAGACATTAAGGTGCTACGTATATACATTACGTCTATTTAAAATAGCAGTCACAGAACAGATGCAATACATACCTTGTACGTATATAACTTCATCGGAAAGTTAAGAAAGTGTGACGTCTTTTTTTAATATTATTAAGCCAAGCTCAGGGGATATCTCATGAATTATGATGCAACAGCATGGCAGGAAGGTTATAAAGAAAGGAATTATGGGACGTGAGTGGCGAAGGTGCCGTATATGTCACCCTTAAACTTTCGCAGTTTGCATGCCGGAGGAAAGACAGAAGATGGTAAACCGTTTTACGTTCGCACAGTTCTGGATAAAAAATCATCACTGAATTTTGCTCTTTGGCCGAAAGTATTTTGAAGGATAAAAGGAAGTGCTCGGCTTGCAGTGCGAGTATATCATGCAGGAATCAGGGATCAGACTAGATATTTCATCAGAACATTGACCATGCATGTAGAAATATACGAGCGAAATGCAACCAACATTGCAGCGATGCTCGAGTGAGTCCATGTGACAAGCTTTTGCTACATCGCCCGCCAATGAGCTGAAAGCTCTCTTTTGGACAATATCCAATGAAGCTAAGGTTCTGCGACCAGCCTCGGCCTGTAGGACTTGTAGAGGAGCGCTAGAATCGATGGGCTTAAATAACTCTTACAGCTTTTCAAAAATCCAAGATATTTCGATGCTTATTTGGCAACAGAGAAGTTTGTAACCTGTTCAGCTTAACTTACTGGAAATATTAATGTCAAGAATGGATAAAGACGGTGTATCGTCAAGAAGTGCTCCATCAAAAGAAACGGGGGTGGAAAAATTATTATCCTGTTTTAAAGAGATTCGGTTTGCACCAAGCGAGGATATTATCAAGGTTGTTATTCAAGGATCTAATCAAGCAATCTGGTTTGACAGATATGGCGCTTCCTCTGTAGTCCGAAAGAGTGTCAAAGGAGTAAGCGAAATCAAGGGTACTGCCTTCGGCAAAACAATGGATGGGATCGAAAGTAAGGGAAAGCAGATCATTAAAGAAAATTGCGAAGAAAGATGGAGTGATAATAAAGCCCTGAGGCACACTGGCATTTATTGGCTGAGATTCAGGTGTACCGCCATATAATATAATCCGTATTAAGCTACCAGATAAAACTTTTTACATCCATAATAGAAGAGGACGAGAGAGGCCAAGTGCTTTAGGTTTGGCTAAAAGGGCTGAATGCCAGACACTATCAAAGACCTTTGATATATCTAGGGCAACGATTTTGGACTCACCAAAATTGCGAAGACTACGGCTTCAACGTTCCATAAGAAAAGTCAGAAAAAGAAAAGCCATATTGGCGATCGATGAAGGTTTGATTAGTTTCTAGATACTTCTTTAATTTCGAACCAATGATAGATGCAAAAACCTTTGAAAGAATCGAAGTAATTGGAATTGGTCGCTAATTTGGGGATCGCTATCGCTACCCTTTCATTTTTTGGGAGTAGGCTGAACGTGAGGTAGTTTCCAAGCAATTGGAAATTTTCCTGTCGAATAAGACAAGTAGAATAGTTTTCGCGGATCCTTAGCCAAGAATGAGGCTCAGGTTTTATTTAACGGGGGTTTGAAAATATCAGGAGCGGCAGCTATGAGACGTTGATCTCCTAAGGACATTGAACATATCTCTCCTACGTATGTGTGTTGGCTCTTGCACTCATCTGCAATGGAGATGTGAAATGGGCGAATAAATAATTTGAAGTGAATCTAACAGTCAAAATATTAGTTTTATTCAGGAAGTCAACAATCACTTGATTGGAAACTAGTGAAGGAATAGAGGAGCTGCTGAAGTTTCTCCTGATGGTTTTGACCAGGGACCAGAAACCTTTGTTGCCTTTGCGTCTTACCAAGGCTCTGATATTCTAGTAAAAAAAAATGTTTCTCTTTGGATAGTATTGCAGTTCTGGACATGGATGCAATTGATAGGTGCGTCAAGCAGACTTTTTCGCTTTTATTGCTTTGTTGTATTTATCGTTAAACCAAGAGCGATTTTGCTGCTGCTAAGATCTGCTGTATAAATACTGAAATAATAATACTAAATTCAAACGTGCATTCATCAACATCCTTTCAAGCAAAACAGACCGACCAATCAAATTCTCTAGGATTCTCATTGAGACTTTCCGAATCTTCAGATTTATTTTGTTTTTACTATTACATTTTACGAAATAATAAAAAGGATTATTTAAAAATTAATCTCTTTCTTTAAATGTAATAACATTAACTACAACAATGCACAATGACTTGTTCGCCGTTATGTAGTTTCGCTGAATTTCTCCAATTACGAGTTATGATTGTTTCTTTAAATGTTTGTTTTGGCACGCCGCGCCGATAATATTCTAAGAAGCCATTTTTACATGGAAGGCTTTTCAAACACCCTTGGCAGCTATTTTCAATTACAACAAACCTTCCATCGCATTAACATGAATAGCCTCTGTCCTGCTTCAAACACCCCGAGCAAAGCGACACTCATGTACAGGAGTCCGCGCTTCCTGTTTTCTCTATAGACTCCAAAAACCATGGTCGAGGGCGAAGTTTCTAGCTAGGGCCTGTATCATATTGAATGCTTCCAGAAAATGTTACGTTTTTTACAAAAAGGTGCAGTAGAATAAATGTGAATCATTTTGTTGGGGAAAATTCAGAAGATCTACTGCAATTTTTTTCAGTGGTCTTCAGGGGGGTCGGGGGGGGGGCTAGCTGGATCCGACCCTGGCGCATTAGAAAAGTTTTAGCCGCAAATATTCTAAAGCATGAAAAAAACCAAAGAAGGGCAAATTCGGAGCTGCGTCACCCTTCCCAAAGTACGAATGGAAATTTTTCCAAATCATGCATTCTTGGATGAGTATGCAATTTGCAAACCCAAAGTAAGTAATTTATTTAACACTATTTTTAGTTTCACTCTTTTCAATTGTTTTAATAATAATAATTCTTTCCCTTTTTATAAAGAACCTTGGGTAGTTTCCACGTCGACGTTGAGGATCTACGGAGCTTGGGGAATATGTCGATGGAGATCCCTTCAGCAGTTTCATCGAGTTCGATGACTCTTCGACTTTCTCCGAACAACAAGAAAGGCCCTCTACCTCTACGTCTTTCACCAAAATGCGGAAGCCGATGGTTGAAGTTATGTAAGAATCTCGGAAGGACATGCAGGAGCTGATGAAAGTGGCCAGAGAATCTTTCTCTTTGGATTCCAGTCGAAACAGTGAGGTTAGATCGCTTTTAACAGCGTGAGCGTACAAGTCGAACGATCTGATTTAAGTTTTGAAAGATTCACCAGTCTACAAATGAGAGTGCTAATAGCTGTTTATGATGAAATTAAATCCCAAAATGAAGAAATTAATAAATTTATAATATAAAATCTCGATTTTATTTAAATTTCAAATAACAAAACTGAAACGTTTGAATAATCTTTTAGTGCTAGGAGAACGGGCGCATTGAAATGCTTGAATAATTTTGTAGGCGTAGGGGGACCACTACTTTCCTCCAAAGTCCCTCTTTGAGCACGCCATTTTCAAAATGATACACGAAATTATCCGGACAATACCCTCATATATCTTTACGAAATTATGTAGAACTAATACTGCTTCGATGATTTTTTCGATATTTTTTGGAAGGCAATTGATTGAATTAAATAAGACTCGTCACCTTGCTGAAAGTATGCAGAAGGTGCTCTCGATTCTGACACTTGCTTTACTAATAGCTTTATTAAAGATTTCTTTGTATGAAGGAAGTAACCGTCCGTCTCGAAAGTCTCCAGAATCATTTGTCGCACAGTTGACGTACCTAACCCGAAAAGCCCAAGAAAGCATTTGGCAGCTAGAGCCTTGGAATAAATATCTCTGGAGTTAGGAAATCTGTAGGTTATATAAAAACTCTTCACATTATGCCATTTTATAAGTTACACTAAACATACTGCCAAGCGACATCGGCGTCAATTGCCCTACGTGGCAATTTTTTCATTAATCTTCCCTTTAACAATTAGGACAGAATATTAAATTGTTCCACGCCCATAATAATAGCCTTCCGAAATTGTTTTTCAGCGGGACATTTAATAATCTAGAACACTTTCGAAAAGATTCCATGATTTTCATGGGTTTTTTTCCATAAAAATTTTTCTCACCCAGATCCTTTTCTTCTTTACGTTTGCAAATAGCACAACAAATTTCAAATATGCCCCGTACAAGCTCGCAAAAATAAAAGGAGTTTATTAAAATAGCTACGAGGTACAAGATCCATTTGATAATTATTCTATAATTTTATTTACTGTTACTATTTTACAAATTTTTCACAGAATATTTCAAACCGTCAAATGTCAGTCAAATTTTATATTTGGCGCTGCCGCGCGGTGCAGATGATCAATGTAGCTTGTTCGGCATTTGACGATGACGACGACTACATGTCGGCGTTGTTTATGTAATCCACCCAATTCTTCTTCTATAATAAAATAAAATAATAAGAGTGTTACCGATTTCATTAATATCATTGGATAAACAGATGCCTTCGTATGAAACGAGCGACTCTTACCGCACTTTACTTACGGTAATTTGATATTTAAACTTAACGAAAGCTTACATATCGACGCTTAGGGTTTTTTAATGTATGCTGATTTAATTTAAAAGACGCGTTTGCCGTACATAAGTAACTTTACTTACGCATAGGTCCATGGTGGTTCAGCCTATAGACATTTTGTGAAGGCTATATAGGGTAAAGTCCTCGAAGATAAATTAATCAGACCTTTCCTGAAGTCCTCATGTCATGTGTACCCTTGTTGAAAAAGAAAGCTGGAATCAGCGGGTTTAACGAGTTCCGTAATATCTGTCTTTACTGCATCGCGGGGAAAGATTTGCATGGGCAGACCATGCATTTGCATAATTATCGTTGAATTCATTTGACTTCCTCTTCGTTCTTCTATAGGAGTCGTTGTAGCATGTTTGCTAAAAAGACAATGTCCGATAATATTTCGTGAATTACACCAGTTTCATTTTTGAACTTTTTTTGAACTTCGCTAGGGGCCATAGATGTTCTGAGATATCGCACTCTCTTGTTTACCCCTTTTATAATATTATATATATATATATAATTTAAAATATAATATGGTTTTAGTCTTCCAATCAGTCCGCATCACTGCGCTAAGCAGTGAATTGACTGGCTTATATCAATTTACTATACTGTCGCAAGGAAATCAGCAGAAAGGCCTGGAGATAAATAGATCAAGATGTATCAACATTCTACGATATGATTAAATGAAACTTTATAGCAGTTATTGGCGCCTGAATGACTATCTAACTTTGAATCGCTATATTCTGTCATCAGTGCTGCATAGCTGTGCTGTTAATAGCACAACTAAAATGAAATTGTTGAATTGAATAATAGCCGCTTTTGAATTTACGTGAATTGCTGTCGCTCTCCCTAATTTTTAATTAAATTTGTGAAATCGGGCTTTGTGATTCATTAGTTTTTCGATCAAGAAATCCATGATAGATTGTATTGGTGATTAGAACTCTTGTTTCTGTTATTCAAGACAAAAATTATTTGTGCGTAGGACTGAAAAATCACGGACGACGTAAATAATCACCCGGCTTTCATAAGGATCTGATTACTCAAGTAAAAAGTTTACAGTCAATTTTTAGTAATAACATCAGTGATATCAAAATGCTCGAAATAGTGTAAAGCGGTCTAAAATCTTCCATAAAGAGCCCCAGCCCAATGTTATATCATGTTTGTTATATCATCACACAACTTTTGAGATTTAGGGCAGCAAGTTTCAAGTCTTAGTTTGACTCATCAACAGATCTTAAATAACAAAACTGACTGACTCGAAAAAACAAACGAAAATAGCATAGTGCACAACGATGTAGGTGGATAGAATATTTTTATAAGAAAATGGGAATGACTTTAAACCGCTCGACTGCAAGTTCATAACAGGGAAGCGAGTTTCTTCCTAAAATTTTTCTAATATTGGGATGAGCTCTATAGATCTTCACGGCCGAACACGTGGCGAGTCCTGTAGCGGTGACATTATCCTTAAAACCAAATTGGTGAAGCCCTTCATATATCACCATTGGTAAAGACGAGCCCTCAATGTCGTCTAGAGGGAAGGCAACATCTACTGAAATAGTGTTGGAGAATTTATGCACATTCTGAAGAAGGATAGCAAGGAAAGGGAAGAAAACCTAGCGAAACAAGGAGACCAATTGATTGAAGCGGAAGGTATGGAGAAATTGATAAATAAATAATACAAATTAAAATGTGTGTGTCAAACTGAATTTCGCCCTGGATCTCCATTTGAAACTGTAATCAATCTAGTAATTTCAAAATAGAAGGAAGAGGGAGATAAAGAGCGTTTGAGACAGTACACAGAAAAACATTAATAGATAAACTATAGAAATGCAGAATACTAGGAACTAGGAAAGCGGTAAAGGGGACCTTATTGATCTTGGGGATTGACAAGAAGGCTGCTGAGGTGCTGGAGGTGCTCTCGATGTGGGCGCTTCTTCACCTGGGCAATGTTAAATTCTCCTTGCTCACGAAGACGAAGGGCGTAGAGAAGTAATCCACATGACTGGACTTCTCTTCACCCAGATTAACCTGTAGCACAGTGAGGCGGCGTCTACTTTGTTAGGACGTAGCCTGGTGGACTTGCGTACAAAACCTCAAGAGCAAAAAGTGGTGGTTGAGCTGGAGCCTTGGGTCTCGAAGGAGTGTATCCGCGGGAGGCGTAAGCCGCGCAAATCCTGTACGACACCACGTGTTCTACTTCTAGAGCTTGTGTTGTTGCTACAAAAGACGTTGCGGTGACCTTATTGCCTCATTTGTGCGATAGGGACACTACATCGATCAAGCTCTCCTTTAAGAAGGATGGAGTCAGTAGGGAACTCCTTATTGTCTCAGAATTTTTGCCGTATGACTCCGCTGCTCCCGCTCCTACTGCGGGATTCAGGCGAGCGCTGGAGTTTGCGAGGTCTAATAGGCTTGGAGTCATGTTTGGTTGTGATGCCAATGCTCACCACATTCTATGGGGCAGCTCGGACACTAACCATCGTGGTGAGCAACTGCTGCAATTTATTACTTCAGAGGACCTGGTTCTGCTGAATCAGGGCAACGAACCAACTTTTGCTACCAGCCGAAGACAAGAAGTGATCGATGTGACTTTAGCATCCTTTGACGCTTTTGCTTTGTTTACCGGCTCGAGGGTTTCGCGAGAGGAGACTCTCTCTGATAACCGCTACATTGAGTTCTGTATGGGTGCTGACCCCATTGAAGTGGAACCATATAGGAATCCGAAGCGGACTGACTGAGGGAGATACCACAGGGAGCTAGTTTCCACGCTCGACTCTCCGGCTGAGAGAATCAGAAGTGTTGCTTCCTTGGGAAAGGCAGTAGGAAGGCTGCAGTCCTTAGTGACTGCGGTTTTCGAGGCTTCCTGTCCAATTAGAACGGACATTGGAAGGAAACCCATGCCGTGGTGGAGCGGCAGTCTTATTTGAAGGCTGTGCTGGCCCCATACATCGACTCCATTTTCAGGGCATGTATCGCTTTTGGATATGTCCCTGAGATGTGGAGAAAGGTGAGGGTTGCCGTCGTTCCGATTCCTGGTAAGGCTTCCTACATGGACCCGAAGAGTTTTCGAACCATAAACTTCTCCTCATTTGTTTTAAAATGCCTGGAGAGGCTGGTAGATGAATATATTAAGGGAGCACCCTTAAAGGTTTCTCCCTTAAGCACCTTACCGGATGGGCAGATCTACGGAGACGGCTCTCAATGGTTACTGTCATTGAGCGGGGACTGGATCGTGGACTGTTTACCTCGGGAGCCTTTCTGGACATCGAAGGGGCATTTGACAAGTCCACCCCCTAGTCGCTATGTGGGGCAGCTCGTCGACATGGTATTGACCGCACTCTTGAGCGATGGATCGACCAAATGTTAAGACGACGACACTGTGGATGTAGGCGGCCGAACCTCTCTCAGTGTGCTGGTGGAGAGAGGCGGGCGTAAGGTGGCCTGCTTTCCCCAGTACTCTGGTGTATGTTGGTTGACTCACTCATCACGGTGCTAAAAAACGTGGGATTCTCATATAAAGCGTATGCGGATGACACCCCTCTGCTCATTTCCAGACATAGCATAGTTGCTGCCTGTTCCTTCATGCAACGAGGCCTCAATATTGTTGAGGACTGGTGCACCCATTATGATATGACAGTGAACCCTACAAAGTGCAGCTTGGTGCTTTTCTCCAGAAGACGTAAGCTGGGGTACTTTGTTCTTCCAAAGTTTTTGGACACACTCTGCTACTCTCTCCTCATGTCCAGCACCTTGGAGTCTTACTTGACTCGAAGCTGACATGGGGATTGCACGTAGAAGAAAAAGTTAATGCGGCTATGAGGGTCTTCGCTCAATGCAGGAGAACCTTTGGCTGTACATGTGGCATGAGACACTCACATATGCCTCCTGTGTATGGTGGCCGAGGACGCTTGTGGGAACTGCGATCCGGAAGCTAGTGGGCCTGCGAAGGCTCGCCTGCTTGCGAATTACAGGCTCCATGCGATCTACGGCTACAGCGGCTCTTGAGGTCCTACTCAATCTGCCACCCCTGGATCTTGTCATTCAGGCAATGGCCACAAGGGCTGTGTCCAGATTGCGCTTAGAGAGGATCGTGGCAGACCAATTCCTACGAGACAAATGGTGTATAAATTACATAAGAAATTTTCAAAGACTGGGTCGGTTTTAGATGCACCTCGTATTGACCGCCCGACCACTGTAAGCACAGAAGAAAATATCCAAGTCGTTGCCCAAGTTTATTTAATAATAAACCAAGTTTTTGCATTCTGTCATTGTTTGCATTTTTCAATATGTAACTCGGTTTACTGACTTTTGCCGCACCCTTTATATAAAAAAAATCCATTTTTTAAACGAATTTGCCATAATAATACATCCACAATTTGAATAATGTTTTACAGTGTATTTCATTGGTACGTGTTGGGAACTTGTGGGAAAAGTGCCATTTTGTGGGAATCTCTGCCCTCTAAATCTTTACTGTGGGAAAAAGTGAAAACATTTTTACAGTATAACAATTTGTGGGAAAATTCATAACCAAAATTTTGCTAGAAGAGTTTTATACTAAGAGGTCTGAGTTGGTCCGATGGATTTTTAGAAATTCTTAGAAGAGTTTAATCTATTTGTGAACAAATAACTTGATGCGAGATGGTTGTTCTTGGAGCGATGCGTATCTAGAATACTAGAGAATTGGACAGCACTTCAAAAAAATTTTTTTTTTTGCATCTAATGAAACTAGAAAAGCAAGGCAAAGAAACATTGCATATCAACTACTGTCAAAGAAAATGAAGTCATACTTTTATTTCTTAAAACACGTGCTGCGGTTTTTAATGAATTCAACGCTCTTTTTCAAGGAAGAAAAGTTTTAATTCACATTCTAAGTAATGAGTTAGAGAAAATCTTGAAACTTCAGCACAACATTTTATTCAATCCAACAAAATTGATGATACTAATATTATCAAAAATCAGTAGTATCTGAATTACTGTATGCCTACTGAAGAAACGTATTTGGGCTTAGAGCGTTTTGAATTTAATCAACAGAACTTATCCAAAAACGATATTCTCGAAGTAACTGAAAACTGTAAAAAATTCTATATAAAGGCCATGGATGAAATAGTAAAAAGATTTCCGTTTACAGATTAACTTATTAAACAAATACAGTTCTTAGATCCCATGAGTGCCTTGGATATTTCGAAAAGGCTAAACTGTGAATTGTAACATTCATGAAGCAGAAACTGAATGGCGAAGCTGCCCGTTACCTTATCACCCGGGGAAAAAGGAAAATTTAAGAAATATGTACGTCGAAGAATTTTGGAAGAGAATTTCGGAATTCAAAAAAATAGATGGCTCTACACAGTTTCCGAATTTATTGAGAGTGGCGAAATACGCATTGACTTTCCCACATTCAAATGCTGAGGCGGAAAAAATATTATCTTTTGTGAGGATAGTGCACAAGTTGTATTCCTACAACTGAGCATCGAAAATAATGAGTACAGAAACTTTATACAAGTAGTAATTCTACAGACTACTAATTTACAAATATATCAATTAATTACTTTTAAGCTCTTACTTATTTAATTATATTTTTATAATGTTATTCTTTTATTACATCTCTACATCTTACATCTCTACGCATCCTAATTTATTTACCTCAGAATTTAAGTGGTTTTCAATCTCAAGTAGATGTCTTTTGTGCAGTAAGTAATATATATTAATAAAAATGAAACCAAAATATATTAGAAAATATGTACAATTAAAATGTATAATTTTTTATTTAAATTTAAATTAATAAGAATATATATGGTGGGATTTTTATGGTAATTTCAGCTTTCGAACTGTGGGAAATGTGGGAAAAATTTTGGGCAATATGTGGGATTTTTGAGACTGAAAAGTTCCCAACACTAAACGGTTTACAAAATTTGCAAAACAATGTTGTGAAGTCAATTCTAAAATGCAGTAGATACACACCTATTCAATACAATATACTTTATATTTAAAATGAAACTAACTATTTATATCAAGCAATAACGTAAATATGTAAATAAGGTTTAACCTCTCAATGAAGAACATTGGTGAATTCAGGCTAAGTGTGTTCTAAAACAAATATGATTAAGCATCGCGGACAACAGATGTTCACCAATCTACCAGTGAAAATAAAAAGTGAAACAAGAATTAATAGTAATGTGTAGCTCTAACACTCAAGGCTGTATCGCGCTTTGTAAGCTGTCCGATCATAACTGTATTTGAGCTCTGTAAATGAAATTTCATGAAATTACCAAAAAAAAACAGCTTTTGTTTGTTCTGGAGAAAACGGAAAATTTGAATTTCATTTAGAACATTGAAACAGAGTAGGTAAAAATTATGATTATACATATGTGGATTATGTGAAATGCAGTTACTTTCAAATCTGGTTATATTTGAGCCGTTGATATTAAAAGAGGCGCAAGAGCACTTGGCTATAATATTTTTAATTTCTCCAGACTTCACTAATGAACATACCTTAAGATTACATAAAAGGGTATACTAAGTTTGTCATTCTGTCTAGAACGCATAGAAATAACGCTGGTTAAGCACATTGGATTAAACACCTACACATAATATTAAAATTTATTTTTATTTAATTTGTGATCGCCTGTCTGCTTGCCTGTCCGCATGATAATTCGATAATACTTTGTGAGCTGATATTTTGCACACTACCGTTTCAAAAAAATTCTAGGTTAAGGTTCCAAAATGTGACAAATCCGGTTACTCCGTCGTAGGGTTGACATACAAAAATTTCTTCTTTTTTGTACACTGCTTGAGAACGCGTTAACGTAAAGATTTGAAATTTTGTATACAGCGTTTTCATAAAAATTGTAAATACAGTATATACTCTCATCCCGACAAATATTACATCTCAGTCGGTTACGCTCTTGGTAATTCAAACCACTGTTGGATTACGGCTCAATAATTTACCACATCAAAACTGTGTCGCCCTACATCTCCACCTACAAGTAAGCTTCCCTGGCACTATAAAAATGCTGACAGGGAATGTCTCAATAAATATCTTAAAGCATTTTATTGGACGGTCTGTTTTGCTTCGAGGAATGTTGAAGAATGACTATTAGAACTTTGTAACATTCTAGCAACAGAAAAATCACTTTTGGTGTACCGATAACCCAAACCAAGCAATAAAAGCGATAGAGTTTGTTTCTCGTGCCCATCGATTCAAACCTTAATGTCAAGAACTGAAATAAGTCTACAAGACTGCACGGAGCACCTGTAAATCCATTATCCAGAAAGAAAAATTTCTTTTTGACCGGAATGTTAGACAAAGAATCTTGGAAGGCCACAAAGGCAGCAAAGGTTTCTGCTCTCTGCTCAAAGCCATTAGCAACAACTTCAGCAATTCCTCTATATCTTCACTGCTTAACAACGGTGAAGTATGTCGTTATTTGATCCCTGGATAAAGCGAATATTTTTTCTGCTATATTCGCTTCAAGTTCTCATCTTCGACCTACTTCACGGACACCTGTTTTGCATTTCCAATGGAGATGTGCACAAGAGACAACACACATCCGTACGAGAGATGTGTTCAAGATCCTTAAGGAAATCAATATCTCAACAACTACAGGTCGTGATGGTTTCTCGCTCAAATTATCGACCAATTGCAATCACTCCGATTCTTTTAAATCATTTTGAATCTATCATTAACTAAAAATGAATGAAGTATCTAGAAACCAATCAACTCTTCAGCGATCGGCAAAATGGTTTCCGGACTGGACGTACATTTGCTGACTTTGCTTACGGTACGTTGAAACCGCAGTTTTCACAATTTCGGTGAGTACAGCATCGTTGCCCTAGATATTTCGAAGACCTTTGTTAGAGTCTCGCATCCAGCCCTTTTAACCAAACTTAAGCATTTGGTCTTTCCCTCCTCTTCTGTTATTGAATGAAAGTTTTTCATCTGGCCCCTAATACAAGTTGTACCTACTAGATAGCGTTTCATCAGAACCTCATCCTATAAATGCCAATGTTCTCCAGGGCTCTGTTTGATTGTAAAATTGCTCGATGACAATTTTCTTCATTCCTCTCATAGAACATAAATTGTGTGAGTTTATAAATTCGACCATCTGTGTTGCTAAGTACCTATATGTCACCAGTAAAGAATAAGAATCCAATCTTGTACGAACTTGCGTTTACGCAATAATACAACTTCTACTGTCCAATGTGAACGAAAGTGCAACTTTCCATAAGTTGTCACTATACAAATGATTGCTGTCCTCTGTCAATCAGCTAGAAATGTAGAAATGAAAACGAAAGTAGAGCAGAATGACATTTACGAAGCGGTAGTGTAGCGGTAACTGAAAGATAGCATTCGGTTGCTCATTCATGTAGTTTATTCATAAAAACTATCCTCGAGTATTAAAAAAGTAGACTATTAAATTACCTCGAAAATTTGACCTAATTGCAACTTACTAGTTCCTTTTAATCCAAACATATATCTACTTTAATTCTACTCAAATTACATACCTCTTGAATGCAGTTTAATTCATTTTTTTTTCATTAATTATTACCTTCCGACCGTGAATTAATCTACGATAAAAATAGCCTTTCCGGAGACATAAATTTCACAGAATTCAATAGATTAATTACTGGCTATTTTTTACTAAAATGCTGTATACTCCTAGATAAATGCGAATTGTTTTGGGATTAGAATTTAGTGTAAGGAGCATGCAAATGGAATGGGTCTTACACGTTAATGACATTCAACTTTTCCAATCATTTATGCAGATAAAATTGAAAATTATTTGCGTGATGAATGCGAAATTTACGCGCTGAGTTTACCAAAATTTACCAAATTAAAAATCGAAGCGACACTGAACAAATTGGAATCCTATGACCCATTGGCAGCTGTATTTCCTTTGATAACTCGATGAAATAGAAGCATAATTGAACGAGTGACCTCCTTTTGATAAAAAAAATAGTTCCATTTTCATTATCCATAAAGTGAAATATTCGAAATTTTTATTAAATGTGACAAAAGAATAACTTTGTGTCAGTCGATGGCGAATTTAATATTCTATGATACCTTTTTCATAGAAATTAATTGAAAATTCGAATAGTTTCACTAATTTCTGTAAAGTTTCCCATAAAGTCTCGATTATCTGTGTTTCGTTTCGATCGTGTAGATTTTTCTGTCCATTCGTAGTATTGTATGTGATCTTCCCACTGTGAGTCTCTTTCGCACTCATTAAGCGAAACAAAGTTATAAAAAAATGCTTAAAATCTCGCGAAACGAAAGTGGCCATCGAAATCGCAGTTCGATTTCGGTATGTCAAACGTCACGGTGACATGAAGTTTTCAGGTTGTTTTGACACTATCGCACGCGAGTGTCATGTCTAAATTTTAATGTGTCTTCGAGTCGTATTTTAGTGCTTTTCAGGTAATTTAATCATTACGGATATCTTTTTACCACCAGGCGGGGGATTCTGATCTGTTGTCATACCTTTATGTCAGAATATACGACAAATTAAAGCGAATTTTTCCACTGCCTTTTTGTTTTATTATTCAGCTCAGCAAGCCGTGCATTACGTAGAATGAACTAAAACTGACACCTCACATTACAAATTCCAAATATTATTTCGAATTTAAGTACTTGTATGGCTCTAATTATATCCATTTACCACAGTAAAAAAAAACTGTCACAACCTCGGAAGCAGTTGACTAATTTGTCGTACCTTTAGGTGAATATTCTGATGTTTATTATATTTTGTGATTGATGAAAAGAATAAATCAAAATGAATATGGTGAATATAAAAATACGACAAATTTTAGGTGAAATATCAAAATATTTGACAAAAATATACGCCTAAGCTACGGCAAAAAGATCAGAATTACCCGCAGGTGAGCATTTTTATGTGTTTGTTTCATGAATTTATCGTTTATTTTATTAATTGTGAGAAATTTTTAGACAAGTTTTATGTAAGTGCTTTCGTGGCAGTTTGTACCTTATTTGTCCACAAATATGTAATATACTGTAGTAGTAATTATCTAGTAGCCAATGTGTTGTGTTGTATGGTATATACATAAAAGAGAAGTTACATTTGTTTTCAATACTTCGTAGATGAATGAAGTTGTGGTTGTACCAGCACATGTACACACAGTCTTGATCACAGCTGATGTATCTATGACTGTTGGGGATAATAAATAAATAAAATTCTTATTTCGTTTCATTATTAATTCATTTCATTTATTTTATTTCAGTTCTTCGTAAGAATTTTTTCACCAGTGCTGACTCCAGGTGGAGGTAAATTTTAATATTATGTTCTTGTTTTATTTTCCTCCTTTTCTTCCAGGTTCGCTGCTTTCCGTTACTTTTAGTCTCAACCAAAGTTTTCCGATGACAGCACCCTTGATTTCGCTAGCTTCTTTGATACTTTTGTAGACTCCAGAATGAATTGGCGATATGACAATAGCTTGTCTTATCGACTCGGGCGAGCACCGCCGCAATGTTGGATGCCTTTCGCTGCTTTATCGCTACACGCATGATCAATGTTCCGATGAAATATCTAGTCTAATCCCTTGCCGAATGATACCTGCACGCAATATTTGCGCTGCAAGCGGCGCACATACTTTTGCCCATAAAATTCCTTTCGGCCGTCTAGTAAAAATCATTAATGTTTTTTTATCCCGAACTATGTGAATACTCGTATGGAACAGTCTATCATCTTCTGGCTTTCCGCCGGCATACAATCTCTAAAGCTTTAAGAGTGACATACATCAGTACCTCCACCGCACTTTTCATGTTCCCTCATTCATTTCTTCTCTTCATTCCTGCCATGTTGTGCTTTGCATGATAGGGCATCCCCTAAGTTTGGTTAATAATGTAACAAAAAAAATTCTGTGAAAAGGGTCAGTCCTGCAGGTTTTTATTGTACTAAAATGTTCTTCAGGATATGAAATCCTATGAAATTGGTTTTATCATTTTTACATTTCGACAAACCGTTCTGAAAAGAACGGCGAAAATCCACTTTGACCATACGAAATTAAATACGGGTATTCATCTTGGGTATCGTAAGAATTGGTCCTTAACAAATTCTAGCTTTATTCTTTTTCCATTATCTCTAACTACAAAATACAAAAACGTTGGCTGTTAAAACTTATAATTTTTTTTAAATTTATTTAAGCCAAATATTTAATTATATCAATATATGAAATGGACTTAACCCTCTTTCAAAATCAAAGACTCATTAAAAAATTTCTTACATCATGTGGTTTGAATTAGTTTTATTTTATTTTATTTTATTTCTAAATGTGTTAGTGAATTACTAATAAAGAATAAACTAACTGAATAACTCATGTTTTCATAATTAAACGTCGTAAACAATATATTTCAACAACAAGTATAAAATCTAGAATTAATCTAAGACCAATTCTTATGATACCCTAGATGATACCCGTATGTAATTTTGTGTGGTCACCTCTCTGTTCAAGTATGATTTTTGTAGTGGTTTTTCGCATATATTTCTAAAACGGTCCGTCGGACAGTAAAAATGGTCATAACAAATTTCATAGGATTTCACATTCTGATGAACTTGTCTGTGCAATAAAACTGTCTAGGATTGATCCTTTTCACAGTACCTAAATTTTTATATGGCAACACCAAGAAGAGGTTGCCATATGTAGTCCATTTTTGAAATTTTATTTGCTATTACTATAAAAACAACATGTACCAAATTTCACCTCTCTGAGTATACGTGCTCTCGAGTTATCGTGCGCACAGACAGACGGACGGACAGATGGATGGACGGACGGGCGGACAGGCGGACAGACGGACATATAAAAATCCAAATAACTTTTAATTTTATGCGTGGGTATCCAATCCATTTTGTTCTACCATCGTTATTTCTGTGCATTACAAATGTAATGACAAACTTAGTATACCCTATTGATTTAATCTAGGGCATAAAAATCGTTGCAATATACAAAAAAACATAAATCTTTCATCAGCTAATATTTCTCTTCTATGTTCTACGTATATTGCATAATTATGTAGCCATATCATCTCGAATATCTCTTTTTACGTCTGCTAGGCATTCATGAGTTATCTATGGAGTCGTACACTATTCCTCAAGGATCTTCAAACATATGGTACACATCTTACTTTTCTTAGCTGTTCTCTATAATTGCAGACATATTTCCACTTTCTTCTCCATGTTTTACATCAGGCTTAAAAAATTGCCTTATTTCATGCAAGTAAAATTATTTTACTTGAACGAAGCTTCCCATAAAGCCTGTATGAATATTTGCCCATTTATCCTCATAGTTATGGCAAAATAATTTTAACGAATACGAAAGCTATCTGGCACCCTTATGAAGTACCTAGCCAAGCTGCAATTAAAACTCGTGATCGAGCACCGCGAAACGCGCTCAGCGGAACGGTGTCACTGTGGGCTCAAGAAACTGGCTGCTAATCACAGAGTTATTCTCTGCTAGGTGGCTGGTCACTGTCATATACCAGGAAACGAGGCAGATGGGGCTCTGCTATGAATATAATATGTATAGCAGAGGAATCCATAGGTCGGCGCCTAGAATCAGCGAAGAGGTTGGTAGATGTACATGCCTGTAAGCTGACAAATTAGAGATGGGGAGAAAACAGCTTTGGCCTACCATTTCTCCTGTGAACACTAAATCTCTGCTGAGGAGGAACCGTAATGATGTACTGCAGTTATTACGGGATACTGCCTCTTTGGCAATCATGTAGAGCGCGAGCAAGCTCCATACAATGACTCCTGCGAAAGCTCTATGGACGAGTAAGAGGTTGCGAGCGTTCAACACCTGCTTGGCGAATGCCCTAACCATGCGAAACGTAGAAGGAATACGCTTGGTAGCTAGTTTTTCTGTGACCTTGGGAAATTAGCAGACAAAGAGTTGGGGGACCTGGTAAGGTTCATTAACTCTTGTGGCTATTTTCAGCGCACCCCTTAGATCTTAGGTATATTTTCCTGACAGGGTTCCAATAAAGTAGCATCGCAGTAGACCATAGATGGTCTAAGTGATTACCGGAAAATTGCTCGCCCACAATTGCTCGCCAGGAAAGTTGCTCGCCACACAATTGCTCGCCAGGAAAGTTGCTCGCATATAACTAACACATCTGCATTTACATGAATACAGATAATATAGATTAAGAAACACGTTTATTACATAACATAAACATATGTTTTCAATAATTATTCACAAACAATTGTCGTCAACTAAAAGTATTTATAAAGAAGATTAAGAATATGATTTAAACCTACGGTTGCTAAAACAACAAATATTTTTATTAATAATATAATTATATAATTTTATTGCAAAAATAAAAATAAAACAGTATTAATAAAGAAAATTAAATAACCAAAGCATTATTTTCGTTAAGTGTTAATAATTCAATATATGAGCGAAATATGTACAATATAAATATTCAAAAATTATAACTTTGAGCTATGCCGCGCAGAAATTCGATCAATGTTCTACTTGGATAATCGCCTACAATTTTTTCTATCCTTTTCGCACAGTCACGATATATTTTTCTTGACATATTAGGATCACAGCCGCTTATATATTGTTCTATCTTTCCGGAATTCATGCTTTGTTCAGTTTTTAATGCGGCAATAAACTTCCAAATACCTGCATGCTGTGCACCAATTACTTCAGTGAAGGAACGATGCCAACCTTCACAAGAATTGTTGGTTTTGGGCAAGCTATTTTGAACGGCACTATGACAGTTCCATAAGTCCAGAGGAAATCGAGGATTGCGACGACAATGTCGATTCGGCGTACCAATCCACGTGTCCTCGAAATAATCCAATACAGGTTTGCTTTGACTTTAGCCCGCAAATATACGGTGAGTGTACATCTCCGACTAGTTTCACCACTCTTCATATCACAATTTCCGATTTCGTTTCATCAGAAAATCCTTAGATAATCCCCTGATCCCTTTTGACCATAGGTCGGCAATAATTTTGTATTTCGCCAGCCGTGGCAATAAGGTTGCCGACCTTTGCTTTGACTTTAGCCTGCAAATATACGGTGAGTGTACATCTCCGTCTAGTTTCACCACTCTTCATATCACAATTTCAGATTTCGTTTCGTCAGAAAATTCTTAGTTAATCCCCTGATTCCTTTTGACCATAGGTCGGCAATAAATTTGTATTTCGCCAGCCGTGGCAATAAGGTTGCCGACCTTTGCTTTGACTTTAACCTGCAAATATATGGTGACTGTACATCTCTATCTAGTTTCACCACTCTTTCATTATTATTCTTATTATTACAAATATTAAATTTAAAATTGTTTACAATTAACAAAACTTTCCTCATTTGGAAAAACTTCTGTGAATTTTATATTTTCTATGTTGTCAAATAAAATTTTAATTTTCATTAATTCAATAAACATGTTTTTCTCTTATACATTAAAGAGTTTGATTCTAAAATAGTTTCCCTGAACTAAAGTACAACATTATGAAGATTTAAAACTACAAGTACTTCTAGTATCTGTATAATAATTATATTTATACAATGCAGTCTGCGTTCCCAGTAATGTTCCAATTTATAATATAAAATTCCATAAAATTTGAAATTGATGTCTGTTGTTGGCGAGCAACTTTCCTGGCGAGCAATTGTGGGCGAGCAATTTTCCGCACACACCGGTCTAAGTGTGGATGGTGGCACATGCTTTTACAATAGCCGCCAATCTAACCTAACCTAACCTATTTGGGAGTCCCTATATCGGAAGTATAGGTATAGATGGTTTCAAATAGCTAAGAAATGTAGCTATTTTTGGAATTTCCTAAATTTTGTTTGATCTGTAGACGGGAACACAGAATAAAAAATTGTCCTAACAGCGGTTCTCTTTACATTAACTACAAAGGGTTGTGGTATATTCCTGTAATCAGTATTGCATAGTTACTTGTAAATGATAATCTGACTATTTTGAACCCTGCACCAATACCAAATTATATTAATATTTTCCTTTTTTTTAACTGGGAGGGAGACCAGACATTTCTGCTTCAAGTCACCTTAATTTCTTAACGCTTTGCACTCATTTTCATATAACATTTCTATTTTCATTCATATTGAGTTTTTTCAACTACCGATTTTAAAAATGAACTGTTGTGACTAAAAATTAGCACTATGGCGATCACTTGCTGATTATCGATCACCATAACAATGTGGCATGCTGTTCAAAACCAGGTCAGGTTGCCAGTATATAATTGCCTCCTTTGTGATACACAAATGATAGTTTTTACAGAATACTTTCAACTTTTCGGCAGCGTTGTAACAATATATAAAGTACTGGTCTCAACAAAGTCTACTAACAAGGATAGCAAGCCGCTAGGAATAGTACAAAACACCTCTACTTAACTAGGGGTATCCAAAAGCAAACGATGGAACTTTTCTGATGAAAAAGCTAGTCATCTTAGAGGGATGACCAATTAAATTACATTCGCGTATTAGAAAGAGATCTCCTTAGCAAACTTTTAGTCGCAACAGAATATTCCGAGCCTCCTTTTGAAGTAAACTCATGAACAATGGAATTTTTGGAACAAATATCAAGAACGTGAATTTCTTAAAATTAAATATCCTCAAAATAAAACTCCAGAAGGACCTAGTAAATGAAAGTTTTTCAAGATCAGTCGATTAGAGATCTTTCTACAGGGGACAGGATTCTGCGGATAATTATACTGACGTCAGAGCGACCTTAAAATTGTTTGGTATTGAGTAAAACAGTCAATCTCTGATTTTAACTTTATTCGACCGCTAGACTTACGAGACTAACTTAGAATCTAGTGCAGTTGACTGCCTATCCTACAACTACCATGAATGTTCTTCCTATAACAGTAGAGGTGCATTCCATAAGTAATACATACATAACACCTCTTCCCCCTAAAAATAAAAGTACTGGCCTAGTTTTATAAACTTATAAATATTACAATATTTTTCACATCAAAAAAATTTCAAAAGGCATATTCTTATTAAAATTACCAGATCTAAAACAATCTGTTTGTTTTCGTTTTCTTTCAGGTTTAATTTTTTCTCAATTTCATGTTTGGTTTTAATTTGAGGTTTGTAACACTTATTATTTTGAAAAGTAATTTTTGTTTGTTTATATTTGGTTAATTGATCAACATGGGCTATTTTTGAGTAACCCTAAATAGTAATTTCATACAGAGTATGAGTTTTTTGTCTTAATATCTTACCTTTTATCCAATTGGCATTGTTATCACTTTTATTGTAATACAGTACAATTTCTTCAGGATAAAATATTTTAAAATATTTTATTTTTGTAGTTTACTACTGTTACACTTGCCAAAACTGATATTTAATTTTCTATTTATAATCGTATTTATTTTATATTTAAACAAAAGTTCATTCGGAGTTTTTTGAGTTGTGGCCATGGGCGCATTTCGATAGTTAAAAAGTAGATTAGTAATTTGATGATCTAACTAAAGCGATCGGTAATTTGGATCTAGAGCAAAAATTTTCAAACCTTTTTCCCGTTTGTACTCCACGCTCCGCAAGACCATTGGATTTCCGGTGGTACGGTGGGCTTTTCTGGACCTCAATTTTATTATTCTCGCAGAATGTTATAAATACGTACGAATTAAAGGGTGGACCGTTATCAGAACATATACTTTCTGGCAATCCAAAAATGCTGAATACCTCACGTAATGCCTTGACTACATTATCTGCCTTTGTATTTCACATTTAAATAACACCGAACCATTTCGAAAAAGCATCCCCTATTATTAAAAAGGTTTTATTTTTCCAACAGAAGAAGTCTATTAGGATTCTTTCAAAAGGATACGACGTCGATGGCCAGGATATATCCTTCAGCTCTGGCTTCTTGTTCTGACATAACTGGTAAACATCACAGGAAGTGATAAACTCATAGATGTCTTGATCTATCTTCCACCACCAAATATAAGTCCTTGCTAAGCTTTTTGCCCTAACAACACCAATATGTCCTGTGTGTAATAAACTTAACATCTTTGACTGTAAGGATTTCGGGATTATCAAACGATTCGCGTAAAATACAAATCCGTCTTCGGTATGGATTGATTGTTAAATTTTGCTGTATTTTTTTTATTATTTCCGCTATCTTATCTGACAAACCATTTAAAAGGCTAAGCCTTAATTCAATGAATTCCCTTTTTTTAGCAGTTTCTGATTTGTAAAGCTTCGTATTCATTTGCAATTCTTCATTAGAAACTACACTAAAATAATTTATTAAAGAGTCGTTGCTATCTGGTTCTTCTTCTTCCAGGGGAAGTTGTGATAGGGCATTTACATTATTCATTTGAGACGCTTTTCAGTTTGCTATGCTATAGGAGTATTGAGACAGCTCGATTGCCCATATTTGTAGACGTGTTGCTGTTACAGGAGTAGCATTTTTATTACCAAAAATTTCCTATAGCGGCTTGTGGTCTGTCATAATTTTGAAATTGTGGCCATTAATATATTTTTGAAACTTTCTAATACTAAACATTATTGCCAGAGCTTCTCGGTGAAGTTGTGAATAGCTTTGCTGCGCTTTGCTTAATGTTCTAGAGGCAAAAAATATAGGCCGTTCAACTCCATATACTAAATGCGAAAGGACTCCGCCTACTCCATAAGGACTTGCATCGCAACTTACAATAATTTGTTTTTTCGGATCGTAATGTGTTAGAACTGTTTCACTCAATTTTAAATTCTTACTTCCTTGAAACGCAGTTTCTTCGAAACACGTCCAATTAGATGGTTCATTCTTTCGCAGTAGATTGCATAATGGGTCAATTTTGCTGCTGAATTTCTCGCAAATTTACTGTAGATCTAAATATCCCTGAAGCTCTCTTACGTTTTTTGGTGACGGGGCGTTCTTTATAGCAATAATTTTCTCTTGATCCGGCTTAATACCCTCGCGGCTTATTACATGTCCTAAGTAAGTTACATTTGTTCTGAGAAATGCGCACTTCTCATAATTAACTTTTTCTTTGTAACTGGACAGCCTGGCTAGAACAGTTCTCACATTTTCAAAACATGATTGTAGATCACTACCCCCTATTATCAAATCATCTAAAAACGCCGCCACCTTATCAACGCCCTTAAACATTTTGTCCATGATACGCTGAAATTGGGAAGGTGCTGATGATACCCCAAAAGGCAGTCTATTAAACTTGTATAATCCGTTATGTGTATTAATAACTAAAAATTACTTGGAATTTTCAATCATCTCAAGTTGCATATAGGCGCCTTTCAAATCCAATACACAAAAATATTCACAGCCCCCTAACAACGCAAAAATTGCCTCCGAAACTGGTCAGGGATATTGATCAACAGCAATATATGTATTGATTGTCCTTTTGCAGTCCATGCATATTCGCACTGAACCGTCTTTTTTCTGTACTACCATAATTGGAGATGCCCAGTTACTATATCCAATAGGAGTTATTACGTCTTGCTGGCATAGCTTTCCTAATTCTAATTCTACTGATTTCCTAACCGCGAATGGAAGATTATAACTTTTACAAAAAATGGGATTTACTTCACTATTTAAAACTGTTTCTGTTATATATTGTTTGATGCGTTGGCTTAAATGGCCTCCGAAAACATCTGGAAACGCATTACGTAAAATTCTAACCAAAGAATTCGTAGCAACATTCTAAATCGCCAAAAATTCTAATGTTCACACCACTTTTCTCATAATTTTCTTTTTTTTTAAATAGTATTTTATTATCCTGATCACATTTAATATCTACCCACTTACGCCAAAATCCGTATAATCGATCCAGCCATGGTCCTCCCAGCAAAGGAGTCAACGGTTTTTTTGTTTTCAGCACAACATGGTAAGACATAAATTTTTTTTCTTTATTTCTCCTACGGCCTCAACTGCATCTCCTGTTACTACCTGTAATGAATTAGAAATACTATTAAGAGCATAATTTTTAAAATGTTTCATATATAAATATTCATCAATTGCCGATACAGCCGCACCTGTGTCTATCTCCATCTCGAGCTTAACGCCATTTATGTCCAATTCGGTCAATAAACGTTTTACTCCTTCGCCGATGTAATTAAAATGCTTCAACTGGAGCTCCCCCAAACTGCGAATGTTACCATTCAGTGCGTCGCTTTTCCATCTGAATTGCCTCTTCTTCAGTTGATTTTGTTTCTTATCACGACATCGATTTGCATAGTGGCCTGTTCTACCACAGCGATAACAAATGATAATTTTTTGTTCATCTCCATCTGCCACTGTCCGCTCTTGTTTCCCTTTCGATGTATTATTAGGTATTTCTGTGACTGTATTGCTTCCATCTGTTTAAACTAACTTTATTTTGTCCCGCTGTTGCTTTAACTTGGTGTACTGGTTCTGGTTTTATTCTTTTCATTTCAGCTCGTGCAGTTTCGCTGTTGAGCGCTTTATCCACTGCCGTTTTGAAAGATAAGTCTGATTCATTGAGTAAAACATATTGCATTTTTCGTCTCTGACGTCTCGGCCGATATTTTTCTGATCTTTTCATAGTGACATTACATAAACAGATCCCATCTAGTATTTAAACCTTAGATTAGTGAAAAATTAGTTTTGTCACTAAAGCTCAGTACAAGTTTCTTAATAACCACTAAAATGTTCACCTCATTGTTAAAATTCGACGTCATAAGATGACAGTCCATCGTCATATTCACTCATAAGAGGAAACCTCTAATAAAGTCAACAATACTGATGATAAACACGTGCTTATTCCCTATAAAAATCAATACTAAGGGCCAAAGCAAATTTATTCTTCATGGTTTATTAGTGATCAGCACGTTTTTATAAATCAAAAATTTCACGTCAATGTAGTTCTACTTTACAGTGCAAATTACATAGTGATAAACATTTAATTTTCACAATCGAAAATCCTTATGAAATGAGAAAATGCCACTAAGGAGACCCTTTAACAACAGTTTTGAAACGAAGAAGTGAAAAAAAGATGCTGCTGTAGATTATGTCATTTAAATTGATTGGTAACAGATTGGCATGTGAAAAGCTTATTGTTACTTTATTATTTAGATTAAATAAAATGAGGTCAAATATATAAAAAAAAACTGTTTCGTCATTTAACTAGGTACTTTTAATCGAGAAGTCTGATTAGCTTTTGCAAATACAGAGGCAAATGGAAATATGCATCAAACTCTCGATACTACACATTAATTCTTCTCTAGCGATAACTCTAAAAAACATTTTATTATTTACGTATTTACATGGCTTTAAATACATTCATTGGTCACATTTAACGCAATCTGTAATATGACCAATAATCTGTCAAATTAAATGTCACTTAATAGCTCCAATTTCACCATTCCAGAACCCAGTCTAGATATGCCACATAATTGCCATATCCATCAAATTTCATGTTCATTACTCTATGGGGAAATTCGTAGTTAAAATCACGATCTTATCACTATAGTCGTAAAATAATTTTTGATTAGGTGATTAGTCCGTTGCTATCACTAAACTGAAGTGTGGATAGTGCTTAAGATTTCTGAATAGTTTAAATTTCTCGCAAAAAGAGAAAATTACCTCTTATTTCTCAGAAATCTCTAGAGTTCTCATATAATATATAAAATAACATTTACTCGCTTATATTCAATTTAAAAGGTTATATAACAATAGAATATGTATAGAACTCTTTAATACTGTTATAGATAAATTTAAGATGTTCTTGAAGAAAAGTTCTTCATTTCCATGGATTGGAACTTCGTTAACTTCTGATTCGTCAGTTTAAAACTTTTCAATACTAACAAAATATCTATTTAACATTTCTTTTGCAATTTTGTTCATTTGTATAATTTTCCGAGAATAGTCTAAAAAATGTGTTTCTTCTCAAGTGGCACTTTGTGAAGATTTATGATTTCTTATATATTTTTGTACTTATTTCATCTTGAATTGCAATAGGAAGCTTCTAACATATAGCTCATTGCTAACCTTGCTAATTTCGTTAAAACATATATTTTAAGGCTCCTGCGGCAGTTCTCAATATAAAATTTTCTCTCACTTGTAAAGGATTTTTAATTCGTAAAAAGCGTTTGATCAACTTGTCTTATAATTCAAAAGTAATGACACCTCATTTTATTTATATTCATAATTTTGCAAAACGATATTTTTGTACAGAGGAGTTTTTGGATATTTTTGCAATATTCCATAGGTATGCAGTACATATACGGAAAATTGTAAAAATATTCGAAAATTCTCCTGTCACAATTGTAATTCTATAAGATTTCGCATTTGCAACTCTCTGTTTCTCACTAATTCAAATTGAAAAATCAATTCATATTCTGATAAACAATTTTCATCTTCACTATTACCTTCCTGAATTCGTCACTTTCTTTCTTCTTCTCAATGTAACAACTTTTAAAACGATTCAAAGTGCAAACCACGATTATAGCATAGTTGCTGATGTGCAACACAAAACGCTCCAATTCAACTTCCTGCGTAACGGCAGCACCATCACTTATTACCTACAGTACAATATCGTTTATACAACGGAAATACCAGTTCCATCTAATTTTTGTATTATAGCAACTCTAACTGATGTTTTTTCGGCAGATCACCTATACCAACTCAAGATTTGACGAATCTTTAGAAATTTTTTATATATGTAACACCCATGTTTCTTTTATTTTTAATGCCAGTAAATATGTTAGTTTAATTATGGTCTGAGCTAACTTAACTCCTCCTTTTTACAGTACAATATATAATTTCATCATCAATTGCCTTACTTCTGCAGAATTATGTTGCAGATTGAATCTCTTTGCGACTTTTAGTAACTTTATTAAACATTTATATCATAAAATTATTTGATCAGTAGTAGAGCCTTCAAATCGCCTTTTGGCTTATTGCCGTGAAAAGGAACTATCTGGCTGCATGAGAAGATAAAGTGTTGTTGAATGTTTACAATCTTATTGCAAAAATTTAAAGTTGCCAACTCCTTATTTATATCACAGACAACATACAACTAGATATGAAAATTTCCATATTAACCCGGATCACTTTTTCAAAGATCTTTAACTTTATATTTAACCAAAAAAAGCTATCAGGAAAAAGAATTTATGTAGCATAATACAGTAGAGAGAGAGAATGTATAGAGCTTTCTATTAGGGGGCCATTAGGGTCCAGCTTTCGTACCGCTTCATTTTTCGGGTTTTCATATCTTCTCAAAATGTGACCTTATTCACTTCTGAGAATGGCAATCGTCGGTAGGAAAGGTTGGTATTGTATACATTATATCTCTGTTAATTGCAACTATATGCATATACTGAGCTCTCAACACGGCGACAACAGCTTCTAAAACAACCAGAATTTATATTCTAAGGAAAAAAGTTAAGAATTCACCGCACATTTCTTCCTGTTTTTGCTACTATCGATTTTCGATTTAATTTGTTACGTATTCGTATGATTTCTATTCATTCTTGTCAGTCACTGGCAGGATGGGACTATTATAAAAAAATCTCCGATATCCTGGTTGCGACTTGAGTGTAGCGCCCTTCTCTAGAATATACTATTTTCGGGAGAAATGAGGAAAACAAATTACATATACTTATTTTCTCGAGAAATTCTCGAGAAGAAACACTAAGTATGGAGCACTGCAGAGTGAAATTCCTTCAAAATCGGCCATATTTTTCTGGAAATCATTGCCACCATATTGGATATACAGGGTGTCCCAGACGTACCGCATTTCCTTTATACCCTGAATTCCTCACTCAATTTCGAGAAATAAATTGTATGGGAGCAGAGCCGGAAAATGCACGGTGTGGACGGTAGGGGGGTTTTTTGATTTTGGGTTCTTTTTATCCTAATACCATGTAACTTTCTTAATTTACACCCTATGAGGGTGACTTGCATTTCAGGTGATAGTTAACCCTCTACGGTTTCCAACAATTGCCCAACCACTTCTCTACCGCCTTTCCGTCGGCAGTTATAGGACGTCAAATTAAAAAAATTGGAAAAATTTTCAATTTCTTTTTCAACTTTAACGATTTTCCCGCCAAAATGCATGTTTTATGAAAAGATTTAAAGACCTCAGAATGTTATTTTTCATTTGATCCGCCACATGTACCTACCTAAATGCTAGAATTTTTGAGATATTCCCGTTTTTATAATGCATAATCTCATTGATTTTGCTAATAACAAGAGAAATTGCGCCTAATTTTATGCAACTCCATGCAGATTAGCAAAATTCATGAAATTATGAATCATAGAAACGCAAATACTTCAAAAACGGTTGCATTTAAGTAGGTACATGTGCATAATCAAATTAAAGCTACCATTCCGGGGTTTCTAAATCTTGTAAATAAACTGTATAGTTCTCATGCATTTTGGCGGAAAAATCATTAAAATTGAAAAAGAAATTGCAAAATTTTCCAATTTTTTAATTTGACGTCCTATAACTGCCGACGGAAAGGGGGTAGAGAGGTGGTTGGGCATTTGTTGGAAACCGTAGAGGGTTTACTATCACCTGAGATGCAAGTCACCTTCATAGGGTGTATAACAAGAAAGTTGCATGGTATTAGGATAAAAAGAACCCAAAATCAAAAACCCCCCTACCGTCCACACCGTGCATTTTTCGGCTCTGCTCCCATACAATTTGTTTCTCGAAACTGAGTGAGGAATTCAGGGTATAAAGGAAATGCGGTACGTCTGGGACATCCTGTATATTTCTTTTATTTCATAATGTTAGGCGTTTATACATATACCTAATATATGAATATCTACATTACAGCATATTAAAACCAAAGCCATGTTAATTCAGATGTTATAGTGAATTAGTGTTACATTTCCGTAGAAATATCGCTTGCGTATTAATATATCTGTACATTACACGTATCAACTAAAATGTATCACTTCATGGAGATAATGATAGTGAAAATAACGTTACTGTCATCAAAATGGAACGTTTCATTCACTCATAATCATTCCCCAAAATGGCGGATTGGGACGTGTTATGAAAACAAAAGTGGTTGTTAACAACACTATAGAAGATGTTATATTGAGTGTTTATCATGTTCCAATTACCATTTGTCACTATACAATGCTAGTTGGGATATAATGTAGGTACAAGTGTAGCCATTTACAGTTTGAATTTAATTTTCTAATGTGCACAGTTCGTGAAATACCCAAAATCAACACGATTCTATTACTATGAAAAAATTGTCTTCATTGGGAATAATTTTCACTCAAATGACTCGAAATTAAGGTGCTTTTACTTTATTTTTCAAAGTATAAATACAAAACTGAGCTATAAGCGACGTTTGTGTATTGACAATGACGAAAATTGACATAAACAAATAAATTTACGCATAGATAGTTCAATAAAAATACGACAAACCTACATAAATTATGATCTCTAGAGAAACGAAAAGAATGCGGGTAATTCATGTGTAACCATCCATGAAAATCAGTCAAGCACCGTCGTAGAAAGTATCGATCGAATTCACCCACTCAAATTCTCTACCATAAGCATGACTCTAATCGCAAGGAGATCTATCTACTAAGAAACACTTAAAATACGGATTAAAGAAAGATTTCCTGATGCTAAAAAAAAATGAGAAAAAATCGGGAATTCTATTGTCATTCATTTCTTTTTCGTCCTCCGTTCAATATCTCGCCCTAGCAACCGCGTGTATAGATAGATTCGATTAACAACATTAAATAGTAGATAGTAAGCAACTTGACGACAATAAGCCATTTGAAAGTCTTTCAATTGAGTTGAGCTCCCTTAACTTGTTATAGGTGGGAAATTTAGAGCTATTTCAGTTCAAACAGCACAAGGTGACTCGTTCAATCGCTTGTTAAACACAAACTGCCTTCATCGAATCGATATTAGACTAGAAATGGGTCTCTCAGTTTGATGAGGTCCTTTTACATTTTCAATTTTTGGTTGGGAGAATTTATTCTGTATCTTTAAGTCTAGGGAAATTTAATAATTTCAACTTACATTGTAATGTGTAATGAAGGTAGTACAAAGAAAGAATCTTCCTAATTAAATTTTATTCACAAATGGAAGATTTTCTTCTTTCACAGGTGATTTTTGTTTTTCCTCCGTGGTCCCTAACACGGCCGTCCTGCTACCAGAATTTTTACTTATTAAACTAAATATTAGTAACACGTTTTTGGTATACTTACATGAATTTTTAAACTAAATTTTTAACTAAGAAGTTTCTACGAAGCTTTAAATTAATATTAGTAAAGTTAAATTCCTCTTTGGGAATTAATGTCGTTCGGACGTTCTTCTTAAATATTCTCGTTGTGCACTAAGGTGATATGGAATATAAATAAAAATTACGGAAAAATCCGTACAAGCAACAAATTTTATAACAGCTTACAGTTTCGGAGATTGGGCTGATGAACATATAGTGCTTCAACCTTGCAAATTTTGCACTGTTCACCATTAGTACATTCACTACTGCACGAGTTACAGGATTTATTTTAATAGCTTGGGAAAATATTGAAGCGAAGTGTGGAATAGGATTATGAGATTTTTGAATTTCAAGTCAAGACATGGACAAACAAAAATCTCACATTTCGCTTCTATATTTCCAGACGAAACTATTTCTCTTGAAAAGCGAAAATAAAGAATTTTGTTGAGAAGGTTAGACTTAATTAAGTTAGGGAATATTTTCAATATCAATTTAATTTGTTTAGCTGGATTGGTACACAAGATTTACAATCTTTTGTAAACACTCGAAAATATAATTTTAGAGAAAACAATGTTCAAATAGTTATTAATTGAGTTAATTTCATATGTTGATTAAAATAATAATGAAATCATTACCAAAACTAAATTTAGAAAAAAAGAACAAAACTTATTATTTGATTAATTAATTAATTAATTAATTAGCAGCACTCTTGAAACCATTCAGACCTGTACTGAAGAGAGCAGCCTCTTAAATTCACCGACAGTAATCGCTCTCTGCAAGGTTGTAGGTAACAAGTTCCAAGGCCGTGGGATCTGAATGAAGAAGGAGCCTTCCTGAACCAAGCGACTATGACGTGGAATCAGAAGATCCCAACGTCGCTGAGATTGGAGGAATTGGATCTCATCCATTAAGTAATCAAGGCGTTTAGTATGTATGAGCTTGAAGAGGAATAGAATTGGATAGCGTCTCAAGTAAATATTCAGTGTGCAGCCCAGTATTCTACGAATAAAATTAGAGACATGGTCAAATCTGCGTAAATTGAAAATAAAGCGAATACAATCATTATAGGCCACATTTATTCGACGAGAGCAATAGCTATCCAATTTAGGAAAAATCAAATTCCCGTAATAGAAGTAGGGCAGGATGAGAGTTTTCCAGTCTACATTTGATGTCCACACTTAATAATTTAGCAGAGAGCCAGAGTCGACACAAACCTCCATACACCTTACTCAGCACTGCACGGACATGATCAGAGCATTTCATTCTTCCATTAAGAGCGACACCGAGATTCGTAACTTCGCTTACCCTAGTCAATATTTCACCCCCAAACATGATCTGCGGAATATCAGTTTCCAAGCTGTTATTGGAAAAAATTATATATTTCGATTTATTGGCATTTAACATTAAAAGGTACGTTGAGACCAATCGTAAATTCGCATTAAGTCATCGTTAATCCTTACAATGTAGTCTTCAGTCAGCCCAAGAGGCGTGCTATTGTATATTTGTAAATCATCAGCATATAAATGGGCACTAACATCCTAATAATGTCAGATAAATCATTGATGAGTAAGGAAAAGAGCAGTGGACCTAAAATGGACCCTTGGGAAACGCCACAGAAAAGCGGCTGTAAATCAGAAAGACGATCCCTGACTCGCACTTGCTGATACCTATCGCCTAAGAAGCTCTGCATCAATTGGACGGCACTAAATAAAAACCGGAAAATTGTTAGAAGTTTGTTGAGGAGCATAGAGTGATTTACACAGTCAGAAGATTTTGTAAATTCGAGTAAAACCAGTATTGCAATCTCGTCGTCATCCAGGCCTTTTCCTATGTCTGTAGTAACCTTTAGGACAGCCGATTGACAGCTATAACCTGGTCTGAAACCTGATTGACAGCGCGTAAGCATTCTGTTGTTATCTATAAACGATTCGATCTGAGTGTACATCACCTTTTCCAAAGCCTTCTCAAGGAAACACAAAATGCTGATGGGTCTAAAATCAGATGGGTTAACAGCAGGTCTTATTTTAGTGATTGGTAGCACAGTAGCAATTTTCCATCTAGAAAGAAAGGTAGATGATGTAAGGGAGGTATTAAAAATAAATAGTATATAGTTAGTAAATAATGTAAGGCAGCAATAATTTTAGGAACTTAGGAGATATGTTATCAGGGCCAGTGGCACTAGATTTAATAGATAATATGGACTCATAACACTCTGCAGTATCAATACACCGAAAAGCGAAAGAATTGCTATGCTCAGGGTTATTTAAGCATGGAGTGCTGCCCGGTAATGATGAGTGATTCATATTATGCGACACATAAAATCTGTTCAGGTCATCATATTGAGTGAGGTTTCCTCTTTGGTGCTTCCACATACTCCAGTTTGCTTGAGATTTTTCCATAGAATCTTATTAGAAAGCATTGGGTGCAATTTTTGTTTGAGATACCTATATTTGGCCGAGATTGCTTTATTCCGTGCTTCTTTGAATAACACCCGTAAAGAAATTGTCTTAGGGTGTCTAAACTCCTTATAGAAGAACTCCCTTTCTGCGATTAGACGGCCGATATTCGGCGTGAACCAAGGGCAGGCATTTAGCCTAACTCTTCTATATCGAACAGGTTGATACTATTCATACAAATAATGGAATAAGCTCTCGAAGATGTCGACCTGATCTTCTACAACACTGCAAGATAATATGCTATCCCAAGGTAGCCTATTGCACTCATCAGAAAGCTCAGAAAAATTAATGTTGTTGAAGTCACGATAAGGAAAATAGTCTAATATTTGACTAGGACAAGGTGCAAAATCATATGTCAGAAAAATTAGATCATGGTCAAGAAAACTTGGAGGATTGAGCTGATTGTGAAAGAGAATACGATTTTCGTCACTGGTCATGAACAAATGCAACAGAGAGGGATTTCCTGTATTGTAATATGTAGGGAGATTATTTAATATGTGCAAATATACAGATTGAGTGAAATCTCTGAAATCATGGGCAAGTGTATTGGAGGATAGGAGGTTAACATTAAAGTCTCCTCCGACGAGCACGTTACTATAAATATGGGCCACCGTAGCAAGCACATTTTCAAATTCAGCAGCATTTTCGTACAAAAAACAATTTGGAGGAGAATAAACAGCTCTCAACTCCATTATCTACCTCGACGCCTGTTCAGTCCTCACACATAAATATAAATATCCCACGATGAAGTTCCTGCTGTCAGCTTGAATACACTAAGCACAAAAATTATCCCTCGACGTACTTCCAGAGTCATATTGAGTGTGCCTTCCTACGACGAATTATTTCCTGAAATATAAAACAAAAGAAACCACAAAACATCAAGTTAATTTAATAAATGACAAAAAACACTTATCTAATCTTCATTTCACAAAGTTTAACTCTAGGAAAGTTTGATGAAAATTCGAATTAAATCCACCCGAACATTGCACACATACTGCAGAACATCAGCTAATACTCCTAGAAATGATATTTCGCCTAAAAAGTCATCAATAAAATCAACAAATCAATATCAAAATGCAGCAAACCATACGTACCTCCTTATATTTACTTTTGTTCAAGATAGAATTTTTTGGGATTCTCCGGTATATAGCAAAAGATCAAAAATGTTCTAATTTGTTATTTCATCACACAACTCAATAATTTTTGGTGACAAGTTTCAAGTCTTGGTTTGACTCATCAACAGGTCCCAAATAGCGAAATTGGGTGATTTGAAAAACAAATGAAAAAATGAAAAAAGAAGAAAGAAATGAAAAGTTTGAGAAAAATAGAAACAACAATTTTTTTATTTATTAAAAAAATGTAAATTTTTTTTAAAGAAGCAGATTCATTCGAAGCGAATCGAACCTGTATACGCCACGTAGTGGGCTTAGGAAAGCTTTTTGAGAAAGTCATCAAGCAACAGGTTATAAACACCTGCGAAAAAAAAATATCCACCAAGACTCCCAATTTGGTTTCAAACCACAGCACTCCACCTTCCATCCACTAATAAAGTTTCACACGGATGCAACGAGAGCCTTAAATAGGAACGAATGTATCGTAGGGATTCTTCCTTGACGTCGAAAAAGCATTCGACTCAGTATGGACAGCAGCGCTTGTTTTCAAATTAAATCAGTTCGGTTTCCCCCCCACACCTCAATTTGTTAATCCACAGCTTCCTATCTTCTAGGAAATTCTATGTGGAACTCGATGAACATAAATCACCACTTAAGGCAATAGAAGCTGGTGTTCCCCAAGGCTCCATTTTAGGCCCAATCCTCTTCAATCTCTACACTTCCGACCAACCTCCAAACGAAAACGGGACAACACTCTTATACGCTGATGACTCCCTCACGTATGCCCAATCTCGCTGCCCAAATTCGGCTATAAATAAAGTCCACCTGCACCTTAAAAAATTAGACTCCTACCACAGAAAGTGTACAAAAATCTGAACTGATTTGCATCCGGAAACCTGGCATTGGACGAAACCGCCAAGCTGCAAAATCTAAGACCATTGAAGCCATCTACAACAGGGGAAAAATAAAACCCACACAAAGTACGAAATATCTGGGCATCAAATTTCATGAACTGTTAAGATTCAATGACCATGCAAAAGCATATATGGAAAGACTCAGCAAGCTTGAAAGAAAGATTCTTAGAGCTTGCACGGGATTCCATAGACGAGCCAATGGAAAATTCTTTCCCAACAGAGTAGTCTATGAGGCAGCCAACATCACTCCAATCCAGGAGTATCTATTTGAACTTGCGAACAAGGAAGTTCAAAAAATACCAAACCACCCAAACCCACTGATAAACAACCTGCCTGAACTTCTCATACCGGCTAACTTTAATTACCTCTCACCCTGCTCTTAACGAAGCACGAGGCTAGAAACATCTACCAGCTAGATGATGGTAGAATAAGTTTCTACGACCATAAAGGTGATTACAGGCGCATCAGCTGTAATTGAAGAAAGACAACAAAACTGAAAGTTCGAAAGTCACAATGGACAACTGGCAACAAGAGGAAAAAAGACGACATCAGACTGAACTGAGGGCTAAAGATGAGCCCCAACGAACAAATGAGGACAAATTAGAGAAATCATCGAGGGAACTACGACAAAGTAAACAGAACTCGGCGCAAAACACACTTGACTTGACTTGTAGATGGCACCATTCTTTTGGCAGAGTTGATCTGTATCAGAGCTAATCTGAGTAAAAAGAATCGTGCTTCCTGCCTTACCACAGAAGATAATTCTGGTCAGGGATAACCTGAATTTCCTTTCATATCATACAGAAGATAATTCTGGTCAGGGATAACCTGAGCATCCTATTATTACAGAAGATAATTCTGATCACGGAATTTTTTACTTCCGTGTGTCCTCACGCATCACTACATAAGATAATTCTGATCAGGGATAACCTGAGTATCTGATTTATTTATAGAATCGTTTTGCTGCCAGTGTGCTTAGACGTAGCACCCTTTTGAACTTATTTTAGAAAATTTTAGTTTATTCATAGAAGACTAACATTCTGCTTCTTCCTTCCTTTTCAGAGTAAATAAGACAAGGGTGGCGGACTGCGTGGCCAACACAACTTTTTTGAATTTTGTTTATTGTTGGATTTTTTTATTTGAATTTTGTTATTGGATTTTATATTAGTTTGTAGGTTAGTTTTATATTGATATTATATTGAATTTTTATTGTTATGAATTTTGTGATATTAGGTTAAGCAAATTGAATTATTGAATAAAATTTTATATTTGAAATCAAAAAAACTGAGTTATCCTCTAAACCGGCTCTCCTCCCTCACGAACGAGACTAGATCTCACAACGCCAATAAACTCGATTGACCTTCCACTGGAGGAGAAAATGACCTTCGCATTAAAGAAATCTTTGACGTATATTGCTACTCCCCCGCCAAAACGCTCTTTCCTGTCGTTACGAAATAGTTTATATCCAGCAATTGACATTAGAGAAGTTGGAATTTCATCACACAACCAGGTCTCATGTACAATTAGTTAGAATAATTAGTTAGTTGTAAACCAACGGTCATCTGGCTAAAGTCAGAATTTGAATTTTTGTATATACATAGGTTCTTGTATTAATAACATTTATTTGGAAAAGCAGTTCTTTTTTATTTTTTTTTTATTAATAGTTGAAAGCAAGAATTAAGTCAGGTTATCAACCCTACTTTTTCATACCGAATTTCAAAAGCCGACTTTAGTTTAAACTATCCTATAGCACTAAAGAGCGAGCCTTTTACATTTTTCGGAGATTTCATATAAATTCAGAGTAGAATATCAATAAATACCAATGGATAAGAATTTTCTAAATGGTCTTTTCAAAGTGGCTCTGGTAAGTTTGCCAATGGCGTCTCCAACACAAATTCGATGGTAAACAGAATGTACATATCGTCGCCAGAATATTGGTTTGCCCCATCCGCTAAATGTGATATTTTGAGTTAAGTACGGCATTTGGGATTATTACTGAATTTGAATTAAATGCTCTAATCAGCTTTTTCCTAAGATATATATCGAGATAAGTCATGTCATGTTTGCTTCATATCATATTTTTACCACACAAGTTAGTATTCGTTTACCCCAATCAAATTTGTTTACACATGGGGCATGAATTACGTTAAATACCTTAAAATGCTTTTTTTTCATATGTTGTGATACCCGTGCGGAAATTCAAAACTATATTTAAAATTGGATTGCTCCATGTGGTCAAAAGCACTGCCACGTAGAGTAAATCCAAATCAATGTTGCCAAAATCTTGGTTTGCTCCATGTAGTTGCAGGGATATTGCTTTATATAAATAGAATTCTTGTATTAAAAAAAAAGAGCCTTTTAATGTATATTATAAAATGTCTGCAGTACAAGTTATTTCGGAGTCAGTTTTGGTGGGAGCTGGTAAAAATTAAATTGGAACATCGGACAATTTAAGGACTGTTTACAAAAAAAGACCACTTATGAATAATGCAAGCAAGAAGAAAAACCTTTTTTTTACCTAATAATTTTCATAAAACTATTAGCGGAGTGTTTTTTGCTTTTGTTTTTTAATTTTTTGTCAATATTACACCAATATTTCTCGATTGGTCCTAGTTTTGAACAATTTGGAGGATTCGCTTCGTTGTGTACTTGGGTATGCATTGGGTATCGTAGAAATCTCTCGCATTTCTGCCGTAGTGACAAGTTGGTAAAAACTGCCAAAACAAATCTGATACATCATGCTTTCTAATGAATCCAAGAAATTGCTTCTGACACTGGTTGAAGTTCGTTTTCACCTAAACTGAATTTCATTAGGATATTTTCATACAAAATTCGGCTCCTGGACTTTGCAACTTCGTTCCTTTCTGGTGTTCTGTTCGGTGTTTTTTGAGCAAAGAAACTTCGTATGCCTTCTTTTCTTTTAATTCTATGGACCGTAGAATATGGACGTTCCAACACTATCAGCCATATCTGTCAACGACATGTTGACAAGTTGTTTACCACTTCGTTGGCCAAGTTTTGGTCTATCGAACCTGATTTCCTTCCTGACCCGGACTTTCTCTACGAGATTGCCCAAATTTTGAATGGTCATCTTCGGAATTTTCAACTTTTTAGCTAAGCCTCTTTGAAACATATTCGGATTTTCCACATGGGTGGAAAGAACAAATTTGTAGCGTTCTTCTTAGCTGACTTCCATTTTTACTGCATAAGAATTTTGGACTTAATGACTTGCAATTGTAAGTGAACACCATTTAATAGTTGCAGTCTTACAAGCGGTCCCTAATTCTCTTCACCTGGAGATGAGCAATGGAAGGGGGGATAGGTGCTCGGTTTTTGTTTCTCAAAGCGTCGTTATTTCAGAACAATGTACCATTTAAAATCAATCAAGCTGGATTTAAAGATAAGGCCAAATATGTGAAATCTCCTTTGGTTTATCTTAATAATTAATAAGGAGTGTTATTGAGTTATTGCGTAATTAATTTTGTTTCTTTTATTTAATACTTGTTCAAGTAGGCTTTTTGAAAAACTGCGGTACAAACGCAAAGCAAAAAAAAAAGGTTTTTCTTTTCTTACCACATAATTATTTTATTTTGGGCGGCAAAATTTCAAGTGTTGTGTCTACTAATCAACAGATCCGTCCCAAGCAACAAAATTGAGTGACTCGAAAAACAAAACAAAATCAAAATAGGAGAATGGAGAATTTTGCTAGCATTCTCCTATTTTCAAGTCACTCAAGACTTGAAGCTTTTCTGCCCTAAATCAAATGATTGTGTAATAAAATAAATAAAAAACATTTTTTTGCATTCCCTTCGTACCGAAGAATCTCAAGAAGGCCTAATTGAACAAATATAAACAAAACCCGGTAAAAAATTCATAAAATTATATATATTGCGAATGAAAAACTAAAAAATATACAAGGCTAAATAAACAAGTTGAAGTAATAAAATATTTCTTTTAACTTCATTAGTAAATTTTTTGGCCAATATCATACAAGCAATATATTGTTTGGAAATCTTCTATTGAAACAAAAATAATTCAAGCAATAAATAGACGGAAAACAACTGAGTTTTTATGTAAATTTAAAAAAAATGTATTGACAGTTTTTTTATAATGAAGGTCTCAACTTTAATTGCATTGATCTCATGGGGCAAAACAGTATTCAGGCGGCGATATGTATTCGAAAGTTATAATAAATAATAAAATCAGGTAGGTACCGTTATATATCTGAAATAGACCTAAAAAACCTGAAAAAAGGTAGCAAAAAAATGTTTATTTAAAAAAGAATTCATCCATATACATTTTGAATAAGCTAATCATGCTCAAAAGCATGATTAGCTTATCTACTCGATTGCTGACGCAATTTTCTTCACATTCCATGAATTAGAATAAAATTATTCCCATGGCAAATTTTGCTGAAGGCAAAATTTCCCATTAGAAATATTTTTTATTGGTTGTGGAATAATTCTATAAGAAAAATACAAAAGTTGAAAAGTAAAAAAAAAAGAATCGTGAAAAAAAAGAAAAATACAAAAGTTGAAAAGTAAAAAAAGAATCAAAAAAAAAAAGGTGAAACTAGAAGAGAGTTGAATAACAGGAAATTAGAAAGTAACCAAAGTTTTAAAAAAAGGGAAGAATTAAGTTAAACTTAGAAAGTTTGTGAAGAAAAAATAAAATAAAATAAAAGTGTTTTAAAAGTGACCCCAAACAAGGTATTTAACCGTACTACAATTTTTTTTTATAGTAGTAACTGTAAGATTTCCATTACCAAATGATATAACTTGAGTTATATAGACTAGTACTCGAAACCTCTTTGTAACCTTTATAAAGCCCTTGTAGAACTTAAATGGTATTCTGGTTACCTTAATACAACTCCTTATATAACCCTTATATAGCCCAGGGTATTCTTGATGAATTTATTTTGGTTATAGCAGTGGTTGCAGTAATGTTTAGGTTACTTTTATAAACTTTCTTTATAGTGCTGGTGGTAACGTTTCCACAAGGCTTAGAATTTTCTGACTGATTATACTTTTAGTGTTTGAAATATTAGGGAAAATACTTTTCCTTACCTTTATGCAACAATATAATGCAAATATTTACGCAATCTCTCTTGACATAGAATTTCGATATTTTTTTCTTTCTATTGCATTTTTATAATATAAGGGTTTAATAGCTCTTCATCTTAGAATTACATTTTATCGGCGGCATGTACGTGGTGAAACTCAGCTGTAATTAAAATTTTACTGTGAATATCATCATAGATACTTCTAAAAAATACAGATCCCTCCAGAAATAAGCAATATTTAATAATTTTAATTAAATATGACAAAATTTAAGATTTTAATTTAGGTGATATTAATTCATAAAAAGAGTTTCCCAAGGAAAGCAGGATAAATCCACGGCTTGAATGGTTATCTCATGAGGTCTAGGGGCACAATGGACCCGTTGGAGGTCTAAGTGAGGCTGGCTGGTTGTCCAGCGGCACCCCTCTTACCTAACCTAACCTAACCTAATAATTAAAAATATCAGTGTCAAGAGCGGTTAGAAAATAATTTTCTTCCGTTAACTATCCGTAATAGTATAAGCCAGCTAGAAGAACAAGGTGAAATGAGTCGTGCAGTTTTCATGAAACACGTCAAAATGTTCCATATTGGACGGTTCTTTTTAATGATATTGAACATTTTCATTAGATTACATTAAAACAAGAACTTAATGGGTACATGCAAAAATCATTCGATCACATTACTCAAAATTTCCCATATAGTAATATTTCCGAAAATGATCTTTTTAATGAGGTATCATTATTAAAAAATATATTGATATGGAAAAAGTTAATAGAGATCAAATGGTTAGAAATATTTCATCATTTTGGAAGAAACCATGTTCCATACAATAATGCACTAAAAATTCTGGAATACGCGCTGTCCTTACCAGGAACTACTGATGCGACTGAACGCAGGTCTAAAGCGGGAAACAAAATGCGACGGCCATCAGTGTTCATCAGCTCAGATTTCAGTCTATTCTATTATCAGATATAGGAATAAATTGATATTTGAGCTGTGAACTCTGATGACCGTAGCATTGTGTTTCCAGCTTAAGGCCGCCCACAGATTGGCGAGCGGTGAGCGGTGAGCGATGAGCTGTGAGCGTTGAGCGGTGCGCGATATGCGGCAAAGCTTTCACATTGATCCGCTTTAGATATTAGTTGCATCGTAACTTTTACTGCATAATAATGTCAAGACTTATGAGAAAAATGCTATTACTCGATAATTTACGGTTAAAGAGATTGATTTTAGCAAAAAAACGGAAAAGACTAGCAATTTTAAAATAATTGAAAACTGGTTGGAATCTTGAAAATAACATATTATATGAAGATCTTCCTAGAAATTCTGAGCAATTTTTTGAATTTCTACGAATGTCAATTAAAAATTTCGATTAAATTTTAATAAAACTTAGAAATCACCTGCAGAAAAAAAAGAGACTTCTAAAGGCCAATAAGTCCAGAGATAAAAATTTTGTTATATAAATTACAACACAACTAATGGGCAACTCTCACAGCCACCGCTCACCGCTCAGTTCAGCTGAGCTGTGAATACACAGCTCGGCGACAAAGCTCAACGCTCACCGCTCTTCAATGTGAAAGTTTTCGTAGCGATGGCCTGGCTAAGCGGCGTTTTACCTCTCACAGCTCATCGCTCACCGCTCACCGCTCGCCAATATGACAGCGACCTAAGGTAAATAAATTGTGGACATCATAAAAATCAGAATTAAATGCTGAGACCACTGACTTATAACAATGGACTGAGCGTATTGCCATTTTCCTATAGGAAAGAATGTTACAGTTTTCTCTTTCGCCATATGGCAGAGTTGGAGCTACCAACACAAAATATCGCTGACGGAACGGTTTCTTATGCCATTTGATGTTTTTATATTGGCTGCAGATGCAATCACGGCAGAAAGAATAAGGTAAAGATAGTACCATGCTCCATCTCTCTTGCCCATACGCAGCATTCAGTTAAGAATATCTTTTGAAAATTAAAGTCGGAATTAGTTTAATTTCTTAGAAAAGTACATATAACCGATAAAAATATCACTTGGACACAAGAAAATATATTTTTTTAAATTTATTTCGATTTTTGGATGTAAAATTTCACTGATTGGTTGAGTTTTACATGTTTTTTGTAGTAAACGTTTTAAAGGGTGCTCTAACGGTGATATATAGAAACACTATATTTTTTGTGCCACATGAAATAGCAAATCGCTCAATCCATTGTTATAAGTCAGTGGTTGAAACTTTGAAAGCCATTTTATGTGTGAATTATAATTTAACAAATTCTTATGAAAAATTTCATGAGCTTTTAAACAACGACAGCAATCTACTAAAAAAAATGCACTCACTTGAGAATTATGCCAAAGCATAAAATAATACTATACATAATTTTTTTTTATTATTAAATTTCTGAATTTTACTTATGTCGAAATTTAATTAAAATATATTACAATACGATTTTTGTGTTCTATGAAAATTGTTGTTGCACTATATAGACCAAATTTTTAATCGGGAACCCTCCCGGCCAATGGTGTCCCATTTTACCAATGTATAAATCTGGTCACTTTATACCAATGTCATATCGGTATTCGATACAATTTGAGCCTAAAACTAAACACGCAAACGTTGATGCACTCTCGCGATTAGCTGCCAGACCAGATTTAGATTTTGAAAACTCGGTGGATGCATGGCTGGTGAAGATTATTTAATAGACAATTTTGAAATAAAACTGGAATTTTCAAATTATTTATAAGACTTAGCAGCTGTATATTAGCACCGACTAACAATGGTCTGGATTCTAATAAAATATGTGCCAGAGTGAACAGATAGATACTAATCATCAGCGCCGGCTCTATCATATGAGCAGAGTGTGCACTTGAACAGGGCGCTGTAATCAGAGGGCGCCAAAAATACCGTATTGTAAAAAAAATTAAACTCCTGATATTATAAATTCACACAACGCTTACAACGCTTAAAAACTCAGGAACAGTTTTTAAAATGTGCTTTTACCGTAAACCTACATCAAACCAAACACAAAAATAATTTCATCCACAAACCAAGTACATACACAAATCAATTCAAAACTTCATGCAAAAATTCTTAATTCAGTCACTGCAACTTTCTTCACATTTAAAAAGCATTCCGTTCAAAATCCAACTTTGCTCCTTCTCATGAACGAATTATTAGAACCAACAGGGGCGACAGAGCTTTTTATATGAAAAAAATTATTTCAATTCTGTTCAAAATAGAAACATGCTCATATCGCATTGCGTGTAGCTTTCATCCACTTCCCGTTCTCCTTTACTTGAACCATTGTCTATTGAGAAGTATAATGAAAGCACATAGATGAAACCACAGGTGAAATTGTAAATTTTATACTTTTTAAATATGTTTAATCTGGAAGTTCCCAAAATTAGTTATAAAATTCAATAAAATAGACGCTACTTTGAAAATTATCACCAAAAAATTGCATATTAATAGATAATATTAGACAAATTATTCATTTTAAATGTGTGTCATCAACATTTAAGGGTGAACATCTTTCTGTTCTCACTATACCACGGACAAATATTTTTTGTTATTGTTGTTGCTATTTGTCTGTGTCTATACTTCTATATACCCAAGACTTGAACTTTGGTGAGTTGTAATGCGAAGGAAAAGCACATTATTGCAAATTTGTTATTTCTACACACTGTTCAAATCAAAATCATGCTCATATCAGAGTGCTTCCATGTATGGACTTATTAAGAAATTTAAGGCGCGTTTACAATTTGGCTGTCATTGTAATTGCGCCTGCGTGGGTTGTGGGATTGGGATTTTTTTGAAGCGAATATTTAGTGTTTTTTTTTTAAATTCAGTTGAGATTATAGTTATTGTTTTGCCTAAAACAATATTCCGTATAAATATTTTTGGACAATTTTGTGGTTTTGTTTTTGTTTTAAATGTTAGGCGCGGGTGTAAAAAGATAACCTTCCGACGCAGAAAATGGAAAGCGTCGTAAGCTTGAAAATAGCTTTTTTATCTAAGCCAAGCATTTGAGGAAATGAAATTTTAACTATAGCTCCCAAAGCTTCCCCGGTACCTAATACTTGCATAGATAAGGCTTTACAAAATATAGCATCACAAAATACATCGCTTGACTATTGACTTGTTCTATTTATACATTCAGATGTCAGTTTAGTGATCCCGGTAACTGGTTCTGTTTGACAAATAATATAGTTCAAATATTGGTAGAAACGGACCTATACAAATAAAGAATTTTGATTTTCCTAAAAAAGGTGGTAGAAAATTTAGTACATATTTCATCTTATACTAGGGTTATTGCGAATATAGATAGGATTCCTCGTTCCTGGTTGGGGTACTCTGTCAAAATAATAATATTATTCTGTTTTTGTTGTAAATTGTTTTCTAAAACTAGAAATAGTCAAGCCTTATCAAGTACTGGATTTTCTGATTGGATTCATATTAGTCAAACTCTGAAAAGTCTTGAGAATAGTGCGATTCATATGGAAAGTTTTAGGACTTTGAAAACTTTAGAAATAGGTTTGAGCAAAAATCGAACTATTGATTCAATCTTATAAAGTGCTATGAGGAGTCAAGTTAACCATTGGAATAAGGTCCTTCGTAGATTGGTAGCACTTGTACAGTTTTTAGGAACTCAATCTTTGGCATTTAGGGGAGCATCTAATAGTGTAAATGAGTTATACGGTGGAAACTGTTTGAATTTAGTTAAAGCGGTGGCAAAATTTGACCTTGTCATAAGGGGGTATCTTAGAAGAATTAGCAGTCAGGACACTCAATACAGTTATATGAGCAAGATTATTCAAATTGAAATAATCAAGCTGATATCTAATGCCGCTCACAATCAAATATTGCTGATGACTAAAGAAGAAAATTACTTTTCGATAATAGTTGATTCCACTCCTGATATAAGTCGGGAGGAGTAAGTTACATTAGTAAATAGGTTTTGCATAAAGTGGACAATACATTTATAATAACAGCACGCTTCTTAGGTTTTTTCAAATGTACGGACAAAAGTGTCTTAGGGCTAACAGAAATAGTACTAGAAAAGATAAATAGATTAGGATTATCAATTTCGAATTGCAGCGGTCAAGGTTATGATAACGGTTCAAATATGAAAGGAAAAAATTCATGAATGCAAGCAAGAATTAGGGAAATAGAACCTAGAGCATTTTATGTTCCATGCTTTTCTCATTCATTAAATTTAGTTATTAATGATGCGGCCCATTGTAGGTTAGATGCAGTTAATTTTTTCGATATTGTCGAAAGTTTATAAGTTTTTATCTCTGGCTCTACAAATAGGTGGGATATTTATAAAAAGAATGTTCCGAGTTTAACTTTGAAACCTCTTTGTAAAACTAGGTGGAAAAGTAGAATAGAAGCAAGACCATTAAAGAATAATTTAGGTGATATATATGAAACTCTTATAGAAATTGCTGAATCAGGTGATACAGTCATTAAAAGTAATGTCGAGTTAATAGGAGGCAAGATCTTAGAATTTAAATTTATATGTTTACTATTAGTTTGTATTATATATTAGAAAATATTAATGTATCAAGTAAATATTTACAAAATAAGCAAATTAATATAAATATAAATTCTTAAAAACTCAAGAGAAACCTTAATAGAAATTAGATCTGATTAGAAATTTAATGACTTTGTTAGAAAGGCAGAGCTGATTGCTATAAATTTAGAAATCCGTTGTCAATTTCCACATAAATCTACATTCCGGTCTAGAAAAAGATAAACTATGTCCGGAGAGACAGCTCAATATGAACCCATATTAGATCCGAAACAATATTTTAAAGTTAATTTCTACTTTAAAATATTAGATCAAGCAATAACTTCAATCAATGAACGATTTGAAGAGTTGGGTGATCACAATAACTTATTTTCCTTTTTATATAACATACATAAAGCTTCTGAATTAGAAATCCTGAAAAAAATATTTTTAAATGTAGAAAAGGCATTAAGCAACAATAACAGTAAAGATATAAATGCAGAGGAACTTTATCAGGAGTTATTAACGCTCTTTCCTCTCGTGAACCAGCATATGTCTTGCTTAGATATACTTAATTTTATTTTTGTGTATTATTTAGATACAATTTAGTCAAATGTTCTAAAAAGCCTTAAAATTTTAAATACTTTACCAGTAACTGTGGCATCGGCCGAGCGTAGCTTTGCTAAACTTAAATTAATTAAAAATTACTTTATATCAACAATGACTCAAGATAGACTTATTGGATTAGCTAATTTATCCATAGACAAAGACTTGGAAGCTTTACATTACGACAATCTGATAGGAGAATTCGCGAAGATGAAAGCAAGGCGTGTTCAGTTTCAATGATTTGACGCCAATAGTGAATAGAAATGATTCGTTCTGAGTTTAATTTTAAGAACAAATTCTTTACACGTTTTCGTTATTTTGGATTTATTTATAAATTTATTTTATTGAATTGCTATTTATTGTGTTGATTGTGCTTAGAGTTTTGGTTTGTTTTTATTTTTCGAGGAATAGGCCTATTAGGGAACCTCTCTAAAAAATCGTATCGGGGGGTGTACATTACCTTTCACCTCTTGTTTATTCAACCGACGTTTCCAATAATTAAATTTAAAAAAAATCTATTTGTTAATTGTAAAATCAGATAAATAGTTTACAGGACGCATGAAATATTAATTAATTTAAAAACATTGGAAGCTTAAAGCCGTATCTACGGAAAGTAACAAAGGTAAATATTTTGATTTTTTTTTTTTAAATGGAATACCAAATTTAGGTATCAATATTTGATGAATTTTTTCTGATGAAAGTTTGTGATGTGCATCTTCATAAGTCTACCTCAAAGGTAATGTAGAAATGGCTTAAATGTATTACGAAGTCTTTGAATTCCAATTTGTTTAATTTTGCGAAACTTGTATACATGGAAATACAAGAACAATAATACAATTTCCTCTGATTAATAAATGCATGAGTAAGTACCTGTAAAATATAATGCCTATATAATATTATTACTACGTCTATAATATAATAGCCATATAGATTCTGAACGAAAAAACAAACACTGGAAAATAAAGGCGCCTCTTTACCGGTAGAACAGGGCGCCAAAAAAGTTAAGGCCGCTGCTGCTAATCATTGATAGCTAAATTTACTACTTACATACTAACATATTACAAGTAATTAAGCGAGAGCCAAAATTTAGAATACCATGAATTATAATGTAGGAATGTATGTAGTTTCAAACTTGGAGTAAATATTGACTGTACGGTGACTACTTTCTGTGTTAGTTTGGTGATGAAATGAAACACCTGGAATTGGATAATGAATTAAAAGAACACATAGATCAAATACTATTGGACCCCAAAGCAATCGCTGAATGAAACGAAAAGATAACTAGTTACTAACAGTAAAGTACCAAGTTATGCTCCACCCTGTAAAATCGTATGTCATTATGAATTTTAACATTATAAAGCCCTGGTCACACAGGAAGCGGCGCGGCGTGGTGTCATCCGCCTAAGTAGAGTGTTCACACCGCGTGGGGGGGGGCCTGATTTTATACAAATGTACTATAGTTCCGATGAAGAAGTTCTGTTATTAGTAGCTCTGGTTGAAGAAAAACAACGAAAAGTAATAAGGTTCGATTACGAATACGTTAGAATGCAATAAGCCTCATTTAACGAATTGTGCGGACTTAATACGAATGAAAAAGAAATTTTACCGCCAGCGGCTGCGGCAAAATTGTGTTTTTGAGTAATCTCCAAAATCGCCGCGCGGCAACTATTATGCCGGTCCCTATGTGCCTTAAAGATTCAATTTTGCAGGAGCAATCGCGCAGCGGCAACTTAAAAATGCCGCGCCGAAGCGCGCTGCTCCCGGTGTGAATCCCACTTATGTTCAAAATATTGTGTCCGCATTGTCAGCTTTTGAAATTAGAATTGAAATTCCAACTCACATTTGAGTTTTATATGTATGTACCTATATATCTTAAAATGGGCAAGGAATGCAAATACTTTTTGTAAACCCGTTTAAATCCAGGAAATATAATAAACTGCAAGGAATAATTCAATAGCCCCGATACAAGCAATTTCGTTTAAGGCGCAATAATTGATTAAGATATAAATTTTAGAGGAACCCAATAGCTTCATACAAATTGCTTCTTTCCATAAGTCGTTACGAAATTCCATCATATTGCCACTCTCTTAAATATTCGCTCGCAGGTAAAAATTTGCAGGTCGTTTTATGAATGTATCCGGATTCACCCATGTAACGAAACTCGAACCATTTTTCGCTCAAACTTCTCCCATTTGCAAACAAATCTTGATTTTTTCAATAAATGTTATAGAGACCATCTGCTTTCTTCAAGGAACATGAAACTCCTCATTGAATTTCATTTTGAATCACCCTTACCAAACGTGCTCAGGCTCGCCCACCTCGCCTATTGGAATTTTCGATATATTTCCGCGCCAAAATACATACATTTTCTAGTGAATGTGATACTTGTGATAACAGTTCGCACGCTTTTTTGGGAACACAAAATAAAGCACTAAAAGGAATAGGGAAAAAGTTGATGTGTTGCTAGATTTTGCTTTCAAGATGATTACTTCATTTCTTTCTATGGTGAATGCTCTCCTACCCCTCCTCATGAGGAGCAGAGCATCCTCATTGAGACTTTATTTTCTCCTCAAGCAGGTGGAAAAAATTGTCAGTTGCAATTGATTTTTGTCAGATGAAGATCTTCGCTTTATGGCAAAATGGTGTTCAATTTGGGTGCGTTTTCTTTGGTGTGTATCTTTTATCTCACGTCTCAATTTTTTCAATAGATGCACGATCCCATAAAAGGAACGAAACACACACAATTTTATGCGACTCTTACTTTGTGGGACAATGCAAGAAGCACTAATATTTCCGCATGGTCGCATGAAGAATTTATGGTGACAGTTTGCCTTTACGAATGCCATATAGACGTTAATCTATGGATATAAATTTTAATAAAGAATTGAACTGAGTAAAGTAATACTTGTGGATTACTGTACAACTACACACACGAGTAACTTGCAGCAGATTCCAAATATGTGATAAAACCCCAGTGGAAAATATATTTTTATATCTAAATGTGTTAGCCTTCCAATTCCTTAGTATGGAACGATTACATTATATGCCCGATATATTCGCAAGCTTTTAATGATAAAACTCATTTGGCTTAGGGTTTTAATTTGAAAACAATACTGCTAAAAAGAATATCAAATAGATTATAAACAGATTTATTTTGATATGCCGTTTTAAAAGCTTATACTTAACAGTACGGCTCCATCTCTAAATTTTCGGTTTCGGCAATCCTATTCTCCTTGTCCTATGTTTTTATTCCCAAGATGATGAAATCATAGGGTATAATTGGTTTATCATTCCGTTTGTAGCTCATAAAAACAATGATGGTAAAACAAAATGGATTGGACTCCCGCGCACTATATTAAAAGTTATTTTGATGTTTGCATGTCCGTCTGTCTGTCTACCCGCACGATAACTGGAGAATGTGTTCGCTCAGAGGGCTGTAATTTTACAAATGGCCGTTTTAGAGAAAAATTATATTCAAACTTGAAAATGGAACCACTCAGATAACTCCTTCGTAGGATTGCCATACAAAAATTTCGTTTTACACTATATATTTGGGCACTGCCTGAGAACGCGTCGACGTAGACAACTAAAATTTTGAACACTGATGTTTTGGAAATAGTAACTACAGTTTCAAAAATGGATGAAATCGAGCACTCCTAATTGGTATTACCGTACAAAAATAGAGGTTTTTTGCGTATATTGGGAAAATGATCAGTCCTAGGTGCTTTTATTAAACAGAAAAATAGGTACTTTCGAATATAAAATCCTATAAAGTTGGTTATACTAATTTTTACTGTCCGAAGAACCATTCCAGAAATAGATACGAAAAACCTCTTTTACAATAAAACCTGCACATACGATATTCTGGTATTCATCTAGGGCATGAATTACTTTCATATACATTGAACATAGGCATATGTATACAGAAATGGATTAACTGATTCGTATTTCGTTTCACATCAAGTTTACTGCTCTAAGAGGAACAAACCCGTCTTTATCGCAAAATTTTTATATCGCTTTTAAGGGGAAATAGCAGCTGTCAATCCATATGTAAAGCCCTAATATACGCGCTAAGCGATTAATATGGTAACGCCATATTAGAGGATTATCAATTATTATACCAAGATTACGAACAGAATCGGTATAAATTATCACCGCATCATTGAGTACTATAGGCGAGAAGTTACTTGTATCAAGTTGCGTTCGACTACAGACTTGAGAGAATTAAACATAAGCTTACTTTCTGTAGCCGAAATGTGAACTTTGTTATGGTAGATTGACACAACTAATAGCATCCTTTCGTGTGGAGATGAAAGCTACTATAATGTAGCACAGTTAAAGATATTATTTAGAAATATGCAAAATAGCAGAGGACCAAACACAGAACCCTGCAAAACACATTTACGTAAATAATTAGAGTAAACGGACTGCGCGCTGTTTTGTATGAGGTACGTCAAATGAAATGCTCTCATTTTATAGAACTATCAAAAATACTTTAACAAGTTAAAAAGCTAATATTGGTCTAAGACCAATTCTTATGATACCCTAGATGAATGTCCGTATGAAATTTCGTATGGGTACCCATTTCAGCAATTTTGATTTTTGCAGTGGTTTTCCGCATGTATTTCTAGAACGGTTCATCGGACAGAAAAAATGATTATAACCAATTTTATAGGATTTCATATTCTGAAGAAGTTTTTAGTACAATAAAAATGTCTTGGACTGATCGTTTTCACAGTATACGTAAAAAACCTAAATTTTTATATGGCAACACCAAGAAGGAGTTGGCCGATTTAGTCCATTTTTAATATGTTGTTTGCAAGTACAATGAAAACACCATGTACTAAATTTCAGCTCTCTACGTCGACGCAATCTCAGGCAGTTTTCATATATATAGCGGAAACGAAATTTTTGTATGGCAACCCCACGAAGGAGTTCCCCGATTTGTCTCATTTTCGAATTTAATTTTACTTTTTTTTTTTAAAGTCCGTGTACAAAATTTCAGCTCCCGGACGGACGGACAGACATGCAAAAATCAAAATAACTTTTAATATTATGCGTGGATGTCCAATCCATTTTGCTCTACCATCAATATTTCGAGGTGTTACAAACGGAATGCCAAACTTAGTATATCATACCCCTATAGATTTCATCTAGGGTATAAAAACCAGTTTTACAAATTAAGAACTGCTTCTTTTGATTAATTGAACGCTTGGGATATGCTACGACTGCGACTGACTGGTGACGACTGACTCATGAGTAAAATAACTTCGCCTAAGCGAAAGAGATATTTGTTACTTATTTTGTGCTTCCAGTTGGAAGTTGGGATTAGCTTGCTTATATAGGCGACACGAATACATATCGTTACTTCATTTGATTCGTTCTCGATCCGGTCCGTATACGCTAGAGTAAGTAAAATATCAGCAAGAAAATTTGTTTTTGATTGTTTTGTTGTTGCAAAGTATGCACTACATCATATTGATCATCACTACATCATATTGATCATAAAAATTGATCCTAAGGATCACTGAAAGAACGAACTCGTTTTTTACTATTCTTCAGTATAAATGCTAGTTTCAAATGGTCAATTGAGATCGTGAAAATTTTGCTATAATTTTAACAACGAAATACTTCCGTAATCTTCGGATTACTGGGAACGGTCCAGTAGTGTATGGCTGTTTCTGACATCCCTTTGCTCCGTCGTTTACATAAACAGGTGTTTTTGATTGGCCGTTCTGGGTTGGTCTAAGATTTTCCATGTAGTCGCGAGCCAGGCCACTTGCTTGTATGTATTTGTATTGCTTGGTACGAAGTATTCCGCTGGGAGTTGCAAGGCTTACCATTAATTCTGCTAGTGAGCATACTTAATCTCTTTTATACGTAGCTCGTATACCGAACAGGACTACTGGCAAATGCTTGCTCCTTGTAGAGCGATCACGGCTTTTCACCTTTAGTTGACGATGACAACGCTCCACTACCATTGGCTTGCGGATGGTAAGCTGTGATATGAATCCTGTTTATACAAAGTAACTTGGTTAGATCAGAAAAAAGTTTGGGCTCAAACTGTGTGCCTTGATCCGTGGTAATTTTATGTGGTGCACCAAATCCGCATACGTATTCACGGAGAAATGTTATAGCAATTGACCCTGCTAAGATATCCTTCAAAGGATAACCTCTTTGCCAGCACGTACTTTATGAGTGCCCTGCTCTTATGAATAAACAGGGATGCCTATTAGGTAGCTACTTCTTTTCAAGTCTGGGGTAGCTACAAAGCGAAGTGTTTAAGTGCAAAGTGCTCAAAGTACATCCTTAGTTTCCTAATGGATGCAGGATGGATCTAGGGCGATTATGGAGGTAATGTAATGAAAACTATGGGCACAATGGATCCACTGATGGTCTAACTGAAGAAGAATCGGCACTTTTAGCGGCACTCCTCTTACCTAACCTAGTTTGGTTGACTAGGGGCACAATACTCCCACTGGTGGTCTAAGTAAGGCAGACTAGCCACTCCTAACGGCTTCCCTCTTACCTAACCTAACCTAGGTAGACTGGAAACGCAAGTGAGTTGAATAACATTGAAAAATCGAGAACTTTTAATACAATGTTTTTCTTTCAAAGGAGTTCCCGTTCCCATATTTTGTTGTGGAAGATGCTGTATATTCTAAGGAACCTCATACTCTTCGACCATATACTTTACGTGGAACGCTTTCTACATCCCAAACGGTTTTAATTTGCGAATTTCGCACGCACGACAATGCGTTGAGAGGACCTTCGGAATATTGATGCAGAGGCTCGAAATCCTTCGTGGAGAGGGTGGTAAAAGCAGCATTCTGCCTACATAATTGACCTCCCTGTGAGGCAACATGTATTTCTACAGGCAGAGCTGTCGTGATACTGTGCTATCCCAGTATCCCAGAGGTCGACTTTCAACTTAATGTGTGACGTCTACAATTACATCGTACTTTTCACGAAAATCTGTAAAAGACAATAAAAATATTATAAAATAGTGTTACTGCTCCGAATATAACTTACGTACCCGTGGTTTCCATTTCTTCATACCTGCCAACGATTTATGGTGCAATCATAATTTCTTCTTTTGCTATAAAAATAATCAATTTGTTTTATTTCGTAATATTGCAATATTAATATTTACATATTATAGTAAATTTCGATATTACCGCAGAACTATAGTACCCAAGTACAAATATTTAACTAAACATATATGTTGACGTTAAGGTATAAATCGTAGGAAATTAAGAGCATCTGTGCGAAAACAAAAATTTAGCAGAAAAACGTAGAAAGAGTAAGCATGTTTAGCCGAACCACAATGCTGCTGCCAATCAGAGCTCTGTCGCATGCGATATATCGTGCTCGAGAACAAGGCCTTAAAACAATTTTTCGCATCTATTTCTAGAACGGCTCGTCGAACGATAAAAATTATTATAACCAATTTCATAGGAGTTTATATTATGAAGGACTTTTAAGTAAAATAAAAATGTCACAGCATATGTAAAAAAAAAACCCAAATTTTATATGGTAACACCAAGGCGTTGCCTAATTTAGTCAATTTTTATATATGATAAAATCATAGCGTATACTAAATTTGTCATTCTGTTTGTAATTCATAGAAATAATGCTGGTAGAGCAAAATGGATTGGACGCGCAAACGTAATTAAAAGTTATTTTGATTTTTACATGTCCGCCTGCACGATAACTCGAGAACGCGTGTACTTGAAGAACTGAAACTGTGCACACTGGCTTAAAAAAAAAGAAATAAATTTAAGTTCGAAAATGGGATCAATCTAAGAATATAGAGAGTACAGGAAGTGTGATAAGCAAACTTTGAGTTGTAAAATTCTAGTTGTGCTAAAATTTGTTGCCACTGTAGTGAAATCTGAGTACAGGCCGGCATCAGTAGAAGATATATGGTTGAAAATATTGCACTTGCTCATACCGAAAATACTCTTAGTCGCTGTCACTACGCAAAGGTATCCAGGAGTTTCTCAGTTTCAAAAGCTTCAAATGTAGACAGCTAAACATACATTTGTCCAATTTCCCCTATTCAAAGCCCCAAAGGAAAGCCACGCTCATGTACACATATTTTATAGGTATCACCGCTTTCTGTTCTCTCAATATTTTAAGGGATCAATCGAGCAACTCCTTCATAGGGTTGCCATACAAACATTTCGTTTTTACTATATATTTGGGCGTTAAACGAGAACGCGTTAACGTTGAGTGCTGAAATTTTCTACATGGTGATTTCATATTAATAGAATATAAAATTTCAGAACTGGACTTTTTGGTGTTGTCATACAAAACTGTCGTTTTGCTCTTTTTTTGGACACTGCCTCTGTTCGCGTTGACGCGGTGGGCTCAACTTTTGTACATGGCGATTCCTTAGAAATTGTAAATACAGGTTCAAATATGTACTAAATCAGCAACCTCTCTTGGTATTGCCATATAAAAATGTTTACGTATATTGTCAAAACGATCAAACCTATACGTTATTATTGTACCGAAAAGTTCTTCAGTATATGCAATCCAATGAAATGGGTTATAACTATTTTTACTATCCCAGCAACCATTTTAGAAATATATGCGAAAAACCACTTTAGAAATCATACGTAATAATACATACGAGCATTCATCTAGGGTATTGGTCTTAGAGCAATTCTATAGCTTTTTTACTTGTTGCTATCGTATTTACTATATTTATGATAACGCCGTGTACAAAATTTCATCTCTCTACTTTAAGCTCAGCTTTCTTTTTTTTTAATAGGAATTACTTTACATAATCCAACATTAAATATTGACAGTAGATGAAATAATTGCTCACAAGCTTATTGGTTTGCGAATATAGGATCTCAAATAAAAAGTTTGTGGTATTGTGGTCCGGATACTGGAATGAACTGAGATCGCAAATTGTTGTGACTAGTAGACTACACATAAAATTGCAATTTCTTGCTAACCTTTTAGCTCCGGATTTTGGAGATTTGCAACATTTTCCCTGTATTATATCGAAAAATTACTTACAGAAGAATATCGTCGAGCTGTTTTAATGCAGCCCCCATTTTTGGAGATTTTTCTAGTAGCTTAATTTAATTTGTTGTTTATGCGTCAGTAATTTGTTTCGTAGTGAGATTAGTAGAATAGTCATGTATCTTGTAAAATGCAAATAGCTTACCTCAGACCTAAGTTTTTAGCAATTCTGCTTAATTCAAAAATTCTTGTCGCTAGATTGTTGCAACATGAATAACACAATCTACTAACTTAAACAGATGAGATATTATAATTCAATTTGTAGTAGGTTTGACAAAGTATGAGCTGTCCGGCGCGCGTTCGATTACCAGGTAAAGACTGAGTCTGAGTACCAAGCTACCTCTCTGTAATGTATAGCACTAAATCGACCAACGTGAACGTTGCCGCATACTGCACGCGCATTATGCTAGACTGTATTTCCTTATATGATTGTCGAGTTTAATTGTGTGCATGTTCAACTAAGTGACAGTTTTTGATATAAACACTAACTGTATCACAAATTCACTGCACGTAATGAGAATTAAATTATTATTTTATCACCTCAAATCGCAGGTATAGAACTGCACAGCCCTCCGATCAGAAATTTTACAATGTCCAACATGGCTGAAACTATTTGCTTGCAGTAGCGTTGGTATGCTGCTCGTGCTGCGATATGAGACTTGGTATCTCGGAAATTTCCCTCCCACCCACGCATTCCGAAATCAGAGAAATCGAGAATTTTCGAGAAAAAAGCGGAATTGTCGTGCTGAGCTCATTATTTTCCCATCATTAGTAACAGAATCAAAAAAACGAAGAAATCTCGAGGAAAATTCGAAATTATTATTTATTGCTTAATTGGAGATGGCTTCAAGAAAGCGAGTTCTTCGCTAAAATGTTTGCAAGGATGTGGTAGATAGATATATGGTGGCCTACATCGTCTGTGGGTGGCTGTACTCATGGATCTCGTCTACGAACACTCATTTATTGTCAAATCTCTATACTTTTTCCCTTGGAACTATTCAATATTAGCACGTGTCTTCTGCTGATATATTTGGTAGACTAACTATGCAGTTTAACCATACATGTCATTAAGCTTTTTATAGTTGGGTCAGGTTTGTAGGTACATAGGTTGGTAGGCTTCATCGGCACAATTTTATAATTTTGTTGCTCCTTTATAATCTTGTTTCTCTTTCTTGTTCTCATCTATATAATAGCATAGATGGCACAAGAGCTAGATGTCATATGCAGTACCAAGAAAGTATACAAATTTTATATGGCTGGGTGGTCCATTCTAGAATGGACCACAAGATTTGAAATGATGTATACCTCGAGTGATTCAAATTTTTTCGTATCTGAAGTGGTGAGGAAGTCAATCAAATATATACGAAACTGCTATTATAACATTTGCTTTCGGCACGCTCTAAATCATATTATGGTCCATTCCAGAATGCACTACCCATTTCACTATCTGTATACTCTGCTCTAGTATGGCATACGACATCTAGTTCTTGTGCCATCTACGATAATAGGTAACAGTTTATAAATTATCTATTTTTCTTCTTTGCGTTGTTCGTCAGACATAAATAAAAAAAAGAATTCAATTTCTCATTATAGGTACTTTAGTCCTCAAATAAATTTAAATTGTTAAAGTCGGTAAGAAATATGGTTTTCATCTATGGTGTAGCAAATATTTTTGTCATGGTGAAGCGGTGTACTATAATTTATTGCAAAAGTATACCCTTAAGTAAACGAAAATTTCCGGATACTTATATATGATGATTCTTTATTCCCATTTCGAATTTTGCTGACTGAAGCTGTTCTCTTAGACGATCATCTATTTTCCTTTCAATTTGCTTTCGTGAACAAATATTGAGGCTGCCAGAGTTTTTTCAACATGCCTCATGAGAAATTTAGATCCCGAAGTAAATTCTAATAAATAAGCTTGGCAAAAATGGGAGTTGGATAAGATAAATCAATAGTTGTCCATAAGAGCTGTACAGCCATTATATCATGGGACAGAATATGTAGTCCCCCCCCCCCCCCCGCCCAATCTCATTCGGCTTCAGTACATATTTCCTTTATGAGCTTCTCTATTCTGCCACTTTGCTTTCCGTTCTTCCACTTCAATTCTGCAGCATAAATAATTCTTATTTATACTTTATATATTATTTTGGCTGCTTCCACTCTTCCCTTTTAGTTTCCTTGTCGTTTTTTTTTAAATTTTTTCTGGATAGCTAGGTATATATATTTTCTTTTTTTAACTAAAACTTTTTCCACACACTGCTGTGTCTTGCACAAGAAAGTTCAACTGCATTCTAGTGTATAGTGAATTTGCCTCATACCTTTCTACATAGCCTCTGAAACATTGGTGTATACCTAATTTCCGAAATGAGTAATCATTTATGAAGAATTTAAATTTCCTGTTAACTCAGGTTTAGTTCTGACACGGAATTATATATTATGTACTGAAGTAAACTGAAAAGTAGGTAGGTACCAGCTAGAAATAAAAGCTGGAGGTAGAAACTAACAAGGGATATCTGTAGCGAAATATGTCTCGTGATACGGCCATAGCAATGTAGGACAATTGTCACGTGATACAAAGTTCCATTAATATTCGCGTAGGTATATAAATCTAGAGAAAGAAGATTGAATGTAAACTAATTAGAACATTTTACTATCGGTTAAAATTTCCCTATAGTTATATCAGCCAAAGAAGTGTCTTGTATCAGCTAAACTGTACATAAACTACTCAATACAGAAGCTTTTTGTACAGCGAGACACAAATTCCTCGAGTTGGTTGCAGCTCAACTTTATGCGATATTTGTGCAAGAGTTCTACTTTCAGTTCCAGTTACTTAAAAAAACATAAAAAACCACCGAACTTTGTTAAGCTGTCGATTTACTGAACTGATTTTTTGATTCCTTAAGTAGTTTTACAATGTATAGAAAAGGAACTTTGTTAAGCGGTTTACAATTTATAAAAAAAGAACGTTTTTAAATTTCGCGACAGTTACCAACAAATTAGCTGTTTTTGGTGCTCAAACAAATCTTAGAATTAAAATTTATTAATGCAAATACATACGTACACAAGATATTACAATCTTTTTTTAGTACTCGTACATTATTATTTGGAAAATGATTGGAATTTTTCTACAGGACTATTAAAAAAAAAAAAAAAACATAAATTAATAAGTTTAACTAATAAAAGAATGATAAAATACTAAAAACAAAAATAAACAAGTAAAAAAGCTAGCATTGGTCTAAAACTAATTCTTATGATACCCTCGATGAAGGTTCGTTTGCAATTTCGAATGGTCACCCATCTGCACAAGTTTAATTTTTGAAGTGGTTTTTCATATCTACATACATATATCTAGAACGGTTTGTCGGACAGCACGAATAATTATAACAAATTTCATACGCTTTCATATTCTGAAGAACTTTTCAGTACAATAAAAATGTCTAAGCCTGGTCGTTTTTACAGTATATGTAACAAACCAAAAACTTATTATGGCAACACCAAGAAGGTGTTGCCGGATTTAGTCCATGTTTTCAATCTTTGTTTCCTACTACTATTAAAGCACCATGCACCAAATCTCAGCTTTCTACATCGACGCTTTCTTAGGCAGTGCCCAAATTTAAAGTGAAAAAAGAAATTTTTGTATGGCAAACCCACGAAAGAGTTACCCGATTTGGCCCCTTTTCGACCTTATATTTAGTTTTTTGTTAGTAGCCTGTGTGGAAAATTTCAGCTTGCTAAGTGAACGCGTTCCCGAGTAATGGTGCGGATAGCGGACAAATGGACGGACGGAGATGCAAAAATCAAAATAACATTTAATATTATGCGTGGGTGTCCAATCCATTTTGCTCTACTAGGATTATTTCTGTGCGTTACAAAAGGAATCTAAAACTTAGTATACCCTTTAGATTTCATCTAGGATATAAAAAGAAATACTTACAAATAAAAAATACTAACTTATAGTATAGAAATAAAGAAACACGAAAACTTTAATCTTCATTGCTGTTTCAGGATATCAAAGGACTATAAGATCCTTCATGGAATAGGAATTCTGGAAAAAATAAGTTTCCTAAACAATAAATAAACGAAAAAAAATTTTATCGTAAAGATCATCGCAGAATCGAACCTACAACTCTTGTTTCTAAGACTAAACGCACTAAAACTGGACACTGTTCTAAAGAGCTAATAAGGTGTAATAAAAACGAATTGAGTCCACCTTTCATAATTTAGTAAATTCAAAAATTCTTGATTCGGGAAAGAGTTCAACTGATCACAATGATCGACTTTATTTAAGACTTCTATGTTAATTTTATATTTCGAGAAACTTTAAATTCGTCGCGGACCAGAATTTTTGTTCGACTTCGTCTCAATTGGATAGGCTATTTCTACTTCTTCCTGAGCATTAATTTAGTAGAATTTTCTAAATGGTTTCTGTTTTTAAACATACATCCAAGTATGGGGAAATAATTTTAAGCATTTCGTTTTGTGGAAGATATCATTATCTCTTGCATAATATCTGTGGTATTCTTTACTAAACCAATTGGGTGTACTTCATATTCTTTGATCTAACGTCTATACTGGGTAAGTGATAAGTAGTGACTGCCGTTATCTGTATCATCACAGAGTAAGCTGACTGTACTGGTTTTATTTAACAATTTATCTGTGATAGTAGTTTAGTAGTTAGCTCTTTGCATTCATTTATTTTATGTATAATGATTACATTAACATCTAGTGCACAAGTCCAGCCTACTCAAATTTTAACCCAAACTGAGATACATATAACACAATGTAGGTCTTGAATAGTTCTCCGCAAAGTACCTATTTAAAAATTTCGCCTCAGACCTTGCTCAGTTCAATACAAAAGTCTACTGAAATCTACTACTAATTGCAGAATCCACTTATTTTATATGGATCTTTATCGCATTCGAAGCCTTTTCCACACTAACTGAAATTTATTGCAAATTAAGCCTTATCCAGTACAAAATAAAGTGGAAAGATTTCCTTAATACTGCAAAAGCTGTGTTTGCCATGTTTCAAGGAGTTATATTTTTATACCCTACATGAAATCATAGGGAATACTAAATTTGCCATTCCGATTGTAACACCCAGAAATAATGACGGTAGAGCAAAATGGATCGGACACCCACGCATAATAATAAAACTTATTTTGATTTTTGCATATCCGTCCGTCCCTCCGTCTGTTCATCCACATAACTAGAAAATTTGCATACGGGGTTTTTTTAAAAAAAAAGTAAATTTAAGTTCGAAAGTGGGACCAATCAGGCAACGCCTTTGTAGGGTTGCTATAACCAATTTTCGTTTTCCAGTATATATTTGGACACTGCCCGAAACCGCGTCAACGTGTAGAGTAAATGGACTAAATCGGGTAACCGTTTCGTGGTGTTTCCATATAACTATTTTTTCATATAATGTGAAAATGATCAGTCCTAGACGTTTTTATTGTACTGAAAAGTTCTTCAGAATATAAAATCCTATAAAATGTGTTATTATCACTTTTGCCGTCCGACGAACAGTAAGTTTGTCACTCCATTTGTAACACATAGAAACAATACTGGTACAACAAAATAGGTTGCTACACTGAGAAAAATAAATTGAAATTTACTACTTTTTAAATAGTAAAATAGTTACACTTTAATTTAAAATAATTTAATTACGTTTACATTAAATATAAATCACATAATTTTGTCCACACATTGAGATACTGTGCACATTTATACCGTAAGATCAGTAAATTTTATGTGTATTACAGTCTTAAGAAGCGGCGACATCCAAAGTAAAGTGACAGTGAGAGGTTCATTCATGCAGTGACTTTTGTGTCGAGCGGAAAGTTTCATAATAATTTTGCTTCCTTAATTTAAATTTTCGGGTTCTAAATAAGCGAACAAGATTCTAGAACTACTGGGCTGTAAACTGGCTAATCGCAGATTAAGAAAACTAACCACATTTGCGATTTCAAAGCAACTATAGCCCAATATATGTCCTAAGTTGACAGCAACGTGCACGGCGCTTGCAAATTCCACACAAAGACTTCTGAAGAAGCTGTATGGACGAGGAAGCGTTCAAAACCTGCTATGTAAATGCTCGAACCCTGCCAAGCGTAGTACGAACACGCTTGGTAGCTACTTCTTTTGCGAATTGGGCAAATTACCAGACAAGAATTTGCGGAAGGTAGTTGTTCAGTCCACCGATGGAGCTACCTTCCCACGACGAAATATTTCCTGAAATATAAAATAAAAGAAACCACAAAGTAGCAAGTCAAATTAGTAAATAAAAAAAATACTTATCTATCCTTAATTTTCACATTTTAAATTCTCGGAAATTTGGTGAAAATTAATTAATCCACCCGAACATTCATTCTATGTTATCAAACTGCAATTGCTGCCAATTTATCACAACTCGATTATCTGGAACATAAATCCATATTAATCAATTAAATAAAACAAATTATATCAAAATGCAGCAAAGCATACGTACCTCCTAATATTTACATTTTTTTATGACAGCAAATGACATTACGTCAGTCAGCTGTCTGGGGTACATTCAGAATTCGCATTAATCGTTGCTAGGGCAAAGCCCAGAGGCGAGAAATGAGACATGGAATTACAAGAGCATCTAGCGATAAACCTACATCCCAAAACACCGAACTGTGCTCTACCTATACCACAACAAACCCCAAGTTGGATAAGAAATTAAAGAGAGTTTCGGAATACTTCACCACGCCAATATGTTCACCAAAACATCAATTCCATACAAGAAAACGCCTACCCCCCAGAAAATATGAATATGAGTCCAACAAGAATCATAATGCACCTCTGCACCATCGTTCTCAGAGAAAAGTCTCGAGAAATACACCAAGTGAAGCAAGGAAGAACTACTTTTTCACCACTCTTTCCACCATTAACACAAAATGGAAAAATGAAACAAGAGTGTCGCCATCTCGTTCAGTGTCAGCAACTTTACAATCTAATAAAATAAAAACTGAACTAGATCACAGAGAAAAACCTCTCACCAATAGATGGCATCACAATCATCCAAAGACTATCTCTCATTCTGCATCAGTAATGAAAGGGAATAGTATTTGCCCAGTAATACGAACTGGAGCAAAATATGTCAGACCTGTTTCCTCCTCATCCAATAATAAAAATGCGTATAATAATCTCACCCGTCCTACCTCTAAAAACTATCCCCTCCCCTTGACGAACTCATCTCAGGACAATCATCGATTATCCCCACCAAAATTTACTGCTCTCTGGCATTCCCAAGATTCAGAAAACCCGTTACATTTGTATATAAACGATTCCGAAACCTGCCAAAAATTACTTCAGTTTTGCACAGTGACAAGTGCGCACAATAGTTTTCAGTTTCGTTTTTATTTCTCTTAATTTTTTTTATTTATCATTTACTTTATTCATTATGGAGGAATTACTGCAGATATTTAACTCCTAGTCTTTAGACTCGGTGGAGGTAGGCCTCGCACCTACACCTCCGGAGCTATTGGCACCTAATAAGCCAATCAAACCAGTGAGTCCAATGCCACCAACTCCTAAAAAGGCACGCAGACCGCGATCTGTGATCGAGCGACCACCACCCGCCGTACAGTCCTCGCCTATTAAGCGAAAGGCAAGGCCATCTTGGAACAAGATCAGAGAAGCAAGAGCCTTCTTCAAGTGGGATCTTCCTGGAGGAGTACTAATGAAATTGAAGAAAAAGGGAGAGAAATTACACATCCTTCAACAAAAGAAATGTAAGTTTTTTTTTTGTTTTTAACAAACAAAAATTGTATAATTTTTCTTGGAGGCGGGAGGAGGTTCAGTCCTCCGATGGAGTTACCTTCCCACGACGAAATATTTCCTGAAATATAAAATAAAAGAAACCACAAAGTATCAAGTCAAATAAGTAAATGACAAAATACTTATCTAATCTTCATTTTCACATTCTAAATTCTCGGAAATTTTGGTGAGAATTCATTAATCCACCCGAACATTCTATGTTTTCAAACAATTTATCACAACTCGATTATCTGTAACATAAATCAATATTAATCAATTAAATGAAACAAATTATATCAAAATGCAGCAAAGCATACGTACTTCCTAATATTCATATTTTTTGATGACAGCAAATGACATTACGTCAGCCATTATGGCTTAATCTCACGGCAGTCTTAGTGCACGGATTAGAAGACAAACGACAATCAACGCCCTCGAGTAGCAGAATATATTTATATTCTGTCGCAGAAGTACCAGTTTATGTCAGTCCATGCTTGACATTGGACTTACTGGTCGAAGCGAGATTTACCTAAAATCTCTTCCGATCTTTAGGTCACGGCATGGTTGATTGAGTGCAACTCCACGCAGAGATTCAATCCTCTAAGCACACATTAATAAGCGCCCATCCTTCAAATTCACGGACGCAGAATGCATTTTTGTCAAAAGAACAAACTACTCTGTTTAGAGAACAATGTTCGCCGAATCATGCAGACTCAGACAATCTCTCTCTGCCCGCGTATGGGCTACCACAACCACTACGATGCTCACATAAGGGGGCCATTTCAAATTGAGGCGAATATTGCTACTAAATGCAGTTCTATTCGGGCCGTAATATGAAGAAAGAATCGTGTTCCCAATTTCCTTATTACAGAAATATAATTCTGTTCAGAGTTTAATCTGAAATTATTCCTATCCTTATTAGAGAAGTATAATTCTGTTCAGAGTTTAATCTGAAATTATTCCGATCCTTATTGCAGAAGGCTAATTCTGTTTAGAGTCTAATCTGAAAATTCCTATCCTCCACATTGCCACACCTAAGCAGGAGAATAATTCTGCCAAACTTTTATTGTTCTACATCTGTTCAGCACCACACGTCGGAGCACGCTGCTGCACCCCCTTTTTTGCTTATTCAGCCTTCCTGTCTGATGGGGCCGCAACCATCGAATAGATTAGCAGAAAGTTCTTCTGTGCGTTACTTTACTGCCCTAGTGCCCACACGCAGTAGCAGCATTACTATTTTATTATAGTAGTTTATATGGTGACAGAGAACTAATTCCGGTCTTCTTCTTCTTATAAGAAATAAATTTTCGTTATAAATCCGTCCTACATGTTTAAAAATTATTTCCTTGCACTAATCCAAGTGCAATTTTACTTGTTAATCAATTGATTTGCGCATTAAAGAGAGAGAATTACGTTTTTAAAACTTTTTTTCTTACACTATTTAATATGGCAATTCTACATAATTGTTTGGTAAATCCCATTACAGAACATTTGGGAATATTAGATATCGCAACTTATGTTATTATTTTGAATGTAGACAAAAAAAAATGCCTACATTCAAAGTAGTAATTTTTCTCTCAGTGTACCCAAGCATGATATGAGGTTCTTCTGTCCGTCCGTCCATTTTACACTCTTACATCTCAAATAATTAATTCAAGAAAGCGTTACATTGCAGCATTCCAGTTAAATAATTTTATAATTAACAGTGGTTTGTTGCAAATAAAAATTTTAATATACAGGGTCTTTCCTCCATGGTGGTCCATATAGCGTGAGGTGATAGTACCAACCTAGTCAAACATAAAATTGTATAGCACGGGGGGCCATATCAACCGTTTCGGAGTTACAGGGTAATTACAAAATTATGCTAGGTTTTCACAAAATACCCTGCAGCCTCAAAAGTACACGGCGCACGGTCATCGTATAAAGCTCATTGCATTCAGAGCTTCGTGAATTTTCCAGCGAATGTTCAACTAGCCCCGTACTCGTCTCCCCTTAGGGGTTATTGTGGTATAGACTCAAAATTTCGGATTTTCTTACAATTTTTTTTTAATTTGACCTTTATTTTTTTTTCAAAAAGGTCATTAACAGAACTTTTTTGTATTAAAACTCTAAACTGTAGACTCTCCCCTTTAATTGGACCCATTACATACTATGGACTATCTGCAGTCGGTAAGGAGTTGTTAGCTCACAACCTATTCAAGTCATACCGATATTAGCTGATATTTCTTTAAAATGACATGTAAGGGGACATATTATCTTCGAGAATAAGCTTAAGAATAGCCCTGAGAATAGGTTAAGGGCTCATAACTCTTTAACGGCTACAGATAGTACATAGGGTGTAATACGTCCAATTAAAGGGGAGAGTCTACAGTTACAGTTATTGGAAAAAAATTATGTTAATCACCTTTTTGCAAAAAAAAAAATAGAGGTCAAAGTAAAAAAAGTGGTAAGAAAATCCAAAACTTTTAGTTTAGACAACCATGACTACGTTTAGAGGAAGGGGCTAGTTGAACAATCGTTGGAAAGCCCACGAAGTTCTGAAGACAATCAGTTTTATACGGTGACCGTACGCCCTGTAGTTTTTAAGATACAGGGTGTTTTGTGAAAACCTAGCATAATTTCTTCATCACGCTGTAACTTCGAAATGGTTGATATGGAACCCACCCCCTGCCATACAATTTTTTGTTTATCTAGGTTGGTACTATCACCTCCCGCTCTATGGACCTCCATTGAGGAAACAACCTTTATATATTTTCCTATATCTTTTTGGCCTTTTTCAGATAATAGTAGGAGTGAGCTAAAGAAATAATGCAGACAATAGAGCGTTGAATATATGCAATATGGCCGTCACCAGGAAATAGTACTTTACCTGCGTGTCTACTATGTGGTAAAACGATTCAATGAAACCTTCTAAGGAACATTTAATAAAAATCCATAGTGACAAAAAAGATCAGGATTTAACGTCTTTTCAAACAATCAAAGAAAAATATTTGAAAACACCGACACTGCAGCAACACATAAGGACAACATCTAGGAGAGATGACGATGGACTGCGTGTTTTTTTTAAATATTTCTTTAATGATTGCGAAGTCCGGAAAGCTGAACTCCATTGGCGAAAAGCTTATTCTACCAGCTGTAAGTGAGACGCACCGTGTTGCACAAACCAGCTTTCGATATTATAAATAGAATTCTACTGAGTAAAAATACTGTACGAAGGAGGATCGACGAATGGTAGAAAACTCTTTTGGTGGCTACTTAAAAACATCTGTATTCTTTATACAGCCTGACGAGTCAACATTACCTGGAAACGAAGCTTTACTTTTAGCTTATGTGAGATTTGTAAAAGAATGAAAAATTTCCCAAGAATTGTTATTTGCTAAGTGTTTGGAAACTGATACGAAAGGTGAAACCTTATTTACTGAATTAAAAAGATTTTCGATGTAAAGGCTTTACCCTTGACAAATATCATCTTCGTTGCTACTGACGGTGCTCCTGGAATGATAGGACGACACCGAGGCTCTCTGGCATACTTAAAAGAAGGTGCACTATGTCATTCATGGACATCATTTGGACGCAAAAAACCTTAGTGAACGTTTGCATGAATCACTACATTATGCCATTAGAACAGTTAATAAAATAAAAAGGAATGCTTTAAATGAGAGATTACTTGATCAACTGTTTGGAAAATGATGATGACTAGACTATAATCATGTAATACTCAACACACAAGTACGTTGATTATCTACAAGTGCATGTTTGGATCGCTTCTATTCGCTCTTTGATTCAGTGTTGGAATTCATGGCGAGTAAAGACAATGATTTGCGGCACAATTTAAATATCGCAAAAAGCTACAATGCTTATATGACTGATTTATTTGCCAGATTCAACGAGAATAATTTGAAACTACAAGGCGACACACTAAATTTAATCAAAACTATACTGTAATATGGGCGTTTGTTTCAAAACTTTGGCTGTACAAACAAAACTTGGGAAGAGGAGAATGTTCTCAATTTCCAAATCTTTCATAGAGATGAAGTTTTCTTTGGAAACTTTAGGGCGGTAAGTTGATTTTTACGAGTGGTATTTTAACGAAAGGTGCAGGCGGTTTGTTTTACAATGGAAAGTAAATTTTTGAGTGAAAATTTGGAAAAAAACAAGGAAAAAAATTCTAAATAAAGCTAATTGGAAACGGAAAAAAGAAAGAAGAGATAGCTACATTTCTAAGAATTACAGTGGTGGAAAGATAAGTAGTAGAAACGAAAATCTATCTACTTTTTTCATGTTTACTCCTTTTCTTGTGCTAATAAATTTATTTTCTGTTTCTGTAATCCTTATGAATGAATACGGAAACAAAAAATAGACTTACAAGCACCGCATGTCATACTTCAATAAACTTTCTTAAGTGCGGATACGTTTTGACGCATTCTCCTTTGTGTTATTTAGATATACACATTGAAGGGCTTTGCTTTTTTGTGGTCTTAAATTTTATGTATATTTTTTGTCAACAGTAATATTGAAATTGGAGTTTTTCTGCAGACATCGTCAGAAACTCCTTCTGCAGAAAGGAATTTTCCGGCGTGGGCCTAAAACATTTCAGTGTCACAAATTGTGTCCCAACAAAGGGGACCCAAACAAGGCGAAACACAGAGCGCACCAAACAAAGAATAACACACGAACAAGGACAGAGTACAAACACTTACACAAAACATAGCATCCACACCTCTTAATGAGGACATCCTTCTAGTACCTCACGTAGGTTCCACGGTGGCTGAACTACACGACTTACGGCGATGGACAAGTGGTGCCCCACCTGCCGTACAACGTTTCGTCTAGCTGCTCCAAGGAACATAGTCCCTTGGACACAGATGACATAATACTAGCACCGGCAGTTTTTTTGCTAAATTATATAGTTTTACTACTCCTAGAAAAGAGCGGTATTGGAGTTCTGGCACAAATATAGGTGTCCTGGGCCAAGTGCACAGTGTCCATTGGCCACACTGTGTAGCAAACCTGGGACACCCAAGACAGTGCTGAACATCGGTAGAGTGCTCAGGAGGCTAATCACAATGATACAAGCCAACACGAAGCAATGAGGAACCAGTGATAGAGCAACGGGAAGACCGAAGATTAGTACATTTTAACGTGGGATGAACACACACACATCATTAAACACTGCAAAGCCACAAACGCACAGAACACACAAGAAACTAAACAAACGAAGGCAAACAGAAAGGACATAGACGAATACAGAAACAAAAAAATAGGAAACATAAAATTGAAACACTGAACGGATAGACAAATAAGTAAATACAACTAAAAGGCAGCAACAAATTAAATCATCACCAACACGCAGGAATAGGATAGAAGTAACAACAATTGGAATAATTAATAATCATAATAATAGTTTAGAAGAAGAAGATTCTGTCGGAATAGTCTTGATTTTATTCCGCGGTCTTTTTTTTACAAAGTAATAATTTTTCTTATACTTTAAACTTCTACAAAACTCGGCAAAACTTTATTGGTAGCTTATTCTACTAGCTCAATTGAGGATTTGGTGATATTGCTTGTAGTAGCATTATTTTTCGGAATTTTGTGGAGCACGCTTTCTGTGACCTACTTTCATCACCGCTGCTTTCTTGCGCAGGGAAGGAGGCTCATCGTTAATTTATTTTCATCTGGACTTCTATAATTCTTAAAAGGAGATACGGATTCTGGTCTGATTTTGATTTTGGTGAATAATTGATATTTTTCATAACCTGGTGATCGCCTGTGGTTGTGTCATCTTTGGCTTGTCATTTTCGTGGGGATCTCTACCAAATATTATACCTTTAGTTAATGCAAAAACCATACTGATTTTGTTATCGCCTAGGGGTATGCTATTTGAATGTTACAGTGGCAGATAGTTGTATAAGAGTATCTACTGTCAATTATCAACAGAAAGCTGTGACTCCTAAAATGGTTCGGATATGTGATTCCTGCGGTAACAATATTTCTCGTACTTCTCCTGGATTAACATGCACATCATCACATTCATTGCAGCAAGGTTTCAGAAGCGGTACTTCGAAATATTGAAAAAGGTACAGTGCTCTTCAAATGTATGCCCTGTGGTAATAAAAAAAGCAATAAGAAAACGGTGATATGCGGTGATTCCTACTCTGAACCTGATTTATCTTTATCAGCGCTTACTAAAGTTGTAGAACAAATGACCCAAGATGTGGCAATGCTTAGAGATAAACAGAACGAGTTCAACAGATCTGTTGAGACCGGCATATCCGGCTTCAAAGAATTTAAAACCATAGTTACAACTATAGATGAACACCAAAAGAAAATTACTAAACTCGAGAGACAAAACTTAGAACTGACTAAAGGTATGGGAGTCTTAGAGGCTCGAATCGATTCTATGGAAGAGAAATCCCTTTTAAAATTTGTAGAAATAGTAAACATTCCACAGGGTAATTCTGAATCAGTACTGGATATCGTGAAGAGTGTGCATGCTTTTCTGAAAGTGCCCGTCGAAGATTCTACGTTCACGATCGAGAGGTAAATCAAATCGTATGGATAGTCCTAGGCAAGTTATAGTTAAGTATAGCTCTGAATTCGTTAGAGTTAGAATATTAGCTGCATTTAAAATTAATAAAAGTATTACGTTAGATAAAGTTGGATTTTCTGGTGAGCGGAAACTATATATTAATGAATTTTTAACGCATAATAAACGTAAATTACTATATGAAGCTAGATTGTTTAGGAAGGAAAATAACTTTAAGTTTGTCTGGATTAGAAATGGGAGAATTTTTCTAAAGCAAGATGACGACTCGAATGCTTTCAAGTGAAAAATATCAATATGCTTTACTGAAACATTTCTCCAAGATTCTATATACAGCTCTGAATTATTTGATGATAGGTACGCTGTATTTCGAAAAGATAGGGATAATATTGCTACCGGTAAATGCGATGGTGGTGGTGTTCTTATTTCCGTCAAAAAAGAACTGACTGCCTCGCGTATATGCGAATTCGAGACTTGTCATGAAGACTGGATAAAGATTAAACTGAAAAACTTATTTATTTATAATTGTTGTATTTATATTCGTCCGCAGTCCAATAATGAAATCTATGATGAAATTTTTCATGATGACTTTGGGGCGAAACTCTAAAATCTTAATTTTAGGGGATTTCAATCTGCCTAACTTACACTGGTCCACTAATCGCAGTAATAATATTGTGAATTCCACCAACCTACCAACTAGAGCTGCATTTTCTTTAACTAATTCCATGTCGTTTGCTAACTTGAATCAATATAATAATGTTTTCAATCTACAGGAGCGTTGCTTGGATCTGATATTGTCCGATATTGAACATGGCTATATTAATGTGTGTCGATCCCTGTGCCCCATAGCTCGTATCGATACTTATCATCCACCTTTGGATATTGTGATTAATTTACGCAAAGAGTCTTTCTTACCGAAAGTTAAAACGCATCGTCGTTTTGATCTTGCGAACTATGAAGAAATCACTGAATTTCTTTCCTCTATGAATTTTATATTTCCTGCAATCTTTAAATCTTAATGACGCGTTTACTAGTTTTTATGCGATTATTGAAAATTGCCTCAATAGATATATTCCTGTTTTAACAAAGAAAAAACGCGTGTTTCCTTGTTGGTATACTAATGAAATTATACATGCTATCAAACTTAAGGAAAAATTTAGACGAAAGTATCAAAGAACCAGGCATCCTGAACACTATAAGACCTTTTCGTGTTTGCGCGACAATCTGAAACGTAAAATAAAAGAGTCACAAATTATATATATTAAAATCTGAGAATAGTGTCACATCAAACCCGAAAACATTCTGGTCTTTCACTAAGGATTTAAAGATATCCAATACATTTCCTAAAGAAGTTTATTATGATGGTTGTGCAGTTAATTCCCCTGTAGAGATTTGCAATACGTTTGCAGCTTATTTCAAGTCAGTTTACAATGATGACTCATACATTCCGTATAGTATACCAGGTAGTGGTACTGATTCAATATTTATCCCATCATTTGAGGTCGAAGATATCAAAGCCGTGATTAATTCGTTGGATATCAGTAAAAACGCAGGTCCAGATGGTATTCCCAATAATTTTTTCAAGAAATGTGCTGACCCTCTTTCAGCTCCCATTTGTGAACTATTTAACCGTTCAGTATCTGAAGGCTTTTATCCGGATCTTTTAAAAAAAAGCGTTTGTATTTCCTATATTTAAAGCTGGTGACAAAAAGCATGTGATTAATTATCGTCCGATAACAGTATCCAATAGTCTTGCTTTAATATTTGAGCGTCTCAGTTATAACAACCTTCTCTCGCAAATAAAGTCTATAATTGACATTCATCAACACGGCTTTTCTCCTGGTCATTCCACTGTCACCAACTTAGCTATATTTACCGATCAAATTGCAATGGCTCTTGATAGTAGTAAGCAAGTGGATGTATTTTATGCTGATATCTCCGAAGCTTTTGATTCCATTAATCATAAACTGACTCTTGACAAGATGAAAAATATAGGATTTAGTACCTAAATCTTGAAGTGGTTTGAATCGTATTTATCTGATCGTCAGTTGGTAGTTGCGGTGGATGGCTTTAAATCCATATCATTTACACAAACGTCTGGTGTACCTCAAGGGACAATACTTGGTCCTCTTATATTCATAATGTATATAAATGACTTACCAACTTTTATTGATTCCCCTTGCCTAATACATGCTGATGACACTAAGATATACAGAGTTATCGATTTCGCTGATGACTGCAATGATCTGCAAGCTGATATTGTAAAATTTTTAGACTGGTGTGTGAAAAACTTTCTATCCGTGAACATAAACAAATGTAAATGCGTCTCATTTTCTAGAAAGCAAAATAAAGTCCTCTTTAATTATAAATTGGGTAGCTCCCCCGTAGAGAGAGTTTCTGAGATAAAGGACTTGGGCGTAATCTTCGACAGCAAACTCTTATTTGATTCTCATGTTAGTTATATAACCAATAAAGCCTTTATGATGCTTGGATTTATCATTAGATGTACAAAATCATTCAAAAGCTTATTCACATTTAAAACATTATATTATTCGTTAGTACGCCTCAGTCATTTGGAACCCTTTCTACTCAGTATACATCGATAAAATTGAAAGAGTTCAGAAGCGATTTACACGTTTTCTACTTTTCAAATCGGATGGAGTTAATAGAAGCCTAAATTATACGGAAAGACTACAGCGGTACTCAATGCTTTCGTTGGAAACCCCGCCGTGGTTATCTTGACGAAATATTTTTATACAACGTTGTAAACAACCTAATTAATAGTCCGATAATCCTTAGCAAAATTAATTTCAATTTTCCATCGCGTAATACCAGAGAAGTTTTAGCATTTAGGCCTCAATTAGGATGAACAAATTTAGTAATGAAATCACCCATTGTATAAGAATTAAAAAAAAACATAATGAGCAGTGTTATGACATTGATCTCTTTTCAGATAGTCGCTCCTCTCTTCGACGCATTGTCCCTGAATCAATTACAAAGTAATTTTAATTAGCTCCTCCCCTCCAATTAATATTGGCAATATTTTGAATTAACGTTTGACTTGAAAATCTTGGCTCCATTTTATTTTTTCCTTTAATTTAATTTAATTATAGTATCCCTCACCTTTTAATTAGTATTTTTCATTTCTTTTATAATTTTTTAGCTTATCTTTATTTTTTCATTTGTATGCTTCTAGTATGTATATTTCGTAGTTAGTAGTTTGCTTAGTTTAGTTTAGATTAAGTAGGTTTGCTTTATATCACTATGTAAATTGCTGAATATCGTAGCTTTATTTCACACTCAAAATATAGATTTTACTCATATATGGATTTTGTGATACATTATTTCTTCTTCTAAAAATTTTAAATTTAAGCTTTTTTGTATTCAAACTTGTTAACCGGTAGTAAGTAAGTGGAATTTTTCTGTTTGCTATCGCATGAATTTCATTAATAAATAAAATAAATAAATAAATAAATACTACACTTAGGAAAAGCCACATAAAATAAAACCGTAAGGTATGCGGTCAGGTGAGAACCAGAGCTAACGATAAACCCCACATTCCATATAAATAGAAGCACAACTCACAATGCAATCTCACTCATTCATCATTCAGTCAGTGTGGTATAGCCAAAGTGACAAACAAATCGGAATTCGTAATTTGCAAATAATTATTCACATACACAGTTTAGCCTTTTGCCGACGGCATTCACGCAGTTCACATTGCTCGTGTGCCCGTGTAGATGTGTAAGCTAATGTGTGACATTCTAATACAGATACATTTATTCTTAGTGTATAGTAAAGTGATAGAGACACATACTATTAAATCATCTAAAGTGTTAAGTGTTGTGATGGTGATATAGACACATACAATTATAAGTGAGTGATAACTAAACATATTTCGATAATAAAGGACACCTTGTCTCGTGTTATAATGAGTGAAATAAATCTCGGGTTTGAAGCCGAAAAAAGGGCACTTATGGCCGCTATTGAAGACAGCTTAAAAAGGTTGTACAGTAAGTACGAATTAGGCCTCCCGGAAGTCACTGTTCAGGAAGGAACAAGAAATTTGCTCGACGACAATAACGCGTCACTGCCTGAAGTAACCGAAGAAACAACCAGCGATGTGGAATATGTCCAATGACTCAACCGAGTCATCTTCATCGAGTTTGGTTTCGTCTGAGGATGAAAACAATTATACTGTTGTGGAAAACAACAAACGAAGAGCAAAGAGTAGCCCAGAGACGTCTCCTCAATCGTCCGGAACTCCAGCCAAGAAGAAGACATCAAGGTCAGAGCTACAACCACCTAGGGTGCAAAACACGGGTGGTTTCTTCCAAATTAGGGGTAATCGAAAGGACTTCGAGATACAGCCCAAAGCTACTAAGGCTCACGTTGAAAAGGCAGTGAGACCTCCTCCGATCGTCTGTCATAACTTGAATGTTAAAGCAATCAATTGCGAGCTTGATAAGCTCGCTATAAGGCCAAAGTTTTTCATCAAGACTGCAAAGGGCACCAAGTGCATTATCAAGCCAATTATCCAAGACGACAATAAGGCGCTGTTCACTATAATCAGGGACATTGGGATACAGAGTTACACGTTTACGCCTAAGTATGACAGGACGACGACACTTCTGCTGAGAGGAGTTCAGCATACATACCATGCAGAGGATGTGAAGGCAGCACTTGTGGGAAAAACTGCGTGGATTCAAAATTAACTCTGTGACGCATTTTAAAACGTCCAGGAGCAAGGAATCGAATTCCTTCGTAATTAATTTCGGAGGTAATTACGATATCAAATTCATTATGGCCACAAATCGCCTTCTGAACCAGATCGTTTACTGGGAAAAATACCGCGCTTCTGGAATTTCCCAGTGCAAGCGTTGCCAGGCTTTCGGCCATGTCGCGAGGAACTGCGCGGTCGACTACCGATGCGTGAAGTGTACAAATGTACACTTACCAGGAAAATGCGAGCGGATAAACGAGAAGGAAGGTGCCCCATACTGCGTCAATTGTAAGGCTGAAGGACATCCAGCCAGCTACAGAGGTTGCCCCAAGTACAAGGAGGTAGCACAACAACGTGCCAAGAAGACTGAGGAGCGTCGCCAACGTGACGACTTTGTGAAGGAAGCCACAAGGAACTACGTGCAGCCAGGTAAATCTTTCGCCCAGGTAATCTCTAAAAACACGTTCAATAATAACAATTCTGTTAAACCCACAGCTCCAAAGCCACAAGTAGCACCTAGGTCTGCCCCCAAGGTAGCTCCTAGAAAACCCAGAGTGACAGAAATTGACGATTTCTGCACCAAAGAAGCCAAGTCTCTATTTGGCTGCGACCTTTTCGCCCTTATGGGCAAAATCAATAATTTCCTTCCTAAATACAGGAAGCTCTCTTCTATTTCGGAAAAACAAGCAGCTTACCTTCAATTTGCATTTGGACTATGTCTAGGCAATTAAGTAAGCTGAAAATCATGTCACTTAACTGCAATTCGCTGGTAAAGCACAGCAAAAGAGCATTGAACACAAACCCACGTTTATGTTCCTCTCTGAAACTCTCCTCTCTGAGAGACATAAGTTAGCTTTTGAACACTACAACTTCGTCCGCCAGGACAAATCTGAGACCACCCTAAGCACTGCCCTTCTTATTAAGGAAAACCTTAAATTCGAAAGGTGAAAATAAGTAACCTTTCAAATATGGAATGCACTGCTGTCAAGTTAGAGCTTCGTGACAACGAATCTCTTCTCTTAATCGCCCTATATAATAGATGCCACGCCACAGGAGCTGATATCCAGAATAACATGAACAGCATTGCCCGAATCTCGGAGAATTTCACTTACGCGCTGCTTGGTGGTGATTTCAACGCCAGGCACCCGTTGTGGAATGACTCTGTCGTAAGTCCGTCAGGCAAGGCAGTACATGACTGGCTTCTCTTTAACGCCACCCATGATTTCGTCGTCGTCTCGCAGGATACTCCGACCTTCCGCGATCTGGGTCAACTTTTGATTTCTATATCGCCACCTCTAATCTTATTAATGTCCTTCCCCAATTCTCAAATTACGTTTGCACAGCTCATATGGCTGAATCTGATCACATGGCAGTTGAACTCTCAATCACCCCCAGCGAACCCTTAAATATTTTGTCTACAGACCCTCAAGCCTCAACCTCACTCAAAGACGTTGACTGGCAACAATTTCAAGACAGGCTCTCTCAATTCCTCGCAGGAAATCTCCCTGACTCGCAACGGAATCTCGCGAACTTGGAAATTGACTTCCACATTGACTTCCTCAACAACGCCATTGAAGGAAATTTCGCCTTCTTTTCCAGTGTAGTGCCGCAAACACTACAAATACAAAAATCTCCCGCCTCAACTGCAAAAACTATATAAATATAGGCAGAAACTTCGGAAAATACTTAACCGTATTTTTCACCGAACCCTCAATAGCCATAACCCAGCCTACAGAACCGTGTTATCACAAATTAATTGCTTGTCAACTATTATTGAGGAACAAACGAAAATGTTTCTCGATCAAGAGTATAGGAAGAAATTGGCCTCCATTCAACCCGGTCCACACTGCTTTCAGGATATAAATAGGATCTGCAACAGGAAAGCAAAACTCCCCAAAACCATCTTAAGTGGCTCGAACGCTTACAACCTTCCCCACGAAAAATGCAACGCCTTCGCGGAATATTTCCAATCTACTTTCAAAGACAACTCATCTCTAAGCGATGCAAATTTTAGGACCACTGTAGACTCGACCGATGATGACTTTACTGCTCAGGCAGTGGGATCCTGCGCCACAATCTTTAATTCCTCAAACTCGTCCTTAAATCCGGATGATTTAAGCATCTATTCAAATCCTGCCCACGTTTTCGCCCTAATTAGGACTATCAGAGGCAAAAAGTCCTGCGGCCCAGATAACATTTCCAACAAAGTTATCAAAAATTTCCCACCTGTCGCCATAGAATTTCTGACAATTATCTTCAATAATTGCCTCAATAATTCATACTTTCCGGATGTCTGGAAAACCGCGCGCATAGTTCCAATCCCCAAAAAAGGAAGCTCGAAAAAACCTTAACGAATTCCGGCCAATTTCTCTTCTGTCAAACCTGATCAAACTTTTCGAAAAATAGTCCGCCAACACATAGAAAATACCTGCCTCGACCTAAATATCAGGCAAGATACCCAATTCGACTTCAAGCCCCAGCACTCCACTTTTCACGCTTTGCTCAAATTCCTCTCTGATTCTACAAACGCCCTCAACAAAAGGGAGCAGACAGTAGGCTGCTTCCTTGATGTAGAGAAAGCGTTTGACTCAGTCTGGACAAAGGGGCTAATATTCAAAATCATAAACCTCGAGTTCCCGCCTTATCTCACCCGGGTTATATATAGCTTTCTGTCATCTCGGAATTTCTACATAGAAATTGGGAATGTCAAATCTCAGGCAACATCAGTCAGTGCTGGTGTCCCCCAAGGTTCGGTCCTCGGACCAACTCTCTTCAATCTTTTCACCTATGATCAGCCTGCCAATGATTCAAATTCCACCACACTACTTTATGCTGATGACTCCCTGACGTACGCCTACTCCATGTCATCCAATTTCGCTGCTACGAAAGTGGAGCGGCATGTCCTCAAACTTGACGAGTTCTACAGAAAGTTGGGGCATCAAAATAAACCTTAACAAATCTGAAATGATTTGCATCCGAAATCCCTCCACAAGAGGAAGACCCAACCTCGCCACACGTGCCAACAACATCGAAATCGAAGTCAATAACGAAAAGATTCAACCTTCAAAGAACACTAAATACCTTGGTGTCACTTTCAATAATTTGTTAAAATTCAACAATCACGCCAAGCTAACCATGAGGAAAGCCAACTACGCTTACTCCCTACTCAACCCTATTATCAGAAGGAGAAACGGCCTCCCGAAAGATACAAAGCTGTTTATATATAACAGCTCATCAGCCCGATCATAAGCTATTGCCTCCCCATCTGGCACACAATTTCGCCATCCTATATGAAGTAAATTAGCGCCCTCGAAAGAAAGATCCTAAGGGCCTGTACAGGAGTGTACAGGAAACTTGACGGACACGACTTTCCCTACACCTTTTTGTATGACAGTGCAAACATCACTCCAATCGAGGACTATCTCCTTTCTCTCGCGGTCAAACAACTTGAGAAGATCTCTCAACATCCTAACCCCCTCATTAGCCAGCTTTCAACGCAACTTCAAGTTGAAAGCTACCACAACTTATCACCTCTCCACCTAATCAACTCGGAAACGAGAAACGTTTATTACCTGGGCGAAAGATTTACTTTCTTCACTAGTGCAGCAAGCCACCATCGTGGATAGGACAACATCCAGGCATCTCGATCATCGTGGGATTTATCACCGCTGGACTATTCTGGACTTTCGGAATATTTCTCACAATGTTGGAAGAAACGCCGGTCTTCAACTTACAACAAGTTAGAGAAATCTCTAACATTCCACAACTTCCCACTACCATACAACTTCCCTATTCCTCTAAATTCCAAAATTATCAACTAACAGTCAAGAACACAGCTTACCGTCGCGCAACAGGCTGTACTAATTTCGACATCGTGTAACCTTAAGTTAATATATATTCGAACAATTAAAGTGTAAAGTGAATCAAAGACAAAAGTGAATTCTAGGCCAAAATTAAAGCCTGTACGTAACATTTTCAAATATCCCGGGATATCGGTTCGGTAATAAATTCGCCATAATTCGTTTTATTTCGTTAATCGCGTGTGAAGAACACTTGACTTGACTTGAATGCAATCTCACTAGTAAAGTGACAGTGGAAAGTGTGAACATCCAAAAAAGTGAAAAGTGGAAAGTGAAGAACGGAAATAAGTTCCTGAGGAACGAGTGAAAAGAAAACATAGGAAAATAGGTAATAGGGGTAAGCGATAGTTAATTATAGGGGAAAAATGTGAAAATTTATTTTAGTTCAAAAATTTGAGAAACGACACAAATGGAAATAAATCATGGAGGCCAAAGACGAACATCGAACGTATATAATACAAATAAGGTGTTTTTCAACACCAAAATGAAAGAGTAAAGGGAAGGGACAGAAGCAACAAAAGAAAAAGAAAAGGAAATACTTTGAGTCTTATTCCTTTAAATTTACTGTGTTAATTATATTAAATTATATTATGTATTGACTTACTACTGAAAAAGAAGATCATAAAACTAAAAATCAAAACAACAAAATATCAAACACGTCGAAATGCACTGAAAAAGAAGAGCATAAATTTAAATATAAAACTAGTGACTACATATCATATTGATGATCATATGCACTGATAAAGAAGAGCATAAAAACAAATTTAAATAATAATATAATAGTGTAATAGAGTGGTCTTTGGTGATATTGATGCTATTATTGTTGTCATTGCTGTCGGGGGTGTCGTGTCACTATCGGTGCTATTAATGTTGTTGGTGTCATCGGTGTTACTGCTGGTGTGGTCTTATTATTGCTCTCATTTGTTGTTGGTGCTTCTACTACCATTGGTGTGGTGATTGTTGTTGTTGGCATCATTGTTGTTAGTGGAATCAGCATTATTTTTGGATTAGTCGTGTCGATGATGATGGTGATAGTGATGTCGATAATAAGTGTGATGGTAGAGATGGTAGTAGTGATGGTAACGGTGGGGATGGTGGCGATGGTGGTGGTGATAGTGGTGATAGCGATGATGATGGTGGCAGCGGTGATGCTGGCAGCGGTAGTGATGATTATGATGTTGGTGATAGTGATTACCATGATGAGAAATGAGATCATAATAAAGGTAATAATAGCATTATTGTATAAAATTAAGAACCACATATCATAATGATGGAATTCACTTGAAAAGAAGAGCATTAAAATAGAAATAGAGTTAAACTAATCAATATAAAATGTGAAATAGTAAAAATACGAAGCTAATGATAAGAGACCACTAATGACTCCATAGATATAGACGAAAAAAACACTTAGAGCTTATAGCCTTGTGGATGAAAACGCGCGAAAGAGGTAATAATAAAGCGCGAAAGAGGTAATAATAAAAATATGTGCGTATCTGTAACCCACTCATATAATCACAAGAATGTCTGCAGAGAAAGGTTGCAGAATCATGCAAACGGGACATGCGCGTTTGTATAGTATAGCCTAGACACAGATAGTCCATAAAAACCTGAAAAACAAAGATTAGTTAACAATGTAGTGTACAGAAAAATACACACAGAAAACAAACTGAACGTTTGAAGATACGTTCCCGTGGCGGGGACGAAACTTGTTAATTATAGCCGAGCCGGAGCCTATACGATATCCCTTTGAAAATCTGTAACCCCTGATATTTTTTATTTAACCATGACGAGATGCGAAGCACGCATTTAATATTGTATTATGTTAATGAACAGTGCACTGTCCCGCTATGGACAAACATATGGAAGACATGGAAGTAATAATTAAAACCCAAAAAAGGGGACACAAACAAGGCGAAACATAGAACGCAGCAAACAAACTGTACAACACGAGCATGGACAGGAAACGAACACTAACGCAAAACATAGCACCCACACCTCTTAATGAGGAAATCCTTCAAGTACCTCACGTAGGTCCCACAGTGGCTAAATTCCACGACTTACGGCGATGGACAAGTGGTGCCCTCCTGCCGTACAACGTTTGGTCATGCGGCTCCAAGGAACGTAGTCCCTTGGATACAGATGATATAATATTAGCACTGGCAGTTTTTTCCTAAATTATATATTTTGTTTTTTTGCTAAATTATATACATTTTTTTGCCAGATTATATATATATATTTTTTTTTTGCTGAATTATATTTTATTTTCGCTAAATGCACCATCCTCTTGAAGCGATCTGAATGCTATATGCTTTCCATCCAAAGCACCCAAGGAATGGGGGAATAACCAGCACACGGCAAACTCTTCACAAACTTTCTCCCCCTCAGCAATGGAGGAAGGAAATTGAAAAGATATGTGCAAATTATCCGAACAATTAAAAAACATGATATTTTAAAATTTCTATTTTCCGGCCAAACGATGCAGCGAAATGGATGTGCGGGCACAGATATTACAGCCACACTGAGGAGCTAATTAAAAGAAAAAAAAAACAGACGAGCGGAAAGATGATTGGGTCAGCAATTTTGTTGTATCTCAACTTGAACTAATTACGGACCCAGTCATTCACGGCAACACGATATGGGCGATTCAATCCGCTTTGAGAAAAGGGATTGAAGAAAATAGAAAGCTCCAAAAAGCAAATTCTCACAACTCGCATGTTGAAAATGCACCGAGTCCACGTAAAAACGCCGGCTCACATGAAAGAGATCAGCAAATTTTACCTGCGGGTTCAACACAAACAAAAGCGGTCAAGATTTTATCGGTTCATGTAATTCGGCCATCTGCTTCTAAGTCACCTTTATACTCAGAAGAAAGTATTTGACCAATAAAACTTATTTACTTTACTTTACTTTACAATATTTCACAAATAATTGGGATGTTAATGCTCAAAAAGGCTTTTGATACCCTAGTTTGAAACAGCAGACTTTGGAAAGATTCGCCAGTTGCCAGACATCTAAGAGTAATTGCCAAACGTTCAACACTTGATAGTAGCCTTTTGAAAGTATCTTAATTCATGCGCAAATAATTTCGGTAAGCATCCGCGTCCTCTGCTCTTAATTCGCGAGTTAAAAATTGAAATGAACCACTGATATTTCTACGCTTTTTCCACGGTTGCACCCAACATTTTCTTTTCCTTTTTGTTCCTGCAAGTTGGGGAAGGCCAGAGGCAGCGCTTAGTAAGCCCGTAACAATTAAACTATCATCACTATCGCTGCTTGAGTAAGCATTCAAAGCAAGGTGGAATTTCTAAACTGAAAGCCATTTTCATGTATAAAATTGAAATAATATTTTTATAATTTGAATGCTAATATTATATTTTAATAAACATACCTATCAAAATGCGCAAGGTATTTACTAAAAATATTACCAGTCCAAATAATTTTCAGTTAACGGGAACGCCACCCAGAGATGAATGTCATAGACTACGAAATAAGCGATTAAAGAACTGCTCTTCTTTTCGTGCGCGCCGTGCAAAAACTATACCGTGTTAACGCACAGCAAGTTTTTCCCTTCTTGAATAAAAGAGAATTACCGATCAGGCAACGCAAAAACTACACCGTCTAAACCAGCCCTTACAAAAGCATGCTGTGCTTTGCACAATTTTTTGATAACCCACAATTCAAGAGATTGCCTTGAAAACAATAATATTAACGGACATAGTGTAACTGGAGATGAGCAAAATCAGCAGGAACCTCAAGAGCAAGCCACTTCTTCTAGATGCTTTGCAGAAACAATTAGGAATCAGTTTGCGGAATACTTTTACAATGAAGGAAAAATTCACTGGGATGACAGATGAATGTACTTTAAATTGCAACTTATATAACAAGCGTACTAATCAAACCTGTCAACGCGTGCTCTTAGTTAGGTAATTTTCTAAGCAAGTTTTGGATTTAATCATTAAGAACCAATTGTATAATTAACACCCGGTGCACCTAACATTGTAATAGCGAAAGTTGGGGTCTATAACAAATATTCTTCTATTGAATAAAAATTTTAAAATTTCTCAACACACCGTCGGTGGTGGGGAAGCATATGAAGTGCTCGGCTCGTTATCGCCAATTTCGTCTTCTTCTGCAACTACATCAACGTCATCAGGATCTATAAAAGGCTGTAAGAAATATATGTATTTAACAGTTTTATCTAATTGAATTTAGAAAAAAAAGCTCGTTTTATAAAGAAAATACGTAAACATACCGTGTCTATATTTGTTGTAGATTCCTTTGTAGTACAATGAATCTTCAAAAAATCCATCTGATCAAAACACCACAATTTTGGTAAATATATATCTTCGATTCCTGCTCCACTCTTTTTAGATGCAGCCATTAACCTCATCTCCTTCGCATACTGTCCACGCAATACTTGGATTTTATTGCGTATGTGGTGCACCGTAATTGCGCTATTGCTTTTTTGCAGCTCACTGTAAATTACTTCAATCGATTTTTCTTTCTTGTCTCTTTTTATGTAGACCTTGTGTTATACAAGATTTCAAAGTCTAGATAACATCACAAGAGTTTTTCTACTAACGGTTCCACATTACGTTAATTATATTTTTTTCACGCAATACTTAAAAAAAAAAATCTCAATTTACAAACAAGAAATTCAAACAATATTTTCACATCAATGGTCCACACTTCAATAAATGAACATCCCGAATTAAAGTCATAAGAATTGCACACAATATTTTTCACCGACAATGGGTCATTGACTGATCAGCTGATGTTAAAAAAATTGCCTGAACTCCCCGAATTCAAAATAAGTCAAAGAGGAATCGCTGATAATAACAATTTTTCTGAACTCCCCCGTATGCATAGAAAACAAGTGAAAGAGAAATTGATAGGAACTTCATGATCGTGCACGATGCTCAGTCGCGGTTCTGTGCGCGACCTCCGCCATCTCCGCTCATCACCCTCTCGCTCCATTTTCGTGCGTGGCGCGCCAAAACTACACCGTCTAAACTACCTCTTAGCGACTGACACTATTGCTGGTAATTACCGCATCTATACTAGAAGCTGGAGCGTGCCAATTACTATCATGCGAAATTTCTCTCTGGGATTTATGATGTACAAAAATTTCTTCTTATGTTTCAGTTCCCTCCTGTTATTCTGTTCTTTTTCTCTTTTATTGTGTACTTTTTCTCTTTGCTCTATTCTTTTGTAGTTTAATTAGGTTGCTGTCCGGATAGCCCTCTAATTGTATGCGTTGGGACACTAATGATTGACCTGCTTACTGCAACGAACAAAGTAAGAATCCTAATTACAATCTGGAGTAAACAAGCTAGTGGCTTTAATATAGCTTGCTCAAGCAAAAAGCGTTAGAAATAAGATGAATGAAATGCGTGAAATTTTTGTTGACTCGAGTATTCATGCGATTCTTATTAGTGAGTCTTGGTTGAATATCTTCACCCCTTCTAGCTTGCTATATATCTCTGGTTATAAACTCTTTCATAGCAATCGTAAAGGACGAATGGGTGATGGCGTTGTATATGTAGAAGACTGCTTTAAAACTAAAAACTTAGCATCATTGAGCACTAATAATTTGTATTTTATTTGTATTGAGGTTGATACTGAGGCTGAGAAATTTTCGCTTGCAGTAGCTTATTGCCATCAAAACAGCTTCGATTGAAATAATATGAAAGAGTTTAAGGAATCTTGCACCATACTTTCACGAAGTTATTATAAGGTAATTCTTGGAGGTGACTTTAACGTTAATATCTTACGAGGCAGTTCTGCTACGCTTTGTTTTGTGGATTTTATGAGGAGTCTTCACCTCGGAGTGTTTAATGATAGCCCAAACTTTTTTAACACAAGCTCTGCTTCATTGATAGATCTATACCTTATGACAGATGCAAACAATGTAGAACTTTTTTCTCAAATTAACCCACCTAGCATATTTGATCATGACATATTATTTTTAACTTACAAAATGGATTTCTGTATCACGAATCGTTTGTTCACATACGGAAATTACAACAATTTTGATCATGGTAGTCTTTGAGAGGAACGCACGAATTTATTCCCGAATTTGCAAGTTTATCCGCTCCAATTGATGATCGTCTGGCAACCTTTGAAGGTTTTATAAACTACGTTTTGGATAAATATGCATCTGTGAGAACTAAATGCTTAAGATCCAACAGTAATCCATGCTTCTCTAGAGAAATTCACTCTCTGATAGAGGAGAGGGAGTATTTTTACCTTATTCATAGGAGATCACGTGACACTTTTATGCGGAAAATGTATCGAAGATCACGGAAAATGGTAACGTCTGCTATCCGCAAAGCGAGGCGCGAATACTTTCAATCCAGACTTGATATTAACTTAGGCTCAAGGCTTCTGTGGAGTAACTTAAAAAAGTACGGGCTATGGAATAATGAGAAGGCTTGCTGCAATCTTCATCCTGATGAGCTAAATCAACTAGCGCAGTTTCTGAGCGGCCAGAATCATTGGCAGAGGCCACAGTGGAAACTTTGGCACACTTATTAGTAAACTCTACGGCACCAGAGTTACCAGTCGTTTTCTTTCAGGTGCGTTGATAGTGACGAATTGTTCATGGCCATTTTTTCTGTAAAGTCCGATGCTGTTGGACCAGATGGCCTACCTCCACACTTTCTTAAAAGTATTTTTCCTAGCATCCAAAATGCAATCCTGCTCCTATTCAATGAATACCTTACATAATGTACGTTTCCCTCCTTATGGAAAGTGGCCACTGTCATCCCAATTGCCAAAAATAAGTGTGTTATTCTTTCTAGAAAAAGCCCTTGAAAAGTAGCGTAAACCATTTTAAAAAATATTTTCAATTTTTCTAGTTCAGCCTGTAGGCTTGGCATGGCCTTGCTGTCAAATCGAAAGCAACGAGTAAAAGTGGTTGGTGAGTTTTCTGGTCTATTATCACTGTTATATTCTTGGACCTCTTCTGTTCTTTGTCTCTATTTATAAATTTATAAATGCCACAGAAAATCCAATTCGCTAAGGTACACTCGTATGTGGATGACTTGCAGATTTACCATAGTAGTTCTATGGGCCGTATTGAGAGATGTTTGGTGTGCATTAACGAGGGTCTAGCACACTTATCTGATTAGGCTCGTGATAATGAGATAAGGTTAAACCGCGCGATATGCTCTGCAATTCCAATACACAACCCAGGATTTGACCCCGAGTAGCTTGTGTCGACTGTGTTACCCTTCCGTATGTAGATAAGGTTAAGAGCCTTGGAGTTATAATGAACTCCAAGTTGAAGTGCACAGAACAATTGAGGAAAAATTATTTTGCTCTGCAGATGTTGTGGTTGTGTGCTGATACACTACCACTTCCCATTCGTGAAAGACTTGTCAAGGTTCTCCTCTTACCTCACTTCTGCGTTGGAAACTTTGTTTACCCTAAACTAAATTGTACAACTGAACGTAGAATGGATGTAGCCTTTAATGACTGTCTTCGGTTTATCCATGGACTGCGACGTTATGATCACATCACACCCTATAGAAAATCCTTGTAACGCTGTAAGTTGCAGACATACTTGCATCGCAGAGCGTTGATCTTCCTCGTCGGCCTTATTATCTCAAGCAAACCTAGATATCTTTATAATTTCTTTCAATTTCTGCGTTCAATAAGACACCGAAAAATGTTTATCCCCAGATTCTCTAAACGAGTCATGAAGGGTTCTTCTCTTGTTCAGTTGATTCGTCTTTGGAATAATTTACCCGCACATATTCAGGCGGCGCAAAGCATGCATACTTTTAGAAGGTTACTCCGGTCACACAATCATTTATTATTCCTTTCAGTTTCTTAATTTATCATTTGAGGTCGAAGATATCAAAGCCGTGATTAATTCGTTGGATATCAGTAAAAACGCAGGTCCAGATGGTATTCCCAATAATTTTTTCAAGAAATGTGCTGACCCTCTTTCAGCTCCCATTTGTGAACTATTTAACCGTTCAGTATCTGAAGGCTTTTATCCGGATCTTTTAAAAAAAGCGTTTGTATTTCCTATATTTAAAGCTGGTGACAAAAAGCATGTGATTAATTATCGTCCGATAACAGTATCCAATAGTCTTGCCTTAATATTTGAGCGTCTCAGTTATAACAACCTTCTCTCGCAAATAAAGTCTATAATTGACATTCATCAAGACGGCTTTTCTCCTGGTCATTCCACTGTCACCAACTTAGCTATATTTACCGATCAAATTGCAATGGCTCTTGATAGTAGTAAGCAAGTGGATGTATTTTATGCTGATATCTCCGAAGCTTTTGATTCCATTAATCATAAACTGACTCTTGACAAGATGAAAAATATAGGATTTAGTACCTAAATCTTGAAGTGGTTTGAATCGTATTTATCTGATCGTCAGTTGGTAGTTGCGGTGGATGGCTTTAAATCCATATCATTTACACAAACGTCTGGTGTACCTCAAGGGACAATACTTGGTCCTCTTATATTCATAATGTATATAAATGACTTACCAACTTTTATTGATTCCCCTTGCCTAATATATGCTGATGACACTAAGATATACAGAGTTATCGATTTCGCTGATGACTGCAATGATCTGCAAGCTGATATTGTAAAATTTTTAGACTGGTGTGTGAAAAACTTTCTATCCGTGAACATAAACAAATGTAAATGCGTCTCATTTTCTAGAAAGCAAATACAGTCCTCTTTAATTATAAATTGGGTAGCTCCCCGTAGAGAGAGTTTCTGAGATAAAGGACTTGGGCGTAATCTTCGACAGCAAACTCTATTTGATTCTCATGTTAGTTATATAACCAATAAAGCCTTTATGATGCTTGGATTTATCATTAGATGTACAAAATCATTCAAAAGCTTATTCACATTTAAAACATTATATTATTCGTTAGTACGAAGTCTACTGGAGCACGCCTCAGTCATTTGGAACCCTTTCTACTCAGTATACATCGATAAAATTGAAAGAGTTCAGAAGCGATTTACACGTTTTCTACTTTTCAAATCGGATGGAGTTAATAGAAGCCTAAATTATATGGAAAGACTACAGCGGTACTCAATGCTTTCGTTGGAAACCCGCCGTGGTTATCTTGACGAAATATTTTTATACAACGTTGTAAACAACCTAATTAATAGTCCGATAATCCTTAGCAAAATTAATTTCAATTTTCCATCGCGTAATACCAGAGAAGTTTTAGCATTTAGGCCTTAATTAGGACGAACAAATTTAGTAATGAAATCACCCATTGTAAGAATTAAAAAAAAACATAATGAGCAGTGTTATGACATTGATCTCTTTTCAGATAGTCGCTCCTCTCTTCGACGCATTGTCCTGAATCAATTACAAAGTAATTTTAATTAGCTCCTCCCCTCCAATTAATATTGGCAATATTTTGAATTAACGTTTGACTTGACAATCTTGGCTCCATTTTATTTTTTCCTTTAATTTAATTTAATTATAGTATCCCTCACCTTTTAATTAGTATTTTTCATTTCTTTTATAATTTTTTAGCTTATCTTTATTTTTTCATTTGTATGCTTCTAGTATGTATATTTCGTAGTTAGTAGTTTGCTTAGTTTAGTTTAGATTAAGTAGGTTTGCTTTATATCACTATGTAAATTGCTGAATATCAATATCACACTCAAAATATGGATTTTACTCATATATGGATTTTGTGATACATTATTTCTTCTTCTAAAAATTTTAAATTTAAGCTTTTTGTATTCAAACTTGTTAACCGGTAGTAAATAAGTGGAATTTTTCTGTTTGCTATCGCATGAATTTCATTAATAAATAAAATAAATAAATAAATAAATACTACACTTAGGAAAAGCCACATAAAATAAAACCGTAAGGTATGCGGTCAGGTGAGAACCAGAGCTAACGATAAACCCCACATTCCATATAAATAGAAGCACAACTCACAATGCAATCTCACTCATTCATCATTCAGTCAGTGTGGTATAGCCAAAGTGACAACATATCGGAATTCGTAATTTGCAAATAATTATTCACATACACAGTTTTGCCTTTTGCCGACGGCATTCACGCAGTTCACATTGCTCGTGTGCCCGTGTAGATGTGTAAGCTAATGTGTGACATTCTAATACAGATACATTTATTCTTAGTGTATAGTAAAGTGATAGAGACACATACTATTAAATCATCTAAAGTGTTAAGTGTTGTGATGGTGATATAGACACATACAATTATAAGTGAGTGATAACTAAACATATTTCGATAATAAAGGACACCTTGTCTCGTGTTATAATGAGTGAAATAAATCTCGGGTTTGAAGCCGAAAAAAGGGCACTTATGGCCGCTATGGAAAATAGCTTAAAAAGGTTGTACAGTAAGTACGAATTAGGCCTCCTGGAAGTCACTGTTCAGGAAGGAACAAGAAATTTGCTCGACGACAATAACGCGTCACTGCCTGAAGTAACCGAAGAAATAACCAGCGATGTGGATATGTCCAATGACTCAACCGAGTCATCTTCATCGAGTTTGGTTTCGTCTGAGGATGAAAACAATTATACTGTTGTGGAAAACAACAAACGAAGAGCAAAGAGTAGCCCAGAGATGTCTCCTCAATCGTCCGGAACTCCAGCCAAGAAGAAGACATCAAGGTCAGAGCTACAACCACCTAGGGTGCAAAACACGGGTGGTTTCTTCCAAATTAGGGGTAATCTAAAGGACTTCGAGATACAGCCCAAAGCTACTAAGGCTCACGTTGAAAAGGCAGTGAGACCTCCTCCGATCGTCTGTCATAACTTGAATGTTAAAGCATTCAATTGCGAGCTTAATAAGCTCGCTATAAGGCCAAAGTTTTTCATCAAGACTGCAAAGGGCACCAAGTGCATTATCAAGCCAATTATCCAAGACGACAATAAGGCGCTGTTCACTATAATCAGGGACATTGGGGTACAGAGTTACACGTTTACGCCTAAGTGTGACAGGACGACGACACTTCTGCTGAGAGGAGCTCAGCATACATACCATGCAGAGGATGTGAAGGCAGCACTTGTGGAAAAACTGCGTGGATTCAAAATTAACTCTGTGACGCATTTTAAAACGTCCAGGAGCAAGGAATCGAATTCCTTCGTAATTAATTTCGGAGGTAATTACGATATCAAATTCATTATGGCCACAAATCGCCTTCTGAACCAGATCGTTTACTGGGAAAAATACCGCGCTTCTGGAATTTCCCAGTGCAAGCGTTGCCAGGCTTTCGGCGATGTCGCGAGGAACTGCGCGGTCGACTACCGATGCGTGAAGTGTAAAAATGTACACTTACCAGGAAAATGCGAGCGGATAAACGAGAAGGAAGGTGCCCCATACTGCGTCAATTGTAAGGCTGAAGGACATCCAGCCAGCTACAGAGGTTGCCCCAAGTACAAGGAGGTAGCACAACAACGTGCCAAGAAGACTGAGGAGCGTCGCCAACGTGAAGACTTCGTGAAGGAAGCCACAAGGAACTACGTGCAGCCAGGTAAATCTTTCGCCCAGGTAATCTCTAAAAACACGTTCAATAATAACAATTGTGTTAAACCCACAGCTCCAAAGCCACAAGTAGCACCTAGGTCTGCCCCCAAGGTAGCTCCTAGAAAACCCAGAGTGACAGAAATTGACGATTTCTGCACCAAAGAAGCCAAGTCTCTATTTGGCTGCGACCTTTTCGCCCTTATGGGCAAAATCAATAATTTCCTTCCTAAATACAGGAAGCTCTCTTCTATTTCGGAAAAACAAGCAGCTTACCTTCAATTTGCATTTGGACTATGTCTAGGCAATTAAGTAAGCTGAAAATCATGTCACTTAACTGCAATTCGCTGGTAAAGCACAGCAAAAGAGCATTGAACACAAACCCACGTTTATGTTCCTCTCTGAAACTCTCCTCTCTGAGCGACATAAGTTAGCTTTTGAACACTACAACTTCGTCCGCCAGGACAAATCTGAGACCACCCTAGGAACTGCCCTTCTTATTAAGTAAAACCTTAAATTCGAAGAGGTGAAAATAAGTAACCTTTCAAATATGGAATGTACTGCTGTTAAGTTAGAGCTTCGTGACAACGAATCTCTTCTCTTAATCGCCCTATATAATAGATGCCACGCCACAGGAGCTGATATCCAGAATAACATGAACAGCATTGCCCGAATCTCGGAGAATTTCACTTACACGCTGCTTGGTGGTGATTTCAACGCCAGGCACCCGTTGTGGAATGACTCTGTCGTAAGTCCGTCAGGCAAGGCAGTACATGACTGGCTTCTCTTTAACACCACCCATGATTTCGTCGTCGTCTCGCAGGATACTCCGACCTTCCCGCGATCTGGGTCAACTCTTGATTTCTATATCGCCACCTCTAATCTTATTAATTTCCTTCCCCAATACTCAAATTACGTTTGCACAGCTCATATGGCTGAATCTGATCACATGGCAGTTGAAATCTCAATCACCCCCAGCGAACCCTTAAATATTTTGTCTACAGACCCTCAAGCCTCAACCTCACTCAAAGACGTTGACTGGCAACAATTTCAAAACAGGCTCTCTCAATTCCTCGCAGGAAATCTCCCTGACGCGCAACGGAATCTCACGAACTTGGAAATTGACTTCCACATTGACTTCCTCAACAACGCCATTGAAGGAAATTTCGCCTTCTTTTCCAGTGTAGTGCCGCGCAAACACTACAAATACAAAAATCTCCCGCCTCAACTGCAAAAACTATATAAATATAGGCAGAAACTTCGGAAAATACTTAACCGTATTTTTCACCGAACCCTCAATAGCCATAACCCAGCCTACAGAACCGTGTTATCACAAATTAATTGCTTGTCAACTATTATTGAGGAACAAACGAAAATGTTTCTCGATCAAGAGTATAGGAAGAAATTGGCCTCCATTCAACCCGGTCCACACTGCTTTCAGGATATAAATAGGATCTGCAACAGGATAGCAAAACTCCCCAAAACCATCTTAAGTGGCTCGAACGCTTACAACCTTCCCCACGAAAAATGCAACGCCTTCGCGGAATATTTCCAATCTACTTTCAAAGACAACTCATCTCTAAGCGATGCAAATTTTAGGACCACTGTAGACTCGACCGATGATGACTTTACTGCTCAGGCAGTGGGATCCTCCTCCACAATCTTTAATTCCTCAAACTCGTCCTTAAATCCGGATGACTTAAGCATCTTTTCAAATCCTGCCCACGTTTTCGCCCTAATTAGGACTATCAGAGGCAAAAAGTCCTCCGGCCCAGATAACATTTCCAACAAAGTTATCAAAAATTTCCCACCTGTCGCCATAGAATTTCTGACAATTATCTTCAATAATTGCCTCAATAATTCATACTTTCCGGATGTCTGGAAATCCGCGCGCATAGCTCCAATCCCCAAAAGAGGAAGCTCGAAAAACCTTAACGAATTCCGGCCAATTTCTCTTCTGTCCAACCTGGGCAAACTTTTCGAAAAAATAGTCCGCCAACACATAGAAAATACCTGCCTCGACCTAAATATCAGGCAAGATACCCAATTCGGCTTCAAGCCCCAGCACTCCACTTATCACGCTTTGCTCAAATTCCTCTCTGATTCTACAAACGCCCTCAACAAAAGGGAGCAGACAGTAGGCTGCTTCCTTGATGTAGAGAAAGCGTTTGACTCAGTCTTGACAAAGGGACTAATATTCAAAATCATAAACCTCGAGTTCCCGCCTTATCTCACCCGGGTTATATATAGCTTTCTGTCATCTCGGAATTTCTACATAGAAATTGGGAATGTCAAATCTCAGGCAACATCAGTCAGTGCTGGTGTCCCCCAAGGTTCGGTCCTCGGACCAACTCTCTTCAATCTTTTCACCTATGATCAGCCTGCCAATGATTCAAATTCCACCACACTACTTTATGCTGATGACTCCCTGACGTACGCCTACTCCATGTCATCCAATTTCGCTGCTACGAAAGTGGAGCGGCATGTCCTCAAACTTGACGAGTTCTACAGAAAGTGGAGCATCAAAATAAACCTTAACAAATCTGAAATGATTTGCATCCGAAATCCCTCCACAAGCGGAAGACCCAACCTCGCCACACGTGCCAACAACATCGAAATCGAAGTCAATAACGAAAAGATTCAACCTTCAAAGAACACTAAATACCTTGGTGTCTCTTTCAATAATTTGTTAAAATTCAACAATCACGCCAAGCTAACCATGAGGAAAGCCAACTACGCTTACTCCCTACTCAACCCTATTATCAGAAGGAGAAACGGCCTCCCGAAAGATACAAAGCTGTTTATATATAAACAGCTCATCCGCCCGATCATAAGCTATTGCTTCCCCATCTGGCACACAATTTCGCCATCCTATATGAAGCAAATTAGCGCCCTCGAAAGAAAGATCCTAAGGGCCTGTACAGGAGTGTACAGGAAACCTGACGGACACTACTTTCCCTACACCTTTTTGTATGACAGTGCAAACATCACTCCAATCGAGGACTATCTCCTTTCTCTCGCGGTCAAACAACTTGAGAAGATCTCTCAACATCCTAACCCCCTCATTAGCCAGCTTTCAACGCAACTTCAAGTTGAAAGCTACCACAACTTATCAACTCTCCACAATCATTTATTATTCCTTTCAGTTTCTTAATTTATCATTTGAGGTCGAAGATATAAAAGCCGTGATTAATTCGTTGGATATCAGTAAAAACGCAGGTCCAGATGGTATTCCCAATAATTTTTTCAAGAAATGTGCTGACCCTCTTTCAGCTCCCATTTGTGAACTATTTAACCGTTCAGTATCTGAAGGCTTTTATCCGGATCTTTTAAAAAAAGCGTTTGTATTTCCTATATTTAAAGCTGGTGACAAAAAGCATGTGATTAATTATCGTCCGATAACAGTATCCAATAGTCTTGCTTTAATATTTGAGCGTCTCAGTTATAACAACCTTCTCTCGCAAATAAAGTCTATAATTGACATTCATCAAGACGGCTTTTCTCCTGGTCATTCCACTGTCACCAACTTAGCTATATTTACCGATCAAATTGCAATGGCTCTTGATAGTAGTAAGCAAGTGGATGTATTTTATGCTGATATCTCCGATGCTTTTGATTCCATTAATCATAAACTGACTCTTGACAAGATGAAAAATATAGGATTTAGTACCTAAATCTTGAAGTGGTTTGAATCGTATTTATCTGATCGTCAGTTGGTAGTTGCGGTGGATGGCTTTAAATCCATATCATTTACACAAACGTCTGGTGTACCTCAAGGGACAATACTTGGTCCTCTTATATTCATAATGTATATAAATGACTTACCAACTTTTATTGATTCCCCTTGCCTAATATATGCTGATGACACTAAGATATACAGAGTTATCGATTTCGCTGATGACTGCAATATCTGCAAGCTGATATTGTAAAATTTTTAGACTGGTGTGTGAAAAACTTTCTATCCGTGAACATAAACAAATGTAAATGCGTCTCATTTTCTAGAAAGCAAAATACAGTCCTCTTTAATTATAAATTGGGTAGCTCCCCCGTAGAGAGAGTTTCTGAGATAAAGGACTTGGGCATAATCTTCGACAGCAAACTCTTATTTGATTCTCATGTTAGTTATATAACCAATAAAGCCTTTATGATGCTTGGATTTATCATTAGATGTACAAAATCATTCAAAAGCTTATTCACATTTAAAACATTATATTATTCGTTAGTACGCCTCAGTCACCTCAGTCATTTGGAACCCTTTCTACTCAGTATACATCGATAAAATTGAAAGAGTTCAGAAGCGATTTACACGTTTTCTACTTTTCAAATCGGATGGAGTTAATAGAAGCCTAAATTATACGGAAAGACTACAGCGGTACTCAATGCTTTCGTTGGAAACCCGCCGTGGTTATCTTGACGAAATATTTTTATACAACGTTGTAAACAACCTAATTAATAGTCCGATAATCCTTAGCAAAATTAATTTCAATTTTCCATCGCGTAATACCAGAGAAGTTTTAGCATTTAGGCCTCAATTAGGACGAACAAATTTAGTAATGAAATCACCCATTGTAAGAATTAAAAAAAAACATAATGAGCAGTGTTATGACATTGATCTCTTTTCAGATAGTCGCTCCTCTCTTCGACGCATTGTCCTGAATCAATTACAAAGTAATTTTAATTAGCTCCTCCCCTCCAATTAATATTGGCAATATTTTGAATTAACGTTTGACTTGACAATCTTGGCTCCATTTTATTTTTTCCTTTAATTTAATTTAATTATAGTATCCCTCACCTTTTAATTAGTATTTTTCATTTCTTTTATAATTTTTTAGCTTATCTTTATTTTTTCATTTGTATGCTTCTAGTATGTATATTTCGTAGTGAATAGTTTGCTTAGTTTAGTTTAGATTAAGTAGGTTTGCTTTATATCACTATGTAAATTGCTGAATATCAATATCACACTCAAAATATGGATTTTACTCATATATGGATTTTGTGATACATTATTTCTTCTTCTAAAAATTTTGAATTTAAGCTTTTTTGTATTCAAACTTGTTAACCGGTAGTAAATAAGTGGAATTTTTCTGTTTGCTATCGCATGAATTTCATTAATAAATAAAATAAATAAATAAATAAATACTACACTTAGGAAAAGCCACATAAAATAAAACCGTAAGGTACGCGGTCAGGTGAGAACCAGAGCTAACGATAAACCCCACATTCCATATAAATAGAAGCACAACTCACAATGCAATCTCACTCATTCATCATTCAGTCAGTGTGGTATAGCCAAAGTGACAACATATCGGAATTCGTAATTTGCAAATAATTATTCACATACACAGTTTTGCCTTTTGCCGACGGCATTCACGCAGTTCACATTGCTCGTGTGCCCGTGTAGATGTGTAAACTAATGTGTGACATTCTAATACAGATACATTTATTCTTAGTGTATAGTAAAGTGATAGAGACACATACTATTAAATCATCTAAAGTGTTAAGTGTTGTGATGGTGATATAGACACATACAATTATAAGTGAGTGATAACTAAACATATTTCGATAATAAAGGACACCTTGTCTCGTGTTATAATGAGTGAAATAAATCTCGGGTTTGAAGCCGAAAAAAGGGCACTTATGGCCGCTATGGAAAACAGCTTAAAAAGGTTGTACAGTAAGTACGAATTAGGAATTAGGAACAAGAAATTTGCTCGACGACAATAACGCGTCACTGCCTGAAGTAACCGAAGAAATAACCAGCGATGTGGATATGTCCAATGACTCAACCGAGTCATCTTCATCGAGTTTGGTTCCGTCTGAGGATGAAAACAATTATACTGTTGTGGAAAACAACAAACGAAGAGCAAAGAGTAGCCCAGAGATGTCTCCTCAATCGTCCGGAACTCCAGCCAAGAAGAAGACATCAAGGTCAGAGCTACAACCACCTAGGGTGCAAAACACGGGTGGTTTCTTCCAAATTAGGGGTAATCTAAAGGACTTCGAGATACAGCCCAAAGCTACTAAGGCTCACGTTGAAAAGGCAGTGAGACCTCCTCCGATCGTCTGTCATAACTTGAATGTTAAAGCATTCAATTGCGAGCTTAATAAGCTCGCTATAAGGCCAAAGTTTTTCATCAAGACTGCAAAGGGCACCAAGTGCATTATCAAGCCAATTATCCAAGACGACAATAAGGCGCTGTTCACTATAATCAGGGACATTGGGGTACAGAGTTACACGTTTACGCCTAAGTGTGACAGGACGACGACACTTCTGCTGAGAGGAGCTCAGCATACATACCATGCAGAGGATGTGAAGGCAGCACTTGTGGAAAAACTGCGTGGATTCAAAATTAACTCTGTGACGCATTTTAAAACGTCCAGGAGCAAGGAATCGAATTCCTTCGTAATTAATTTCGGAGGTAATTACGATATCAAATTCATTATGGCCACAAATCGCCTTCTGAACCAGATCGTTTACTGGGAAAAATACCGCGCTTCTGGAATTTCCCAGTGCAAGCGTTGCCAGGCTTTCGGCGATGTCGCGAGGAACTGCGCAGTCGACTACCGACGCGTGAAGTGTAAAAATGTACACTTACCAGGAAAATGCGAGCGGATAAACGAGAAGGAAGGTGCCCCATACTGCGTCAATTGTAAGGCTGAAGGACATCCAGCCAGCTACAGAGGTTGCCCCAAGTACAAGGAGGTAGCACAACAACGTGCCAAGAAGACTGAGGAGCGTCGCCAACGTGAAGACTTCGTGAAGGAAGCCACAAGGAACTACGTGCAGCCAGGTAAATCTTTCGCCCAGGTAATCTCTAAAAACACGTTCAATAATAACAATTCTGTTAAACCCACAGCTCCAAAGCCACAAGTAGCACCTAGGTCTGCCCCCAAGGTAGCTCCTAGAAAACCCAGAGTGACAGAAATTGACGATTTCTGCACCAAAGAAGCCAAGTCTCTATTTGGCTGCGACCTTTTCGCCCTTATGGGCAAAATCAATAATTTCCTTCCTAAATACAGGAAGCTCTCTTCTATTTCGGAAAAACAAGCAGCTTACCTTCAATTTGCATTTGGACTATGTCTAGGCAATTAAGTAAGCTGAAAATCATGTCACTTAACTGCAATTCGCTGGTAAAGCACAGCAAAAGAGCATTGAACACAAACCCACGTTTATGTTCCTCTCTGAAACTCTCCTCTCTGAGCGACATAAGTTAGCTTTTGAACACTACAACTTCGTCCGCCAGGACAAATCTGAGACCACCCTAGGCACTGCCCTTCTTATTAAGGAAAACCTTAAATTCGAAGAGGTGAAAATAAGTAACCTTTCAAATATGGAATGTACTGCTGTTAAGTTAGAGCTTCGTGACAACGAATCTCTTCTCTTAATCGCCCTATATAATAGATGCCACGCCACAGGAGCTGATATCCAGAATAACATGAACAGCATTGCCCGAATCTCGGAATCTCCCTGAAATCTCCCTGACTCGCAACGGAATCTCACGAACTTGGAAACTGACTTCCACATTGACTTCCTCAACAACGCCATTGAAGGAAATGTCGCCTTCTTTTCCAGTGTAGTGCCGCGCAAACACTACAAATACAAAAATCTCCCGCCTCAACTGCAAAAACTATATAAATATAGGCAGAAACTTCGGAAAATACTTAACCGTATTTTTCACCGAACCCTCAATAGCCATAACCCAGCCTACAGAACCGTGTTATCACAAATTAATTGCTTGTCAACTATTATTGAGGAACAAACGAAAATGTTTCTCGATCAAGAGTATAGGAAGAAATTGGCCTCCATTCAACCCGGTCCACACTGCTTTCAGGATATAAATTGGATCTGCAACAGGATAGCAAAACTCCCCAAAACCATCTTAAGTGGCTCGAACGCTTACAACCTTCCCCACGAAAAATGCAACGCCTTCGCGGAATATTTCCAATCTACTTTCAAAGACAACTCATCTCTAAGCGATGCCAATTTTAGGACCACTGTAGACTCGACCGATGATGACTTTATTGCTCAGGCAGTGGGATCCTCCTCCACAATCTTTAATTCCTCAAACTCGTCCTTAAATCCGGATGACTTAAGCATCTTTTCAAATCCTGCCCACGTTTTCGCCCTAATTAGGACTATCAGAGGCAAAAAGTCCTCCGGCCCAGATAACATTTCCAACAAAGTTATCAAAAATTTCCCACCTGTCGCCATAGAATTTCTGACAATTATCTTCAATAATTGCCTCAATAACTCATACTTTCCGGATGTATGGAAATCCGCGCGCATAGTTCCAATCCCCAAAAGAGGAAGCTCGAAAAACCTTAACGAATTCCGGCCAATTTCTCTTCTGTCCAACCTGGCCAAACTTTTCGAAAAAATAGTCCGCCAACACATAGAAAATACCTGCCTCGACCTAAATATCAGGCAAGATACCCAATTCGGCTTCAAGCCCCAGCACTCCACTTATCACGCTTTGCTCAAATTCCTCTCTGATTCTACAAACGCCCTCAACAAAAGGGAGCAGACAGTAGGCTGCTTCCTTGATGTAGAGAAAGCGTTTGACTCAGTCTGGACAAAGGGACTAATATTCAAAATCATAAACCTCGAGTTCCCGCCTTATCTCACCCGGGTTATATATAGCTTTCTGTCATCTCGGAATTTCTACATAGAAATTGGGAATGTCAAATCTCAGGCAACATCAGTCAGTGCTGGTGTCCCCCAAGGTTCGGTCCTCGGACCAACTCTCTTCAATCTTTTCACCTATGATCAGCATGCCAATGATTCAAATTCCACCACACTACTTTATGCTGATGACTCCCTGACGTACGCCTACTCCATGTCATCCAATTTCGCTGCTACGAAAGTGGAGCGGCATGTCCTCAAACTTGACGAGTTCTACAGAAAGTGGGGCATCAAAATAAACCTTAACAAATCTGAAATGATTTGCATCCGAAATCCCTCCACAAGCGGAAGACCCAACCTCGCCACACGTGCCAACAACATCGAAATCGAAGTCAATAACGAATAGATTCAACCTTCAAAGAACACTAAATACCTTGGTGTCTCTTTCAATAATTTGTTAAAATTCAACAATCACGCCAAGCTAACCATGAGGAAAGCCAACTACGCTTACTCCCTACTCAACCCTATTATCAGAAGGAGAAACGGCCTCCCGAAAGATACAAAGCTGTTTATATATAAACAGCTCATCCGCCCGATCATAAGCTATTGCTTCCCCATCTGGCACACAATTTCGCCATCCTATATGAAGCAAATTAGCGCCCTCGAAAGAAAGATCCTAAGGGCCTGTACAGGAGTGTACAGGAAACCTGACGGACACTACTTTCCCTACACCTTTTTGTATGACAGTGCAAACATCACTCCAATCGAGGACTATCTCCTTTCTCTCGCGGTCAAACAACTTGAGAAGATCTCTCAACATCCTAACCCCCTCATTAGCCAGCTTTCAACGCAACTTCAAGTTGAAAGCTACCACAACTTATCACCTCTCCACCTAATCAACTCGGAAACGAGAAACGTTTATTACCTGGGCGAAAGATTTACTTTCTTCACTAGTGCAGCAAGCCACCATCGTGGATAGGACAACATCCAGGCATCTCGATCATCGTGGGATTTATCAACGCTGGACTATTCTGGACTTTCGGGATATTTCTCACAATGTTGGAAGAAACGCCGGTCTTCAACTTACAACAAGTTAGAGAAATCTCTAACATTCCACAACTTCCCACTACCATCCAACTTCCCTACTCCTCTAAATTCCAAAATTATCAACTAACAGTCAAGAACACAGCTTGCCGTCGCGCAACAGGCTGTACTAATTTCGACATCGTGTAACCTTAAGTTAATATATATTCGAACAATTAAAGTGTAAAGTGAATCAAAGACAAAAGTGAATTCTAGGCCAAAATTAAAGCCTGTACGTAACATTTTCAAATATCCCGGGATATCGGTTCGGTAATAAATTCGCCATAATTCGTTTTATTTCGTTAATCGCGTGTGAAGAACACTTGACTTGACTTGAATGCAATCTCACTAGTAAAGTGACAGTGAAAGTGTGAACATCCAAAAAAGTGAAAAGTGGAAAGTGAAGAACGGAAATAAGTTCCTGAGGAACGAGTGAAAAGAAAACATAGGAAAATAGGTAATAGGGGTAAGCGATAGTTAATTATAGGGGAAAAATATGAAAATTTATTTTAGTTCAAAAATTTGAGGAACGACACAAATGGAAATAAATCATGGAGGCCAAAGAAGAACATCGAACGTATATAATAAAAATAAGGTGTTTTTCAAAACCAAAATGAAAGAGTAAAGGGAAGGGACAGAAGCAACAAAAGAAAAAGAAAAGGAAATACTTTGAGTCTTATTCCTTTAAATTTACTGTGTTAATTATATTAAATTATATTATGTATTGACTTACTACTGATAAAGAAGATCATAAAACTAAAAATCAAAACAACAAAATATCAAACACGTCGAAATGCACTGAAAAAGAAGAGCATAAATTTAAATATAAAACTAGTGACTACATATCATATGGATGATCATATGCACTGATAAAGAAGAGCATAAAAACAAATTTAAATAATAATATAATAGTGTAATAGAGTGGTCTTTGGTGATATTGATGCTATTATTGTTGTCATTGCTGTCGGGGGTGTCGTGTCACTATCGGTGCTATTAATGTTGTTGGTGTCATCGGTGTTACTGCTGGTGTGGTCTTATTATTGCTCTCATTTGTTGTTGGTGCTTCTACTACCATTGGTGTGGTGATTGTTGCTGTTGGCATCATTGTTGTTAGTGGAATCAGCATTATTTTTGGATTAGTCGTGTCGATGATGATGGTGATAGTGATGTCGATAATAAGTGTGATGGTAGAGATGGTAGTAGTGATGGTAACGGTGGGGATGGTGGCGATGGTGGTGGTGATAGTGGTGATAGCGATGATGATGGTGGCAGCGGTGATGCTGGCAGCGGTAGTGATGATTATGATGTTGGTGATAGTGATTACCATGATGAGAAATGAGATCATAATAAAGGTAATAATAGTATTATTGTATAAAATTAAGAACCACATATCATAATGATGGAATTCACTTGAAAAGAAGAGCATTAAAATAGAAATAGAGTTAAACTAATCAATATAAAATGTGAAATAGTAAAAATACGAAGCTAATGATAAGAGACCACTAATGACTCCATAGATATAGACGAAAAAAACACTTAGAGCTATAGCCTTGTGGATGAAAAACGCGCGAAAGAGGTAATAATAACGCGCGAAAGAGGTAATAATAAAAATATGTGCGTATCTGTAACCCACTCATGTAATCACAAGAATGTCTGCAGAGAAAGGTTGCAGAATCATGCAAACGGGACATGGGCGTTTGTATAGTATAGCCTAGACACAGATAGTCCATAAAAACCTGAAAAACAAAGATTAGTTAACAATGTAGTGTACAGAAAAATACACACAGAAAACAAACTGAACGTTTGAAGATACGTTCCCGTGGCGGGGACGAAACTTGTTAAATATAGCCGAGCCGGAGCCTATACGATATCCCTTTGAAAATCTGTAACCCCTGATATTTTTTATTTAACCATGACGAGATGCGAAGCACGCATTTAATATTGTATTATGTTAATGAACAGTGCACTGTCCCGCTATGGACAAACATATGGAAGACATGGAAGTAATAATTAAAACCCAAAAAAGGGGACACAAACAAGGCGAAACATAGAACGCAGCAAACAAACTGTACAACACGAGCATGGACAGGAAACGAACACTAACGCAAAACATAGCACCCACACCTCTTAATGAGGAAATCCTTCAAGTACCTCACGTAGGTCCCACAGTGGCTAAATTCCACGACTTACGGCGATGGACAAGTGGTGCCCTCCTGCCGTACAACGTTTGGTCATGCGGCTCCAAGGAACGTAGTCCCTTGGATACAGATGATATAATATTAGCACTGGCAGTTTTTTCCTAAATTATATATTTTGTTTTTTTGCTAAATTATATACATTTTTTTGCCAGATTATATATATATTTTTTTTTTGTTGAATTATATATTTTTTTTCGCTAAATGCACCATCCTTTTGAAGCGATCTGAATGCTATATGCTTTCCATCCAAAGCACCCAAGGAATGGGGGAATAGCCAGCACACGGCAAACTCTTCACAAACTTTCTCCCCCTCAGCAATGGAGGAAGGAAATTGAAAAGATATGTGCAAATTATCCGAACAATTAAAAAAAATGATATTTTAAAATTTCTATTTTCCGGCCAAACGATGCAGCGAAATGGATATGCGGGCACAGATATTACAGCCACACTGAGGAGCTAATTAAAAGAAAAAAAAAACAGACGAGCGGAAAGATGATTGGGTCAGCAATTTTGTTGTATCTCAACTTGAACTAATTACGGACCCAGTCATTCACAGCAACACGATATGGGCGATTCAATCCGCTTTGAGAAAAGGGATTGAAGAAAATAGAAAGCTCCAAAAAGCAAATTCTCACAACTCGCATGTTGAAAATGCACCGAGTCCACGTAAAAACGCCGGCTCACATGAAAGAGATCAGCAAATTTTACCTGCGGGTTCAACACAAACAAAAGCGGTCAAGATTTTATCGGTTCATGTAATTCGGCCATCTGCTTCTAAGTCACCTTTATACTCAGAAAAAAGTATTTGACCAATAAAACTTATTTACTTTACTTTACTTTACAATATTTCACAAATAATTGGGATGTTAATGCTCAAAAAGGCTTTTGATACCCTAGTTTGAAACAGCAGACTTTGGAAAGATTCGCCAGTTGCCAGACATCTAAGAGTAATTGCCAAACGTTCAACACTTGATAGTAGCCTTTTGAAAGTATCTTAATTCATGCGCAAATAATTTCGGTAAGCATCCGCGTCCTCTGCTCTTAATTCGCGAGTTAAAAATTGAAATGAACCACTGATATTTCTACGCTTTTTCCACGGTTGCACCCAACATTTTCTTTTCCTTTTTGTTCCTGCAAGTTGGGGAAGGCCAGAGGCAGCGCTTAGTAAGCCCGTAACAATTAAACTATCATCACTATCGCTGCTTGAGTAAGCATTCAAATCAAGGTGGAATTTCTAAACTGAAAGCCATTTTCATGTATAAAATTGAAATAATATTTTTATAATTTGAATGCTAATATTATATTTTAATAAACATACCTATCAAAATGCGCAAGGTATTTACTAAAAATATTACCAGTCCAAATAATTTTCAGTTAACGGGAACGCCACCCAGAGATGAATGTCATAGACGACGGAATAAGCAATTAAAGAACTGCTCTTCTTTTCGTGCGCGCCGTGCAAAAACTATACCGTGTTAACGCACAGCAAGTTTTTCCCTTCTTGAATAAAAGATAATAACCGATCAGGCAACGCAAAAACTACACCGTCTAAACCAGCCCTTACAAAAGCATGCTGTGCTTTGCACAATTTTTTGATAACCCACAATTCAAGAGATTGCCTTGAAAACAATAATATTAACGGTTACACTATGATGAGCAAAATCAGCAGGAACCTCAAGAGCAAGCCACTTCTTCTAGATGCTTTGCAGAAACAATTAGGAATCAGTTTGCGGAATACTTTTACAATGAAGGAAAAATTCACTGGGATGACAGATGAATGTACTTTAAATTGCAACTTATATAACAAGCGTACTAATCAAACCTGTCAACGCGTGCTCTTAGTTAGTTAATTTTCTAAGCAAGTTTTGGATTTAATCATTAAGAACCAATTGTATAATTAACACCCGGTGCACCTAACATTGTAATAGCGAAAGTTGGGGTCTATAACAAATATTCTTCTATTGTATAAAAATTTTAAAATTTCTCAACTCACCGTCGGTGGTGGGGAAGCATATGAAGTGCTCGGCTCGTTATCGCCAATTTCGTCTTCTTCTGCAACTACATCAACGTCATCAGGATCTATAAAAGGCTGTAAGAAATATATGTATTTAACAGTTATATCTAATTGAATTTAGAAAAAAAAGCTCGTTTTATAAAGAAAATACGTAAACATACCGTGTCTATATTTGTTGTAGATTCCTTTGTAGTACAATGAATCTTCAAAAAATCCATCTGATCAAAACACCACAATTTTGGTAAATATATATCTTCGATTCCTGCTCCACTCTTTTTAGATGCAGCCATTAACCTCATCTCCTTCGCATACTGTCCACGCAATACTTGGATTTTATTGCGTATGTGGTGCACCGTAATTGCGCTATTGCTTTTTTGCAGCTCACTGTAAATTACTTCAATCGACTTTTCTTTCTTGTCTCTTTTTATGTAGACCTTGTGATATACAAGATTTCAAAGTCTAGATAACATCACAAGAGTTTTTCTACTAACGGTTCCACATTACGTTAATTATATTTTTTTCACGCAATACTTAAAAAAAAAATCTCGATTTACAAACAAGAAATTCAAACAATATTTTCACATCAATGGTCCACACTTCAATAAATGAACATCCCGAATTAAAGTCATAAGAATTGCACACAATATTTTTCACCGACAATGGGTCATTGACTGATCAGCTGATGTTAAAAAAATTGCCTGAACTCCCCGAATTCAAAAATAAGTCAAAGAGGAATCGCTGATAATAACAATTTTTCTGAACTCCCCCGTATGTATAGAAAACAAGTGAAAGAGAAATTGATAGGAACTTCATGATCGTGCACGATGCTCAGTCGCGGTTCTGTGCGCGACCTCCGCCATCTCCGCTCATCACCCTCTCGCCCCATTTTCGTGCGTGGCGCGCCAAAACTACACCGTCTAAACTACCTCTTAGCGACTGACACTATTGCTGGTAATTACCCCATCTATACTAGAAGCTGGAGCGTGCCAATTACTATCATGCGAAATTTCTCTCTGGGATTTATGATGTACAAAAATTTCTTCTTATGTTTCAGTTCCCTCCTGTTATTCTGTCTTTTTCTCTTTTATTGTGTACTTTTTCTCTTTGCTCTATTCTTTTGTAGTTTAATTAGGTTGCTGTCCGGATAGCCCTCTAATTGTATGCGTTGGGACACTAATGATTGATCTGCTTACTGCAACGAACAAAGTAAGAACCCTAATTACAATCTGTAGTAAACAAGCTAGTGGCTTTAATATAGCTTGCTCAAGCAAAAAGCGTTAGAAATAAGATGAATGAAATGCGTGAAATTTTTGTTGACTCGAGTATTCATGCGATTCTTATTAGTGAGTCTTGGTTGAATATCTTCACCCCTTCTAGCTTGCTATATATCTCTGGTTATAAACTCTTTCATAGCAATCGTAAAGGACGAATGGGTGATGGCGTTGCAATATATGTAGGAGACTGCTTTAAAACTAAAAACTTAGCATCATTGAGCACTAATAATTTGGATTTTATTTGTATTGAGGTTGATACTGAGGCTGAGAAATTTTCGCTTGCAGTAGCTTATTGCCCTCAAAACAGCTTCGATTGCAATAATATGAAAGAGTTTAAGGAATCTTGCACCATACTTTCACGAAGTTATTATAAGGTAATTCTTGGAGGTGACTTTAACGTTAATATCTTGCGAGGCAGTTCTGCTACGCTTTGTTTTGTGGATTTTATGAGGAGTCTTCACCTCGGAGTGTTTAATGATAGCCCAAACTTTTTTAACATAAGCTCTGCTTCATTGATAGATCTATACCTTATGACAGATGCAAACAATGTAGAATTTTTTTCTCAAATTAACCCACCTAGCATATTTGATCATGACATATTATTTTTAACTTACAAAATGGATTTCTGTGTCACGAATCGTTTGTTCACATACGGAAATTACAACAATTTTGATCATGGTAGTCTTTGAGAGGAACGCACGAATTTATTCCCGAATTTGCAAGTTTATCCGCTCCAATTGATGATCGTCTGGCAACCTTTGAAGGTTTTATAAACTACGTTTTGGATAAATATGCATCTGTGAGAACTAAATGCTTAAGATCCAACAGTAATCCATGCTTCTCTAGAGAAATTCACTCTCTGATAGAGGAGAGGGAGTATTTTTACCTTATTCATAGAAGATCACGTGACACTTTTATGCGGAAAATGTATCGAAGATCACGGAATATGGTAACGTCTGCTATCCGCAAAGCGAGGCGCGAATACTTTCAATCCAGACTTGATATTAACTTAGGCTCAAGGCTTCTGTGGAGTAACTTAAAAAAGTACGGGCTATGGAATAATGAGAAGGCTTGCTGCAATCTTCATCCTGATGAGCTAAATCAACTAGCGCAGTTTCTGAGCGGCCAGAATCATTGGCAGAGGCCACAGTGGAAACTTTGGCACACTTATTAGTAAACTCTACGGCACCAGAGTTACCAGTCGTTTTCTTTCAGGTGCGTTGATAGTGACGAATTGTTCATGGCCATTTTTTCTGTAAAGTCCGATGCTGTTGGACCAGATGGCCTACCTCCACACTTTCTTAAAAGTATTTTTCCTAGCATCCAAAATGCAATCCTGCTCCTATTCAATGAATACCTTACATAATGTACGTTTCCCTCCTTATGGAAAGTGGCCACTGTCATCCCAATTGCCAAAAATAAGTGTGTTATTCTTTCTAGCAAAAGCCCTTGAAAAATAGCGTAAACCATTTTAAAAAATATTTTCAAATATCTACTTCAGCCTGTAGGCTTGGCATGGCCCTGCTGTCAAATCGAAAGCAACGAGTAAAAGTGGTTGGTGAGTTTTCTGGTCTATTATCACTGTTATATTCTTGGACCTCTTCTGTTCTTTGTCTCTATTTATAAATTTATAAATGCCACAGAAAATCCAATTCGCTAAGGTACACTAGTATGTGGATGACTTGCAGATTTACCATAGTAGTTCTATGGGCCGTATTGAGAGATGTTTGGTGTGCATTAACGAGGGTCTAGCACACTTATCTGAGTAGGCTCGTGATAATGAGATAAGGTTAAACCGCGCGAAATGCTCTGCAATTCCAATACACAACCCAGGATTTGACCCCGAGTAGCTTGTGTCGACTGTGTTACCCTTCCGTATGTACATAAGGTTAAGAGCCTTGGAGTTATAATGAACTCCAAGTTGAAGTGCACAGATTATATCTGCGAACAATTGAGGAAAAATTATTTTGCTCTGCAGATGTTGTGGTTGTGTGCTTATACACTACCACTTCCCATTCGTGAAAGACTTGTCAAGGTTCTCCTCTTGCCTCACTTCTGCGTTGGAAACTTTGTTTACCCTAAACTAAATTGTACAACTGAACGTAGAATGGATGTAGCCTTTAATGACTGTCTTCGGTTTATCCATGGACTGCGACGTTATGATCACATCACACCCTATAGAAAATCCTTGTAACGCTGTAAGTTGCAGACATACTTGCATCGCAGAGCGTTGATCTTCCTCGTCGGCCTTATTACCTCAAGCAAACCTAGATATCTTTATGATTTCTTTCAATTTCTGCGTTCAATAAGACACCGAAAAATGTTTATCCCCAGATTCTCTAAACGAGTCATGAAGGGCTCTTTTCTTGTTCAGTTGATTCGTCTTTGGAATAATTTACCCGCACATATTCAGGCGGCGCAAAGCATGCATACTTTTAGAAGGTTACTCCGGTCACATAATCATTTATTATTCCTTTCAGTTTCTTAATTTATCATTTGAGGTCGAAGATATCAAAGCCGTGATTAATTCGTTGGATATCAGTAAAAACGCAGGTCCAGATGGTATTCCCAATAATTTTTTCAAGAAATGTGCTGACCCTCTTTCAGCTCCCATTTGTGAACTATTTAACCGTTCAGTATCTGAAGGCTTTTATCCGGATCTTTTAAAAAAAGCGTTTGTATTTCCTATATTTAAAGCTGGTGACAAAAAGCATGTGACTAATTATCGTCCGATAACAGTATCCAATAGTCTTGCTTTAATATTTGAGTGTCTCAGTTATAACAACCTTCTCTCGCAAATAAAGTCTATAATTGACATTCATCAAGACGGCTTTTCTCCTGGTCATTCCACTGTCACCAACTTAGCTATATTTACCGATCAAATTGCAATGGCTCTTGATAGTAGTAAGCAAGTGGATGTATTTTATGCTGATATCTCCGAAGCTTTTGATTCCATTAATCATAAACTGACTCTTGACAAGATGAAAAATATAGGATTTAGTACCTAAATCTTGAAGTGGTTTGAATCGTATTTATCTGATCGTCAGTTGGTAGTTGCGGTGGATGGCTTTAAATCCATATCATTTACACAAACGTCTGGTGTACCTCAAGGGACAATACTTGGTCCTCTTATATTCATAATGTATATAAATGACTTACCAACTTTTATTGATTCCCCTTGCCTAATATATGCTGATGACACTAAGATATACAGAGTTATCGATTTCGCTGATGACTGCAATGATCTGCAAGCTGATATTGTAAAATTTTTAGACTGGTGTGTGAAAAACTTTCTATCCGTGAACATAAACAAATGTAAATGCGTCTCATTTTCTAGAAAGCAAAATACAGTCCTCTTTAATTATAAATTTGGTAGCTCCCCCGTAGAGAGAGTTTCTGAGATAAAGGACTTGGGCATAATCTTCGACAGCAAACTCTTATTTGATTCTCATGTTAGTTATATAACCAATAAAGCCTTTATGATGCTTGGATTTATCATTAGATGTACAAAATCATTCAAAAGCTTATTCACATTTAAAACATTATATTATTCGTTAGTACGCCTCAGTCACCTCAGTCATTTGGAACCCTTTCTACTCAGTATACATCGATAAAATTGAAAGAGTTCAGAAGCGATTTACACGTTTTCTACTTTTCAAATCGGATGGAGTTAATAGAAGCCTAAATTATACGGAAAGACTACAGCGGTACTCAATGCTTTCGTTGGAAACCCGCCGTGGTTATCTTGACGAAATATTTTTATACAACGTTGTAAACAACCTAATTAATAGTCCGATAATCCTTAGCAAAATTAATTTCAATTTTCCATCGCGTAATACCAGAGAAGTTTTAGCATTTAGGCCTCAATTAGGACGAACAAATTTAGTAATGAAATCACCCATTGTAAGAATTAAAAAAAAACATAATGAGCAGTGTTATGACATTGATCTCTTTTCAGATAGTCGCTCCTCTCTTCGACGCATTGTCCTGAATCAATTACAAAGTAATTTTAATTAGCTCCTCCCCTCCAATTAATATTGGCAATATTTTGAATTAACGTTTGACTTGACAATCTTGGCTCCATTTTATTTTTTCCTTTAATTTAATTTAATTATAGTATCCCTCACCTTTTAATTAGTATTTTTCATTTCTTTTATAATTTTTTAGCTTATCTTTATTTTTTCATTTGTATGCTTCTAGTATGTATATTTCGTAGTGAATAGTTTGCTTAGTTTAGTTTAGATTAAGTAGGTTTGCTTTATATCACTATGTAAATTGCTGAATATCAATATCACACTCAAAATATGGATTTTACTCATATATGGATTTTGTGATACATTATTTCTTCTTCTAAAAATTTTAAATTTAAGCTTTTTTGTATTCAAACTTGTTAACCGGTAGTAAAAAAGTGGAATTTTTCTGTTGGCTATCGCATGAATTTCATTAATAAATAAAATAAATAAATAAATAAATACTACACTTAGGAAAAGCCACATAAAATAAAACCGTAAGATACGCGGTCAGGTGAGAACCAGAGCTAACGACAAACCCCACATTCCATATAAATAGAAGCACAAATCACAATGCAATCTCACTCATTCATCATTCAGTCAGTGTGGTAGAGCCAAAGTGACAACATATCGGAATTCGTAATTTGCAAATAATTATTCACATACACAGTTTTGCCTTTTGCCGACGGCATTCACGCAGTTCACATTGCTCGTGTGCCCGTGTAGATGTGTAAGCTAATGTGTGACATTCTAATGCAGATACATTTATTCTTAGTGTATAGTAAAGTGATAGAGACACATACTATTAAATCATCTAAAGTGTTAAGTGTTGTGATGGTGATATAGACACATACAATTATAAGTGAGTGATAACTAAACATATTTCGATAATAAAGGACACTTTGTCTCGTGTTATAATGAGTGAAATAAATCTCGGGTTTGAAGCCGAAAAAAGGGCACTTATGGCCGCTATTGAAAACAGCTTAAAAAGGTTGTACAGTAAGTACGAATTAGGCCTCCCGGAAGTCACTGTTCAGGAAGGAACAAGAAATTTGCTCGACGACAATAACGCGTCACTGCCTGAAGTAACCGAAGAAATAACCAGCGATGTGGATATGTCCAATGACTCAACCGAGTCATCTTCATCGAGTTTGGTTTCGTCTGAGGATGAAAACAATTATACTGTTGTGGAAAACAACAAACGAAGAGCAAAGAGTAGCCCAGAGACGTCTCCTCAATCGTCCGGAACTCCAGCCAAGAAGAAGACATCAAGGTCAGAGCTACAACCACCTATGGTGCAAAAAACGGGTGATTTCTTCCAAATTAGGGTTAATCGAAAGGACTTCGAGTTACAGCCCAAAGCTACTAAGGCTCACGTTGAAAAGGCAGTGAGACCTCCCCCGATCGTCTGTCATAACTTGAATGTTAAAGCATTCAATTGCGAGCTTGATAAGCTCGCTATAAGGCCAAAGTTTTTCATCAAGACTGCAAAGGGCACCAAGTGCATTATCAAGCCAATTATCCAAGACGACAATAAGGCGCTGTTCACTATAATCAGGGACAATGGGGTACAGAGTTACACGTTTACGCCTAAGTGTGACAGGACGACGACACTTCTGCTGAGAGGAGCTCAGCATACATACCATGCAGAGGATGTGAAGGCAGCACTTGTGGAAAAACTGCGTGGATTCAAAATTAACTCTGTGACGCATTTTAAAACGTCCAGGAGCAAGGAATCGAATTCCTTCGTAATTAATTTCGGAGGTAATTACGATATCAAATTCATTATGGCCACAAATCGCCTTCTGAACCAGATCGTTTACTGGGAAAAATACCGCGCTTCTGGAATTTCCCAGTGCAAGCGTTGCCAGGCTTTCGGCCATGTCGCGAGGAACTGCGCGGTCGACTACCGATGCGTGAAGTGTACAAATGTACACTTACCAGGAAAATGCGAGCGGATAAACGAGAAGGAAGGTGCCCCATACTGCGTCAATTGTAAGGCTGAAGGACATCCAGCCAGCTACAGAGGTTAACCAAGTACAAGGAGGTAGCACAACAACGTGCCAAGAAGACTGAGGAGCGTCGCCAACGTGAAGACTTTGTGAAGGAAGCCACAAGGAACTACGTGCAGCCAGGTAAATCTTTCGCCCAGGTAATCTCTAAAAACACGTTCAATAATAACAATTCTGTTAAACCCACAGCTCCAAAGCCACAAGTAGCACCTAGGTCTGCCCCCAAGGTAGCTCCTAGAAAACCCAGAGTGACAGAAATTGAAGATTTCTGCACCAAAGAAGCCAAGTCTCTATTTGGCTGCGACCTTTTCGCCCTTATGGGCAAAATCAATAATTTCCTTCCTAAATACAGGAAGCTCTCTTCTATTTCGGAAAAACAAGCAGCTTACCTTCAATTTGCATTTGGACTATGTCTAGGCAATTAAGTAAGCTGAAAATCATGTCACTTAACTGCAATTCGCTGGTAAAGCACAGCAAAAGAGCATTGAACACAAACCCACGTTTATGTTCCTCTCTGAAACTCTCCTCTCTGAGCGACATAAGTTAGCTTTTGAACACTACAACTTCGTCCGCCAGGACAAATCTGAGACCACCCTAGGCACTGCCCTTCTTATTAAGGAAAACCTTAAATTCGAAGAGGTGAAAATAAGTAACCTTTCAAATATGGAATGTACTGCTGTTAAGTTAGAGCTTCGTGACAACGAATCTCTTCTCTTAATCGCCCTATATAATAGATGCCACGCCACAGGAGCTGATATCCAGAATAACATGAACAGCATTGCCCGAATCTCGGAATCTCCCTGAAATCTCCCTGACTCGCAACGGAATCTCACGAACTTGGAAATTGACTTCCACATTGACTTCCTCAACAACGCCATTGAAGGAAATGTCGCCTTCTTTTCCAGTGTAGTGCCGCGCAAACACTACAAATACAAAAATCTCCCGCCTCAACTGCAAAAACTATATAAATATAGGCAGAAACTTCGGAAAATACTTAACCGTATTTTTCACCGAACCCTCAATAGCCATAACCCAGCCTACAGAACCGTGTTATCACAAATTAATTGCTTGTCAACTATTATTGAGGAACAAACGAAAATGCTTCTCGATCAAGAGTATAGGAAGAAATTGGCCTCCATTCAACCCGGTCCACACTGCTTTCAGGATATAAATAGGATCTGCAACAGGATAGCAAAACTCCCCAAAACCATCTTAAGTGGCTCGAACGCTTACAACCTTCCCCACGAAAAATGCAACGCCTTCGCGGAATATTTCCAATCTACTTTCAAAGACAACTCATCTCTAAGCGATGCAAATTTTAGGACCACTGTAGACTCGACCGATGATGACTTTACTGCTCAGGCAGTGGGATCCTCCGCCACAATCTTTAATTCCTCAAACTCGTCCTTAAATCCGGATGACTTAAGCATCTTTTCAAATCCTGCCCACGTTTTCACCCTAATTAGGACTATCAGAGGCAAAAAGTCCTCCGGCCCAGATAACATTTCCAACAAAGTTATCAAAAATTTCCCACCTGTCGCCATAGAATTTCTGACTATTATCTTCAATAATTGCCTCAATAATTCATACTTTCCGGATGTATGGAAAACCGCGCGCATAGTTCCAATCCCCAAAAAAGGAAGCTAGAAAAACCTTAACGAATTCCGGCCAATTTCTCTTCTGTCCAACCTGGGCAAACTTTTCGAAAAAATAGTCCGCCAACACATAGAAAATACCTGCCTCGACCTAAATATCAGGCTTCAAGCCCCAGCACTCCTCTTTTCACGCTTTGCTCAAATTCCTCTCTGATTCTACAAACGCCCTCAACAAAAGGGAGCAGACAGTAGGCTGCTTCCTTGATGTAGAGAAAGCGTTTGACTCAGTCTGGACAAAGGGACTAATATTCAAAATCATAAACCTCGAGTTCCCGCCTTATCTCACCCGGGTTATATATAGCTTTCTGTCATCTCGGAATTTCTACATAGAAATTGGGAATGTCAAATCTCAGGCAACATCAGTCAGTGCTGGTGTCCCCCAAGGTTCGGTCCTCGAACCAACTCTCTTCAATCTTTTCACCTATGATCAGCCTGCCAATGATTCAAATTCCACCACACTACTTTATGCTGATGACTCCCTGACGTACGCCTACTCCATGTCATCCAATTTCGCTGCTACGAAAGTGGAGCGGCATGTCCTCAAACTTGACGAGTTCTACAGAAAGTGGGGCATCAAAATAAACCTTAACAAATCTGAAATGATTTGCATCCGAAATCCCTCCACAAGCGGAAGACCCAACCTCGCCACACGTGCCAACAACATCGAAATCGAAGTCAATAACGAAAAGATTCAACCTTCAAAGAACACTAAATACCTTGGTGTCTCTTTCAATAATTTGTTAAAATTCAACAATCACGCCAAGCTAACCATGAGGAAAGCCAACTACGCTTACTCCCTACTCAACCCTATTATCAGAAGGAGAAACGGCCTCCCGAAAGATACAAAGCTGTTTATATATAAACAGCTCATCCGCCCGATCATAAGCTATTGCTTCCCCATCTGGCACACAATTTCGCCATCCTATATGAAGCAAATTAGCGCCCTCGAAAGAAAGATCTTAAGGGCTTGTACAGGAGTGTACAGGAAACCTGACGGACACTACTTTCCCTACACCTTTTTGTATGACAGTGCAAACATCACTCCAATCGAGGACTATCTCCTTTCTCTCGCGGTCAAACAACTTGAGAAGATCTCTCAACATCCTAACCCCCTCATTAGCCAGCTTTCAACGCAACTTCAAGTTGAAAGCTACCACAACTTATCACCTCTCCACCTAATCAACTCGGAAACGAGAAACGTTTATTACCTGGGCGAAAGATTTACTTTCTTCACTAGTGCAGCAAGCCACCATCGTGGATAGGACAACATCCAGGCATCTCGATCATCGTGGGATTTATCAACGCTGGACTATTCTGGACTTTCGGGATATTTCTCACAATGTTGGAAGAAACGCCGGTCTTCAACTTACAACAAGTTAGAGAAATCTCTAACATTCCACAACTTCCCACTACCATCCAACTTCCCTACTCCTCTAAATTCCAAAATTATCAACTAACAGTCAAGAACACAGCTTGCCGTCGCGCAACAGGCTGTACTAATTTCGACATCGTGTAACCTTAAGTTAATATATATTCGAACAATTAAAGTGTAAAGTGAATCAAAGACAAAAGTGAATTCTAGGCCAAAATTAAAGCCTGTACGTAACATTTTCAAATATCCCGGGATATCGGTTCGGTAATAAATTCGCCATAATTCGTTTTATTTCGTTAATCGCGTGTGAAGAACACTTGACTTGACTTGAATGCAATCTCACTAGTAAAGTGACAGTGAAAGTGTGAACATCCAAAAAAGTGAAAAGTGGAAAGTGAAGAACGGAAATAAGTTCCTGAGGAACGAGTGAAAAGAAAACATAGGAAAATAGGTAATAGGGGTAAGCGATAGTTAATTATAGGGGAAAAATATGAAAATTTATTTTAGTTCAAAAATTTGAGGAACGACACAAATGGAAATAAATCATGGAGGCCAAAGACGAACATCGAACGTATATAATACAAATAAGGTGTTTTTCAAAACCAAAATGAAAGAGTAAAGGGAAGGGACAGAAGCAACAAAAGAAAAAGAAAAGGAAATACTTTGAGTCTTATTCCTTTAAATTTACTGTGTTAATTATATTAAATTATATTATGTATTGACTTACTACTGAAAAAGAAGATCATAAAACTAAAAATCAAAACAACCAAATATCAAACACGTCGAAATGCACTGAAAAAGAAGAGCATAAATTTAAATATAAAACTAGTGACTACATATCATATGGATGATCATATGCACTGATAAAGAAGAGCATAAAAACAAATTTAAATAATAATATAATAGTGTAATAGAGTGGTCTTTGGTGATATTGATGCTATTATTGTTGTCATTGCTGTCGGGGGTGTCGTGTCACTATCGGTGCTATTAATGTTGTTGGTGTCATCGGTGTTACTGCTGGTGTGGTCTTATTATTGCTCTCATTTGTTGTTGGTGCTTCTACTACCATTGGTGTGGTGATTGTTGCTGTTGGCATCATTGTTGTTAGTGGAATCAGCATTATTTTTGGATTAGTCGTGTCGATGATGATGGTGATAGTGATGACGATAATAAGTGTGATGGTAGAGATGGTAGTAGTGATGGTAACGGTGGGGATGGTGGCGATGGTGGTGGTGATAGTGGTGATAGCGATGATGATGGTGGCAGCGGTGATGCTGGCAGCGGTAGTGATGATTATGATGTTGGTGATAGTGATTACCATGATGAGAAATGAGATCATAATAAAGGTAATAATAGTATTATTGTATAAAATTAAGAACCACATATCATAATGATGGAATTCACTTGAAAAGAAGAGCATTAAAATAGAAATAGAGTTAAACTAATCAATATAAAATGTGAAATAGTAAAAATACGAAGCTAATGATAAGAGACCACTAATGACTCCATAGATATAGACGAAAAAAACACTTAGAGCTATAGCCTTGTGGATGAAAAACGCGCGAAAGAGGTAATAATAACGCGCGAAAGAGGTAATAATAAAAATATGTGCGTATCTGTAACCCACTCATGTAATCACAAGAATGTCTGCAGAGAAAGGTTGCAGAATCATGCAAACGGGACATGGGCGTTTGTATAGTATAGCCTAGACACAGACAGTCCATAAAAACCTGAAAAACAAAGATTAGTTAACAATGTAGTGTACAGAAAAATACACACAGAAAACAAACTGAACGTTTGAAGATACGTTCCCGTGGCGGGGACGAAACTTGTTAAATATAGCCGAGCCGGAGCCTATACGATATCCCTTTGAAAATCTGTAACCCCTGATATTTTTTATTTAACCATGACGAGATGCGAAGCACGCATTTAATATTGTATTATGTTAATGAACAGTGCACTGTCCCGCTATGGACAAACATATGGAAGACATGGAAGTAATAATTAAAACCCAAAAAAGGGGACACAAACAAGGCGAAACATAGAACGCAGCAAACAAACTGTACAACACGAGCATGGACAGGAAACGAACACTAACGCAAAACATAGCACCCACACCTCTTAATGAGGAAATCCTTCAAGTACCTCACGTAGGTCCCACAGTGGCTAAATTCCACGACTTACGGCAATGGACAAGTGGTGCCCTCCTGCCGTACAACGTTTGGTCATGCGGCTCCAAGGAACGTAGTCCCTTGGATACAGATGATATAATATTAGCACTGGCAGTTTTTTCCTAAATTATATATTTTGTTTTTTTGCTAAATTGTATACATTTTTTTGCCAGATTATATATATATTTTTTTTTTGTTGAATTATATATTTTTTTTTCGCTAAATGCACCATCCTTTTGAAGCGATCTGAATGCTATATGCTTTCCATCCAAAGCACCCAAGGAATGGGGGAATAGCCAGCACACGGCAAACTCTTCACAAACTTTCTCCCCCTCAGCAATGGAGGAAGGAAATTGAAAAGATATGTGCAAATTATCCGAACAATTAAAAAAAATGATATTTTAAAATTTCTATTTTCCGGCCAAACGATGCAGCGAAATGGATATGCGGGCACAGATATTACAGCCACACTGAGGAGCTAATTAAAAGAAAAAAAAACAGACGAGCGGAAAGATGATTGGGTCAGCAATTTTGTTGTATCTCAACTTGAACTAATTACGGACCCAGTCATTCACAGCAACACGATATGGGCGATTCAATCCGCTTTGAGAAAAGGGATTGAAGAAAATAGAAAGCTCCAAAAAGCAAATTCTCACAACTCGCATGTTGAAAATGCACCGAGTCCACGTAAAAACGCCGGCTCACATGAAAGAGATCAGCAAATTTTACCTGCGGGTTCAACACAAACAAAAGCGGTCAAGATTTTATCGGTTCATGTAATTCGGCCATCTGCTTCTAAGTCACCTCTATACTCAGAAAAAAGTATTTGACCAATAAAACTTATTTACTTTACTTTACTTTACAATATTTCACAAATAATTGGGGTGTTAATGCTCAAAAAGGCTTTTGATACCCTAGTTTGAAACAGCAGACTTTGGAAAGATTCGCCAGTTGCCAGACATCTAAGAGTAATTGCCAAACGTTCAACACTTGATAGTAGCCTTTTGAAAGTATCTTAATTCATGCGCAAATAATTTCGGTAAGCATCCGCGTCCTCTGCTCTTAATTCGCGAGTTAAAAATTGAAATGAACCACTGATATTTCTACGCTTTTTCCACGGTTGCACCCAACATTTTCTTTTCCTTTTTGTTCCTGCAAGTTGGGGAAGGCCAGAGGCAGCGCTTAGTAAGCCCGTAACAATTAAACTATCATCACTATCGCTGCTTGAGTAAGCATTCAAATCAAGGTGGAATTTCTAAACTGAAAGCCATTTTCATGTATAAAATTGAAATAATATTTTTATAATTTGAATGCTAATATTATATTTTAATAAACATACCTATCAAAATGCGCAAGGTATTTACTAAAAATATTACCAGTCCAAATAATTTTCAGTTAACGGGAACGCCACCCAGAGATGAATGTCATAGACGACGAAATAAGCGATTAAAGAACTGCTCTTCTTTTCGTGCGCGCCGTGCAAAAACTATACCGTGTTAACGCACAGCAAGTTTTTCCCTTCTTGAATAAAAGATAATAACCGATCAGGCAACGCAAAAACTACACGGTCTAAACCAGCCCTTACAAAAGCATGCTGTGCTTTGCACAATTTTTTGATAACCCACAATTCAAGAGATTGCCTTGAAAACAATAATATTAACGGTTACACTATGATGAGCAAAATCAGCAGGAACCTCAAGAGCAAGCCACTTCTTCTAGATGCTTCGCAGAAACAATTAGGAATCAGTTTGCGGAATACTTTTACAATGAAGGAAAAATTCACTGGGATGACAGATGAATGTACTTTAAATTGCAACTTATATAACAAGCGTACTAATCAAACCTGTCAACGCGTGCTCTTAGTTAGTTAATTTTCTAAGCAAGTTTTGGATTTAATCATTAAGAACCAATTGTATAATTAACACCCGGTGCACCTGACATTGTTATAGCGAAAGTTGGGGTCTATAACAAATATTCTTCTATTGTATAAAAATTTTAAAATTTCTCAACTCACCGTCGGTGGTGGGGAAGCATATGAAGTGCTCGGCTCGTTATCGCCAATTTCGTCTTCTTCTGCAACTACATCAACGTCATCAGGATCTATAAGAGGCTGTAAGAAATATATGTATTTAACAGTTATATCTAATTGAATTTAGAAAAAAAAGCTCGTTTTATAAAGAAAATACGTAAACATACCGTGTCTATATTTGTTGTAGATTCCTTTGTAGTACAATGAATCTTCAAAAAATCCATCTGATCAAAACACCACAATTTTGGTAAATATATATCTTCGATTCCTGCTCCACTCTTTTTAGATGCAGCCATTAACCTCATCTCCTTCGCATACTGTCCACGCAATACTTGGATTTTATTGCGTATGTGGTGCACCGTAATTGCGCTATTGCTTTTTTGCAGCTCACTGTAAATTACTTCAATCGACTTTTCTTTCTTGTCTCTTTTTATGTAGACCTTGTGATATACAAGATTTCAAAGTCTAGATAACATCACATGAGTTTTTCTACTAACGGTTCCACATTACGTTAATTATATTTTTTTCACGCAATACTTAAAAAAAAAAATCTCGATTTACAAACAAGAAATTCAAACAATATTTTCACATCAATGGTCCACACTTCAATAAATGAACATCCCGAATTAAAGTCATAAGAATTGCACACAATATTTTTCACCGACAATGGGTCATTGACTGATCAGCTGATGTTAAAAAAATTGCCTGAACTCCCCGAATTCAAAAATAAGTCAAAGAGGAATCGCTGATAATAACAATTTTTCTGAACTCCCCCGTATGTATAGAAAACAAGTGAAAGAGAAATTGATAGGAACTTCATGATCGTGCACGATGCTCAGTCGCGGTTCTGTGCGCGACCTCCGCCATCTCCGCTCATCACCCTCTCGCTCCATTTTCGTGCGTGGCGCGCCAAAACTACACCGTCTAAACTACCTCTTAGCGACTGACACTATTGCTGGTAATTACCCCATCTATACTAGAAGCTGGAGCGTGCCAATTACTATCATGCGAAATTTCTCTCTGGGATTTATGATGTACAAAAATTTCTTCTTATGTTTCAGTTCCCTCCTGTTATTCTGTCTTTTTCTCTTTTATTGTGTACTTTTTCTCTTTGCTCTATTCTTTTGTAGTTTAATTAGGTTGCTGTCCGGATAGCCCTCTAATTGTATGCGTTGGGACACTAATGATTGATCTGCTTACTGCAACGAACAAAGTAAGAACCCTAATTACAATCTGTAGTAAACAAGCTAGTGGCTTTAATATAGCTTGCTCAAGCAAAAAGCGTTAGAAATAAGATGAATGAAATGCGTGAAATTTTTGTTGACTCGAGTATTCATGCGATTCTTATTAGTGAGTCTTGGTTGAATATCTTCACCCCTTCTAGCTTGCTATATATCTCTGGTTATAAACTCTTTCATAGCAATCGTAAAGGACGAATGGGTGATGGCGTTGCAATATATGTAGGAGACTGCTTTAAAACTAAAAACTTAGCATCATTGAGCACTAATAATTTGGATTTTATTTGTATTGAGGTTGATACTGAGGCTGAGAAATTTTCGCTTGCAGTAGCTTATTGCCCTCAAAACAGCTTCGATTGCAATAATATGAAAGAGTTTAAGGAATCTTGCACCATACTTTCACGAAGTTATTATAAGGTATTTCTTGGAGGTGACTTTAACGTTAATATCTTGCGAGGCAGTTCTGCTACGCTTTGTTTTGTGGATTTTATGAGGAGTCTTCACCTCGGAGTGTTTAATGATAGCCCAAACTTTTTTAACACAAGCTCTGCTTCATTGATAGATCTATACCTTATGACAGATGCAAACAATGTAGAATTTTTTTCTCAAATTAACCCACCTAGCATATTTGATCATGACATATTATTTTTAACTTACAAAATGGATTTCTGTGTCACGAATCGTTTGTTAACATACGGAAATTACAACAATTTTGATCATGGTAGTCTTTGAGAGGAACGCACGAATTTATTCCCGAATTTGCAAGTTTATCCGCTCCAATTGATGATCGTCTGGCAACCTTTGAAGGTTTTATAAACTACGTTTTGGATAAATATGCATCTGTGAGAACTAAATGCTTAAGATCCAACAGTAATCCATGCTTCTCTAGAGAAATTCACTCTCTGATAGAGGAGAGGGAGTATTTTTACCTTATTCATAGAAGATCACGTGACACTTTTATGCGGAAAATGTATCGAAGATCACGGAATATGGTAACGTCTGCTATCCGCAAAGCGAGGCGCGAATACTTTCAATCCAGACTTGATATTAACTTAGGCTCAAGGCTTCTGTGGAGTAACTTAAAAAAGTACGGGCTATGGAATAATGAGAAGGCTTGCTGCAATCTTCATCCTGATGAGCTAAATCAACTAGCGCAGTTTCTGAGCGGCCAGAATCATTGGCAGAGGCCACAGTGGAAACTTTGGCACACTTATTAGTAAACTCTACGGCACCAGAGTTACCAGTCGTTTTCTTTCAGGTGCGTTGATAGTGACGAATTGTTCATGGCCATTTTTTCTGTAAAGTCCGATGCTGTTGGACTAGATGGCCTACCTCCACACTTTCTTAAAAGTATTTTTCCTAGCATCCAAAATGCAATCCTGCTCCTATTCAATGAATACCTTACATAATGTACGTTTCCCTCCTTATGGAAAGTGGCCACTGTCATCCCAATTGCCAAAAATAAGTGTGTTATTCTTTCTAGCAAAAGCCCTTGAAAAATAACGTAAACCATTTTAAAAAATATTTTCAAATTTCTACTTCAGCCTGTAGGCTTGGCATGGCCTTGCTGTCAAATCGAAAGCAACGAGTAAAAGTGGTTGGTGAGTTTTCTGGTCTATTATCACTGTTATATTCTTGGACCTCTTCTGTTCTTTGTCTCTATTTATAAATTTATAAATGCCACAGAAAATCCAATTCGCTAAGGTACACTTGTATGTGGATGACTTGCAGATTTACCATAGTAGTTCTATGGGCCGTATTGAGAGATGTTTGGTGTGCATTAACGAGGGTCTAGCACACTTATCTGAGTAGGCTCGTGATAATGAGATAAGGTTAAACCGCGCGAAATGCTCTGCAATTCCAATACACAACCCAGGATATGACCCCGAGTAGCTTGTGTCGACTGTGTTACCCTTCCGTATGTAGATAAGGTTAAGAGCCTTGGAGCTATAATGAACTCCAAGTTGAAGTGCACAGATTATATCTGCGAACAATTGAGGAAAAATTATTTTGCTCTGCAGATGTTGTGGTTGTGTGCTTATACACTACCACTTCCCATTCGTGAAAGACTTGTCAAGGTTCTCCTCTTGCCTCACTTCTGCGTTGGAAACTTTGTTTACCCTAAACTAAATTGTACAACTGAACGTAGAATGGATGTAGCCTTTAATGACTGTCTTCGGTTTATCCATGGACTGCGACGTTATGATCACATCACACCCTATAGAAAATCCTTGTAACGCTGTAAGTTGCAGACATACTTGCATCGCAGAGCGTTGATCTTCCTCGTCGGCCTTATTACCTCAAGCAAACCTAGATATCTTTATGATTTCTTTCAATTTCTGCGTTCAATAAGACACCGAAAAATGTTTATCCCCAGATTCTCTAAACGAGTCATGAAGGGTTCTTTTCTTGTTCAGTTGATTCGTCTTTGGAATAATTTACCCGCACATATTCAGGCGGCGCAAAGCATGCATACTTTTAGAAGGTTACTCCGGTCACATAATCATTTATTATTCCTTTCAGTTTCTTAATTTATCATTTGAGGTCGAAGATATCAAAGCCGTGATTAATTCGTTGGATATCAGTAAAAACGCAGGTCCAGATGGTATTCCCAATAATTTTTTCAAGAAATGTGCTGACCCTCTTTCAGCTCCCATTTGTGAACTATTTAACCGTTCAGTATCTGAAGGCTTTTATCCGGATCTTTTAAAAAAAGCGTTTGTATTTCCTATATTTAAAGCTGGTGACAAAAAGCATGTGACTAATTATCGTCCGATAACAGTATCCAATAGTCTTGCTTTAATATTTGAGCGTCTCAGTTATAACAACCTTCTCTCGCAAATAAAGTCTATAATTGACATTCATCAAGACGGCTTTTCTCCTGGTCATTCCACTGTCACCAACTTAGCTATATTTACCGATCAAATTGCAATGGCTCTTGATAGTAGTAAGCAAGTGGATGTATTTTATGCTGATATCTCCGAAGCTTTTGATTCCATTAATCATAAACTGACTCTTGACAAGATGAAAAATATAGGATTTAGTACCTAAATCTTGAAGTGGTTTGAATCGTATTTATCTGATCGTCAGTTGGTAGTTGCGGTGGATGGCTTTAAATCCATATCATTTACACAAACGTCTGGTGTACCTCAAGGGACAATACTTGGTCCTCTTATATTCATAATGTATATAAATGACTTACCAACTTTTATTGATTCCCCTTGCCTAATATATGCTGATGACACTAAGATATACAGAGTTATCGATTTCGCTGATGACTGCAATGATCTGCAAGCTGATATTGTAAAATTTTTAGACTGGTGTGTGAAAAACTTTCTATCCGTGAACATAAACAAATGTAAATGCGTCTCATTTTCTAGAAAGCAAAATACAGTCCTCTTTAATTATAAATTTGGTAGCTCCCCCGTAGAGAGAGTTTCTGAGATAAAGGACTTGGGCATAATCTTCGACAGCAAACTCTTATTTGATTCTCATGTTAGTTATATAACCAATAAAGCCTTTATGATGCTTGGATTTATCATTAGATGTACAAAATCATTCAAAAGCTTATTCACATTTAAAACATTATATTATTTGTTAGTACGCCTCAGTCACCTCAGTCATTTGGAACCCTTTCTACTCAGTATACATCGATAAAATTGAAAGAGTTCAGAAGCGATTTACACGTTTTCTACTTTTCAAATCGGATGGAGTTAATAGAAGCCTAAATTATACGGAAAGACTACAGCGGTACTCAATGCTTTCGTTGGAAACCCGCCGTGGTTATCTTGACGAAATATTTTTATACAACGTTGTAAACAACCTAATTAATAGTCCGATAATCCTTAGCAAAATTAATTTCAATTTTCCATCGCGTAATACCAGAGAAGTTTTAGCATTTAGGCCTCAATTAGGACGAACAAATTTAGTAATGAAATCACCCATTGTAAGAATTAAAAAAAAACATAATGAGCAGTGTTATGACATTGATCTCTTTTCAGATAGTCGCTCCTCTCTTCGACGCATTGTCCTGAATCAATTACAAAGTAATTTTAATTAGCTCCTCCCCTCCAATTAATATTGGCAATATTTTGAATTAACGTTTGACTTGACAATCTTGGCTCCATTTTATTTTTTCCTTTAATTTAATTTAATTATAGTATCCCTCACCTTTTAATTAGTATTTTTCATTTCTTTTATAATTTTTTAGCTTATCTTTATTTTTTCATTTGTATGCTTCTAGTATGTATATTTCGTAGTGAATAGTTTGCTTAGTTTAGTTTAGATTAAGTAGGTTTGCTTTATATCACTATGTAAATTGCTGAATATCAATATCACACTCAAAATATGGATTTTACTCATATATGGATTTTGTGATACATTATTTCTTCTTCTAAAAATTTTAAATTTAAGCTTTTTTGTATTCAAACTTGTTAACCGGTAGTAAAAAAGTGGAATTTTTCTGTTGGCTATCGCATGAATTTCATTAATAAATAAAATAAATAAATAAATAAATACTACACTTAGGAAAAGCCACATAAAATAAAACCGTAAGATACGCGGTCAGGTGAGAACCAGAGCTAACGACAAACCCCACATTCCATATAAATAGAAGCACAAATCACAATGCAATCTCACTCATTCATCATTCAGTCAGTGTGGTAGAGCCAAAGTGACAACATATCGGAATTCGTAATTTGCAAATAATTATTCACATACACAGTTTTGCCTTTTGCCGACGGCATTCACGCAGTTCACATTGCTCGTGTGCCCGTGTAGATGTGTAAGCTAATGTGTGACATTCTAATGCAGATACATTTATTCTTAGTGTATAGTAAAGTGATAGAGACACATACTATTAAATCATCTAAAGTGTTAAGTGTTGTGATGGTGATATAGACACATACAATTATAAGTGAGTGATAACTAAACATATTTCGATAATAAAGGACACTTTGTCTCGTGTTATAATGAGTGAAATAAATCTCGGGTTTGAAGCCGAAAAAAGGGCACTTATGGCCGCTATTGAAAACAGCTTAAAAAGGTTGTACAGTAAGTACGAATTAGGCCTCCCGGAAGTCACTGTTCAGGAAGGAACAAGAAATTTGCTCGACGACAATAACGCGTCACTGCCTGAAGTAACCGAAGAAATAACCAGCGATGTGGATATGTCCAATGACTCAACCGAGTCATCTTCATCGAGTTTGGTTTCGTCTGAGGATGAAAACAATTATACTGTTGTGGAAAACAACAAACGAAGAGCAAAGAGTAGCCCAGAGACGTCTCCTCAATCGTCCGGAACTCCAGCCAAGAAGAAGACATCAAGGTCAGAGCTACAACCACCTAGGGTGCAAAACACGGGTGATTTCTTCAAATTAGGGGTAATCGAAAGGACTTCGAGATACAGCCCAAAGCTACTAAAGCTCACGTTGAAAAGGCAGTGAGACCTCCTCCGATCGTCTGTCATAACTTGAATGTTAAAGCATTCAATTGCGAGCTTGATAAGCTCGCTATAAGGCCAAAGTTTTTCATCAAGACTGCAAAGGGCACCAAGTGCATTATCAAGCCAATTATCCAAGACGACAATAAGGCGCTGTTCACTATAATCAGGGACATTGGGGTACAGAGTTACACGTTTACGCCTAAGTGTGACAGGACGACGACACTTCTGCTGAGAGGAGCTCAGCATACATACCATGCAGAGGATGTGAAGGCAGCACTTGTGGAAAAACTGCGTGGATTCAAAATTAACTCTGTGACGCATTTTAAAACGTCCAGGAGCAAGGAATCGAATTCCTTCGTAATTAATTTCGGAGGTAATGACGATATCAAATTCATTATGGCCACAAATCGCCTTCTGAACCAGATCGTTTACTGGAAAAAATACCGCGCTTCTGGAATTTCCCAGTGCAAGCGTTGCCAGGCTTTCGGCCATGTCGCGAGGAACTGCGCGGTCGACTACCGATGCGTGAAGTGTACAAATGTACACTTACCAGGAAAATGCGAGCGGATAAACGAGAAGGAAGGTGCCCCATACTGCGTCAATTGTAAGGCTGAAGGACATCCAGCCAGCTACAGAGGTTAACCAAGTACAAGGAGGTAGCACAACAACGTGCCAAGAAGACTGAGGAGCGTCGCCAACGTGAAGACTTTGTGAAGGAAGCCACAAGGAACTACGTGCAGCCAGGTAAATCTTTCGCCCAGGTAATCTCTAAAAACACGTTCAATAATAACAATTCTGTTAAACCCACAGCTCCAAAGCCACAAGTAGCACCTAGGTCTGCCCCCAAGGTAGCTCCTAGAAAACCCAGAGTGACAGAAATTGACGATTTCTGCACCAAAGAAGCCAAGTCTCTATTTGGCTGCGACCTTTTCGCCCTTATGGGCAAAATCAATAATTTCCTTCCTAAATACAGGAAGCTCTCTTCTATTTCGGAAAAACAAGCAGCTTACCTTCAATTTGCATTTGGACTATGTCTAGGCAATTAAGTAAGCTGAAAATCATGTCACTTTACTGCAATTCGCTGATAAAGCACAGCAAAAGAGCATTGAACACAAACCCACGTTTATGTTCCTCTCTGAAACTCTCCTCTCTGAGAGACATAAGTTAGCTTTTGAACACTACAACTTCGTCCGCCAGGACAAATCTGAGACCACCCTAGGCACTGCCATTCTTATTAAGGAAAACCTTAAATTCGAAGAGGTGAAAAAAAGTAACCTTTCAAATATGGAATGTACTGCTGTCAAGTTAGAGCTTCGTGACAACGAATCTCTTCTCTTAATCGCCCTATATAATAGATGCCACGCCACAGGAGCTGATATCCAGAATAACATGAACAGCATTGCCCGAATCTCGGAGAATTTCACTTACACGCTGCTTGGTGGTGATTTCAACGCCAGGCACCGGTTGTGGAATGACTCTGTCGTAAGTCCGTCAGGCAAGGCAGTACATGACTGGCTTCTCTTTAACACCACCCATGATTTCGTCGTCGTCTCGCAGGATACTCCGACCTTCCCGCGATCTGGGTCAACGCTTGATTTCTATATCGCCACCTCTAATCTTATTAATTTCCTTCCCCAATTCTCAAATTACGTTTGCACAGCTCATATGGCTGAATCTGATCACATGGCAGTTGAACTTTCAATCACCCCCAGCGAACCCTTAAATATTTTGTCTACAGACCCTCAAGCCTCAACCTCACTCAAAGACGTTGACTGGCAACAATTTCAAGACAGGCTCTCTAAATTCCTCGCAGGAAATCTCCCAGACTCGCAACGGAATCTCACGAACTTGGAAATTGACTTCCACATTGACTTCCTCAACAACGCCATTGAAGGAAATGTCGCCTTCTTTTCCAGTGTAGTGCCGCGCAAACACTACAAATACAAAAATCTCCCGCCTCAACTGCAAAAACTATATAAATATAGGCAGAAACTTCGGAAAATACTTAACCGTGTTTTTCACCGAACCCTCAATAGCCATAACCCAGCCTACAGAACCGTGTTATCACAAATTAATTGCTTGTCAACTATTATTGAGGAACAAACGAAAATGTTTCTCGATCAAGAGTATAGGAAGAAATTGGCCTCCATTCAACCCGGTCCACACTGCTTTCAGGATATAAATAGGATCTGCAACAGGAAAGCAAAACTCCCCAAAACCATCTTAAGTGGCTCGAACGCTTACAACCTTCCCCACGAAAAATGCAACGCCTTTGCGGAATATTTCCAATCTACTTTCAAAGACAACTCATCTCTAAGCGATGCAAATTTTAGGACCACTGTAGACTCGACCGATGATGACTTTACTGCTCAGGCAGTGGGATCCTCCGCCACAATCTTTAATTCCTCAAACTCGTCCTTAAATCCGGATGACTTAAGCATCTTTTCAAATCCTGCCCACGTTTTCACCCTAATTAGGACTATCAGAGGCAAAAAGTCCTCCGGCCCAGATAACATTTCCAACAAAGTTATCAAAAATTTCCCACCTGTCGCCATAGAATTTCTGACAATTATCTTCAATAATTGCCTCAATAATTCATACTTTCCGGATGTATGGAAAACCGCGCGCATAGTTCCAATCCCCAAAAAAGGAAGCTAGAAAAACCTTAACGAATTCCGGCCAATTTCTCTTCTGTCCAACCTGGGCAAACTTTTCGAAAAAATAGTCCGCCAACACATAGAAAATACCTGCCTCGACCTAAATATCAGGCTTCAAGCCCCAGCACTCCTCTTTTCACGCTTTGCTCAAATTCCTCTCTGATTCTACAAACGCCCTCAACAAGAGGGAGCAGACAGTAGGCTGCTTCCTTGATGTAGAGAAAGCGTTTGACTCAGTCTGGACAAAGGGACTAATATTTAAAATCATAAACCTCGAGTTCCCGCCTTATCTCACCCGGGTTATATATAGCTTTCTGTCATCTCGGAATCTCTATATCGAAATTGAGAATGTCAAATCTCAGGCAACATCAGTCAGTGCTGGTGTCCCCCAAGGTTCGGTCCTCGGACCAACTCTCTTCAATCTTTTCACCTATGATCAGCCTGCCAATGATTCAAATTCCACCACACTACTTTATGCTGATGACTCCCTGACGTACGCCTACTCCATGTCATCCAATTTCGCTGCTACGAAAGTGGAGCGGCATGTCCTCAAACTTGACGAGTTCTACAGAAAGTGGAGCATCAAAATAAACCTTAACAAATCTGAAATGATTTGCATCCGAAAGCCCTCCACAAGAGGAAGACCCAACCTCGCCACACGTGCCAACAACATCGAAATCGAAGTCAATAACGAAAAGATTCAACCTTCAAAGAACACTAAATACCTTGGTGTCACTTTCAATAATTTGTTAAAATTCAACAATCACGCCAAGCTAACCATGAGGAAAGCCAACTACGCTTACTCCCTACTCAACCCTATTATCAGAAGGAGAAACGGCCTCCCGAAAGATACAAAGCTGTTTATATATAAACAGCTCATCCGCCCGATCATAAGCTATTGCTTCCCCATCTGGCACACAATTTCGCCACCCTATATGAAGCAAATTAGCGCCCTCGAAAGACAGATCCTAAGGGCATGTACAGGAGTGTACAGGAAACCTGACGGACACTACTTTCCCAACACCTTTTTGTATGACAGTGCAAACATCACTCCAATCGAGGACTATCTCCTTTCTCTCGCGGTCAAACAACTTGAGAAGATCTCTCAACATCCTAACCCCCTCATTAGCCAGCTTTCAACGCAACTTCAAGTTGAAAGCTACCACAACTTATCACCTCTCCACCTAATCAACTCGGAAACGAGAAATGTTTATTACCTGGGAGAAAGATTTACTTTCTTCACTAGTGCAGCAAGCCACCATCGTGGATAGGACAACATCCAGGCGTCTCGATCATCGTGGGATTTATCACCGCTGGACTATTCTGGACTTTCGGAATATTTCTCACAATGTTGGAAGAAACGCCGGTCTTCAACTTACAACAAGTTAGAGAAATCTCTAACATTCCACAACTTCCCACTACCATCCAACTTCCCTATTCCTCTAAATTCCAAAATTATCAACTAACAGTCAAGAACACAGCTTGCCGTCGCGCAACAGGCTGTACTAATTTCGACATCGTGTAACCTTAAGTTAATATATATTCGAACAATTAAAGTGTAAAGTGAATCAAAGACAAAAGTGAATTCTAGGCCAAAATTAAAGCCTGTACGTAACATTTTCAAATATCCCGGGATATCGGTTCGGTAATAAATTCGCCATAATTCGTTTTATTTCGTTAATCGCGTGTGAAGAACACTTGACTTGACTTGAATGCAATCTCACTAGTAAAGTGACAGTGAAAGTGTGAACATCCAAAAAAGTGAAAAGTGGAAAGTGAAGAACGGAAATAAGTTCCTGAGGAACGAGTGAAAAGAAAACATAGGAAAATAGGTAATAGGGGTAAGCGATAGTTAATTATAGGGGAAAAATATGAAAATTTATTTTAGTTCAAAAATTTGAGGAACGACACAAATGGAAATAAATCATGGAGGCCAAAGAAGAACATCGAACGTATATAATACAAATAAGGTGTTTTTCAAAACCAAAATGAAAGAGTAAAGGGAAGGGACAGAAGCAACAAAAGAAAAGAAAAGGAAATACTTTGAGTCTTATTCCTTTAAATTTACTGTGTTAATTATATTAAATTATATAATGTATTGACTTACTACTGAAAAAGAAGATCATAAAACTAAAAATCAAAACAACAAAATATCAAACACGTCGAAATGCACTGAAAAAGAAGAGCATAAATTTAAATATAAAACTAGTGACTACATATCATATTGATGATCATATGCACTGATAAAGAAGAGCATAAAAACAAATTTAAATAATAATATAATAGTGTAATAGAGTGGTCTTTGGTGATATTGATGCTATTATTGTTGTCATTGCTGTCGGGGGTGTCGTGTCACTATCGGTGCTATTAATGTTGTTGGTGTCATCGGTGTTACTGCTGGTGTGGTCTTATTATTGCTCTAATTTGTTGTTGGTGCTTCTACTACCATTGGTGTGGTGATTGTTGCTGTTGGCATCATTGTTGTTAGTGGAATCAGCATTATTTTTGGATTAGTCGTGTCGATGATGATGGTGATAGTGATGACGATAATAAGTGTGATGGTAGAGATGGTAGTAGTGATGGTAACGGTGGGGATGGTGGCGATGGTGGTGGTGATAGTGGTGATAGCGATGATGATGGTGGCAGCGGTGATGCTGGCAGCGGTAGTGATGATTATGATGTTGGTGATAGTGATTACCATGATTAGAAATGAGATCATAATAAAGGTAATAATAGTATTATTGTATAAAATTAAGAACCACATATCATAATGATGGAATTCACTTGAAAAGAAGAGCATTAAAATAGAAATAGAGTTAAACTAATCAATATAAAATGTAAAATAGTAAAAATACGAAGCTAATGATAAGAGACCACTAATGACTCCATAGATATAGACGAAAAAAACACTTAGAGCTATAGCCTTGTGGATGAAAAACGCGCGAAAGAGGTAATAATAACGCGCGAAAGAGGTAATAATAAAAATATGTGCGTATCTGTAACCCACTCATGTAATCACAAGAATGTCTGCAGAGAAAGGTTGCAGAATCATGCAAACGGGACATGGGCGTTTGTATAGTATAGCCTAGACACAGATAGTCCATAAAAACCTGAAAAACAAAGATTAGTTAACAATGTAGTGTACAGAAAAATACACACAGAAAACAAACTGAACGTTTGAAGATACGTTCCCGTGGCGGGGACGAAACTTGTTAAATATAGCCGAGCCGGAGCCTATACGATATCCCTTTGAAAATCTGTAACCCCTGATATTTTTTATTTAACCATGACGAGATGCGAAGCACGCATTTAATATTGTATTATGTTAATGAACAGTGCACTGTCCCGCTATGGACAAACATATGGAAGACATGGAAGTAATAATTAAAACCCAAAAAAGGGGACACAAACAAGGCGAAACATAGAACGCAGCAAACAAACTGTACAACACGAGCATGGACAGGAAACGAACACTAACGCAAAACATAGCACCCACACCTCTTAATGAGGAAATCCTTCAAGTACCTCACGTAGGTCCCACAGTGGCTAAATTCCACGACTTACGGCGATGGACAAGTGGTGCCCTCCTGCCGTACAACGTTTGGTCATGCGGCTCCAAGGAACGTAGTCCCTTGGATACAGATGATATAATATTAGCACTGGCAGTTTTTTCCTAAATTATATATTTTGTTTTTTTGCTAAATTATATACATTTTTTTGCCAGATTATTAATATATATATTTTTTTTTGCTGAATTATATATTTTTTTTTCGCTAAATGCACCATCCTTTTGAAGCGATCTGAATGCTATATGCTTTCCATCCAAAGCACCCAAGGAATGGGGGAATAGCCAGCACACGGCAAACTCTTCACAAACTTTCTCCCCCTCAGCAATGGAGGAAGGAAATTGAAAAGATATGTGCAAATTATCCGAACAATTAAAAAAAATGATATTTTAAAATTTCTATTTTCCGGCCAAACGATGCAGCGAAATGGATATGCGGGCACAGATATTACAGCCACACTGAGGAGCTAATTAAAAGAAAAAAAAACAGACGAGGGGAAAGATGATTGGGTCAGCAATTTTGTTGTATCTCAACTTGAACTAATTACGGACCCAGTCATTCACAGCAACACGACATGGGCGATTCAATCCGCTTTGAGAAAAGGGATTGAAGAAAATAGAAAGCTCCAAAAAGCAAATTCTCACAACTCGCATGTTGAAAATGCACCGAGTCCACGTAAAAACGCCGGCTCACATGAAAGAGATCAGCAAATTTTACCTGCGGGTTCAACACAAACAAAAGCGGTCAAGATTTTATCGGTTCATGTAATTCGGCCATCTGCTTCTAAGTCCGAAATTGGAAATGCAGCTGCTCATATCCACTCACCTTTATACTCAGAAAAAAGTATTTGACCAATAAAACTTATTTACTTTACTTTACTTTACAATATTTCACAAATAATTGGGATGTTAATGCTCAAAAAGGCTTTTGATAACCTAGTTTGAAACAGCAGACTTTGGAAAGATTCGCCAGTTGCCAGACATCTAAGAGTAATTGCCAAACGTTCAACACTTGATAGTAGCCTTTTGAAAGTATCTTAATTCATGCGCAAATAATTTCGGTAAGCATCCGCGTCCTCTGCTCTTAATTCGCGAGTTAAAAATTGAAATGGACCACTGATATTTCTACGCTTTTTCCACGGTTGCATCCAACATTTTCTTTTCCTTTTTGTTCCTGCAAGTTGGGGAAGGCCAGAGGCAGCGCTTAGTAAGCCCGTAACAATTAAACTATCATCACTATCGCTGCTTGAGTAAGCATTCAAAGCAAGGTGGAATTTCTAAACTGAAAGCCATTTTCATGTATAAAATTGAAATAATATTTTTATAATTTGAATGCTAATATTATATTTTAATAAACATACCTATCAAAATGCGCAAGGTATTTACTAAAAATATTACCAGTCCAAATAATTTTCAGTTAACGTGAACGCCACCCAGGGATGAATGTCATAGACGACGAAATAAGCGATTAAAGAACTGCTCTTCTTTTCGTGCGCGCCGTGCAAAAACTATACCGTGTTAACGCACAGCAAGTTTTTCCCTTCTTGAATAAAAGATAATAACCGATCAGGCAACGCAAAAACTACACCGTCTAAACCAGCCCTTACAAAAGCATGCTGTGCTTTGCACAATTTTTTGATAACCCACAATTCAAGAGATTGCCTTGAAAACAATAATATTAACGGACATAGTGTAACTGGAGATGAGCAAAATCAGCAGGAACCTCAAGAGCAAGCCACTTCTTCTAGATGCTTTGCAGAAACAATTAGGAATCAGTTTGCGGAATACTTTTACAGTGAAGGAAAAATTCACTGGGATGACAGATGAATGTACTTTAAATTGCAACTTATATAACAAGCGTACTAATCAAACCTGTCAACGCGTGCTCTTAGTTAGTTAATTTTCTAAGCAAGTTTTGGATTTAATCATTAAGAACCAATTGTATAATTAACACCCGGTGCACCTGACATTGTTATAGCGAAAGCTGGGGTCTATAACAAATATTCTTCTATTGTATAAAAATTTTAAAATTTCTCAACTCACCGTCGGTGGTGGGGAAGCATATGGAGTGCTCGGCTCGTTATCGCCAATTTCGTCTTCTTCTGCAACTACATCAACGTCATCAGGATCTATAAGAGGCTGTAAGAAATATATGTATTTAACAGTTATATATAATTGAATTTAGAAAAAAAAGCTCGTTTTATAAAGAAAATACGTAAACATACCGTGTCTATATTTGTTGTAGATTCCTTTGTAGTACAATGAATCTTCAAAAAATCCATCTGATCAAAACACCACAATTTTGGTAAATATATATCTGCGATTCCTGCTCCATTCTTTTTAGATGCAGCCATTAACCTCATCTCCTTCGCATACTGTCCACGCAATACTTGGATTTTATTGCGTATGTGGTGCACCGTAATTGCGCTATTGCTTTTTTGCAGCTCACTGTAAATTACTTCAATCGATTTTTCTCTCTTGTCTCTTTTTATGTAGACCTTGTGTTATACAAGATTTCAAAGTCTAGATAACATCACAACAGTTTTTGTACTAATTAACGGTTCCACATAACGTTAATTGTATTTTTTTCACGCAATACTTAAAAAAAAAAATCTCAATTTACAAACAACAAATTCAAACAATATTTTCACATCAATGGTCCACACTTCAATAAATGAACATCCCGAATTAAAGTCATAAGAATTGCACACAATATTTTTCACCGACAATGGGTCATTGACTGATCAGCTGATGTTAAAAAAATTGCCTGAACTCCCCGAATTCAAAAATAAGTCAAAGAGGAATCGCTGATAATAACAATTTTTCTGAACTCCCCCGTATGCATAGAAAACAAGTGAAAGAGAAATTGATAGGAACTTCATGATCGTGCACGATGCTCAGTCGCGGTTCTGTGCGCGACCTCCGCCATCTCTGCTCATCACCCTCTCCCCCATTTTCGTGCGTGGCGCGCCAAAACTACACCGTCTAAACTACCTCTTAGCGACTGACACTATTGCTGGTAATTACCGCATCTATACTAGAAGCTGGAGCGTGCCAATTACTATCATGCGAAATTTTTCTCTGGGATTTATGATGTACAAAAATTTCTTCTTATGTTTCAGTTCCCTCCTGTTATTCTGTTCTTTTTCTCTTTTATTGTGTACTTTTTCTCTTTGCTCTATTCTTTTGTAGTTTAATTAGGTTGCTGTCCGGATAGCCCTCTAATTGTATGCGTTGGGACACTAATGATTGACCTGCTTACTGCAACGAACAAAGTAAGAACCCTAATTACAATCTGTAGTAAACAAGCTAGTGGCTTTAATATAGCTTACTCAAGCAAAAAGCGTTAGAAATAAGATGAATGAAATGCGTGAAATTTTTGTTGACTCGAGTATTCATGCGATTCTTATTAGTGAGTCTTGGTTGAATATCTTCACCCCTTCTAGCTTGCTATATATCTCTGGTTATAAACTCTTTCATAGCAATCGTAAAGGACGAATGGGTGATGGCGTTGCAATATATGTAGGAGACTGCTTTAAAACTAAAAACTTAGCATCATTGAGCACTAATAATTTGGATTTTATTTGTATTGAGGTTGATACTGAGGCTGAGAAATTTTCGCTTGCAGTAGCTTATTGCCCTCAAAACAGCTTCGATTGCAATAATATGAAAGAGTTTAAGGAATCTTGCACCATACTTTCACGAAGTTATTATAAGGTAATTCTTGGAGGTGACTTTAACGTTAATATCTTGCGAGGCAGTTCTGCTACGCTTTGTTTTGTGGATTTTATGAGGAGTCTTCACCTCGGAGTGTTTAATGATAGCCCAAACTTTTTTAACACAAGCTCTGCTTCATTGATAGATCTATACCTTATGACAGATGCAAACAATGTAGAATTTTTTTCTCAAATTAACCCACCTAGCATATTTGATCATGACATATTATTTTTAACTTACAAAATGGATTTCTATGTCACGAATCGTTTGTTCACATACGGAAATTACAACAATTTTGATCATGGTAGTCTTTGAGAGGAACGCACGAATTTATTCCCGAATTTGCAAGTTTATCCGCTCCAATTGATGATCGTCTGGCAACCTTTGAAGGTTTTATAAACTACGTTTTGGATAAATATGCATCTGTGAGAACTAAATGCTTAAGATCCAACAGTAATCCATGCTTCTCTAGAGAAATTCACTCTCTGATAGAGGAGAGGGAGTATTTTTACCTTATTCATAGGAGATCACGTGACACTTTTATGCGGAAAATGTATCGAAGATCACGGAATATGGTAACGTCTGCTATCCGCAAAGCGAGGCGCGAATACTTTCAATCCAGACTTGATATTAACTTAGGCTCAAGGCTTCTGTGGAGTAACTTAAAAAAGTACGGGCTATGGAATAATGAGAAGGCTTGCTGCAATCTTCATCCTGATGAGCTAAATCAACTAGCGCAGTTTCTGAGCGGCCAGAATCATTGGCAGAGGCCACAGTGGAAACTTTGGCACACTTATTAGTAAACTCTACGGCACCAGAGTTACCAGTCGTTTTCTTTCAGGTGCGTTGATAGTGACGAATTGTTCATGGCCATTTTTTCTGTAAAGTCCGATGCTGTTGGACCAGATGGCCTACCTCCACACTTTCTTAAAAGTATTTTTCCTAGCATCCAAAATGCAATCCTGCTCCTATTCAATGAATACCTTACATAATGTACGTTTCCCTCCTTATGGAAAGTGGCCACTGTCATCCCAATTGCCAAAAATAAGTGTGTTATTCTTTCTAGCAAAAGCCCTAGAAAAGTAGCGTAAACCATTTTAAAAAATATTTTCAATTTTTCTAGTTCAGCCTGTAGGCTTGGCATGGCCTTGCTGTCAAATCGAAAGCAACGAGTAAAAGTGGTTGGTGAGTTTTCTGGTCTATTATCACTGTTATATTCTTGGACCTCTTCTGTTCTTTGTCTCTATTTATAAATTTATAAATGCCACAGAAAATCCAATTCGCTAAGGTACACTAGTATGTGGATGACTTGCAGATTTACCATAGTAGTTCTATGGGCCGTATTGAGAGATGTTTGGTGTGCATTAACGAGGGTCTAGCACACTTATCTGAGTAGGCTCGTGATAATGAGATAAGGTTAAACCGCGCGAAATGCTCTGCAATTCAAATACACAACCCAGGCTTTGACCCCGAGTAGCTTGTGCCGACTGTGTTACCCTTCCGTATGTAGATAAGGTTAAGAGCCTTGGAGTTATAATGAACTCCAAGTTGAAGTGCACAGATTATATCTGCGAACAATTGAGGAAAAATTATTTTGCTCTGCAGATGTTGTGGTTGTGTGCTGATACACTACCACTTTCCATTCGTGAAAGACTTGTCAAGGTTCTCCTCTTGCCTCACTTCTGCTTTGGAAACTTTGTTTACCCTAAACTAAATTGTACAACTGAACGTAGAATGGATGTAGCCTTTAATGACTGTCTTCGGTTTATCCATGGACTGCGACGTTATAATCACATCACACCCTATAGAAAATCCTTGTAACGCTGTAAGTTGCAGACATACTTGCATCGCAGAGCGTTGATCTTCCTCGTCGGCCTTATTACCTCAAACAAACCTAGATATCTTTATGATTTCTTTCAATTTCTGCGTTCAATAAGACACCGAAAAATGTTTATCCCCAGATTCTCTAAACGAGTCATGAAGGGTTCTTTTCTTGTTCAGTTGATTCGTCTTTGGAATAATTTACCCGCACATATTCAGGCGGCGCAAAGCATGCATACTTTTAGAAGGTTACTCCGGTCACATAATCATTTATTATTCCTTTCAGTTTCTTAATTTATTCTTTATTTTTTATTTTTTATATTTAAATAATTCTTTGTTTTAGTTTGCTAACTTTCTTTTTTTTTATCTATCTTTGCTTATATGATCTCCTCGGTGCACGACACAGTTGACTATTGCTACATAGCCTCCTGTCCATTCCGCAGCTCGACACGGTGGTGCCAGGAGGATGCGTCTGAGGTAGGTTCACGACGAGGTTCTTGTCGCGAATAGTCTACCTCTCTACTATATGCCCTTTTACCTGCGCGTGTCGGTGTACATCACGACGCACGGTAGGAGATAAATGGATTACCTTTAAAAAGTAAGTGTTAGGGAGTGTGTCAGTTTGCGTGTATGTAGGATCACCTACTTGGTTTTTTTTCTCAAACTCTCAAATACCTTCATTTTTGTTTTGCACGCGACGAGCGAATTAAGTGAGCCAGCAGCTCGTAACAAATTACATTTCGTTATAAACAAAATCTTAGAAAACAGGAAAAATAAGCTAGTGTTAGTGTTTCTACTACATAATTTAATTACTATTACCACCTCCTTCTTTAATGTTATTTATTATAATAACATGTGCAGAATTAAGCTAATATTAATTATATTAACTTACATGTAAGTATGCTTACCAAATTCCATCCTAACACCTTTTCTCTTTCAGGACACACAGGAATGGCAAAGAGGCAAGAAGGATCCCAAAACATACCCAATTTAACAAACTTTTGCTAGCGTAGTGTCTAGAAAAAATGTTTTGATGGAGTCAGATGTTTTGATATTTTGCGCTCTAAAGTTAGTACGTGAGAAGATTTTATTAAGTGAGATCCTAATGTGGGAACTAAAATATACTTTTTAAATTATATGGCCAGAAATTGATGAAAATGCAGTGACCACAATTTCATCAATTTCTAGCCCTATAATTTATATATAAATATGCTGTATTTCAGGAATTGTTAATAGAATTCAATATTTATTAGTCGACCTGAGTCGAACATACTGCCTCCGATTGAAAGGTTTGAAATGACTTTAAAGTGACTAATTTTAAAACTGACCTTTAAACCGATGAGAGAAAACTTTGAGCCCATGTATTCAGGGACAAACTTGTTGATGTTTTACTCAGACTCACAATTTTTCGATACCAAACTAATAAGGGGAAAGAAAAATTAAGAGAGAGGTAAAAAAAATATAAAGGAAACAAAAGAAACAAACAAATTATTATTGTATAACTTAATGTTGGCATAAGCCAGCAATCTAATTTTGATCCGAGCCCCGTCTTTCGTTGTGATGCGCTGGTCTTCCTTCTCTAAAGATACGGTCAAGCTCTCCGTCCTCCCTGTCTGGTTTTGTATAATTGTGGGTTGAATGGTTTGATCGTTGTTATGGCTAGTTTATTTACGATTTTTTTTTTATAATATCAAGTTATACGCACTTCTATTACTATTTGAATACCATGTTATATTGGATTAATATATTTGTGTGCCGGTTACTGTCAGTGCCCCTTTGTTGTCAAGGTGAATTAGTCGTTTCTTGTGGCGGATTTATCGAGGAGAATGGAAGCCAAATTTTGTCAAGCAATAATTTTGGAAATTTTATTAAAGTTTTTTGCGGAATATAGTGGAGTAAAGGATTGTGTCGCAACAGCTAACACAAAAAAGTCTGTGAGAATATCTAAGGTGGTAAAAATCAAAAAAACCCACGCCAGCTGAGCCGAGAACATTAGCGGCGTTAATTATAATAAAGCACTTATCAATGAGATCAAAAACAAAAAAGTTTCTGGAAAACAGATCAATAACATTCTCAATATGAAAAGTGCAGCAGATTTACTTACTGCAGAAGACATTGAGAAGCTTCGGCAATTTGAGGTTATGTCAAACGACTCAAACAGCGACGCCAACAGTAGCCATGTTGCAAATATAAATGTACAAATTCAAGACAGAGGTTCAGGTAATATCTCAGCAACTAATGACGAGGTGACGGGGCCGCTTGGAAAACCAAACTAAGTTTGGCCACCCAGGAATTCAAAATCATTATGGCAAGGAAAAGAAAGGTGATTGAAAGGGAGGATCAAGGTAAGGGTGTTCCAGCTAAATCTATTTACTTAAATAAATACGCAATATTGGCAAAAGATGATCTCGTCATGGAGACGGATGAGTCTCAAGAAGCACATATTAGTAGTAAGGTTAACAATGTAATTAATACAAAAGTATATAATAAGAAGGGAGTCTCTAACACATTAATTGATAAGAGCATAGCCAGTTCAAACCAGTAGGTCTATAGCTTTTTGCCCACCAATTTTTGTGTGGGAATCAGGATTAAAGTTCTGATTGAATTTTCTGAGGAGACAGCCTCAGACTGTAAAATTAATAACATTAAATACAAATTTTCAAGTGAAGGTTTTAGAAGAATGAAAGTGTTTGTTAGCGATCCAAGTGTGCACCGCGTGTTGATGGAGCGCCTACGTAGGACTACGAAGATCGAAGCCTTTTCATTTGCGCCTAAAGAATCTAGAAAGATCTCTATACTACTTAGAGGCTTAGAAAATGATACGCCGGTGGAAGAAATTGCTTTTTCCCTCAATTGGAAGGCACTTTACACTAAAATTTCAAAGGTGTCGGCCTTTAGCACTGCCCGTACAAGGGATTTAGTTATTAATACAAGACTTTTCACTATCCAACTTGAAGCCGGGGAAAACACCTCGGAATTAACAGCCATTAGATCTATCCTTTACCAAGCCTCTACGTGGGAAATGAAAAGGCAAAGAAACCCTATTAGATGCTTTAGGTGCCAGAGGTTTGGGCACACGGGCGAGTTCTGTGCCTATGATAGTAGGTGCGTAGTCTGCGGGGAGAATCAAGACTCGGAAGTTTGCATTAAAATGAATCAAAATAATCCTAATAAACAACCTCCCAAATGTGTTAATTGTGGGGCGTTAGGTCACTCGGCTAGCTATGGAGGCTGCCCGGAATATAAAAAATATTGAGAGAAAAGAGATATACTTAAAAAGGAAGCCAATCAGTCAATTATTAATCGAAATACTACAACAAAAGATACGATTAACAATTTTATCAACCCCTCAGTATCCTTTGCTAATATTACCAGAGGGGGCTCGGAGGAACAGAGCCAAGCGAGTGGGATTTTGAATAGTTTTTTGAGGGAATCCCAAAAACTTTTTGACATTCCCTTCAGAGAACTTATAAGTCGCATTACTCAATTTTGGCCTAATTATTTGAAATTACACAACAAAGAAGATAAGATTTTGTAGCCTCCCTAGTATCTAAATGAGTCACAAAAATTTTAAGACTCTAACACTGAATATCACTTGACAAAAGATTAGCACTCACTGGTTTGCTTAAGCAACATAAAATCCAAGCATGTCTTCTCTCGGAAACGAGACTTAATATCATTCACAAGCCTAGGATGGAAGGATTGAACTTAGTAAGAAATGATAGTGGCAGAGGCACTGCGGTGGTGATCGATAATAAATTCAAGTGGACTTACATTCCATTTCATAGCGACCTGTTCTCAGCATGTCTCGTTTGCATTTCAGGTAGCACCAACTCAAACTTCCCAAGGAAACTACTTTTAGGTAACATTCTAACTTAGACCCAAACATAGCCAGTGACCTAGACAGTTTGTATAATTTGACAAATGACTTTGAAGCGGTGATCATAGGGGAGGCTTTCAAAGCGAGGCACACCAGCTGGGGTGACTCCGTAAATAACAGAAATGGAAACTCCATATACAACTGGCTGTACAACGGCCCTTTTTCGTCGCTGGACCTGATCTCACTCAACAGTCCAACTTTTCCGAGAATATACTCGTTTTTGAAGAACGAAAGTGTTTGTTGGCGATCCAAGTGTGCACCGCGTGTTGATGGAGCGCCTACGTAGGACTACGAAGGTCGAAGCCTTTTCATTTGCGCCTAAAGAATCTAGAAAGATCTCTATCCTACTTAGAGGCTTAGAAAGTGATACGCCGGTGGAAGAAATAGCTTTTGCCCTCAATTGGAAGGCACCTAACACTAAAATTTCAAAGGTGTTGGCCTTTAGCACTGCCCGTACAAGGGATTTAGTTATTAATACAAGACTTTTCACTACTATTACTATTTGAAATGGATCTTCGGGGTTTATCCCAGGACACTCAGGAGTACCGCAAGGCTCCATACTTGGACCTCAACTTTTTAACTTATTCTTACACGACTTCCCCGTCAAGGATCCTCTGACCGAGGAGACGGGTGCAATTCTATATGCAGACGACACAATCCTACTACCCAGCGACTAGCGACCGCATGAAGCTGTAGATAAGCTGAAAAATATACTGCCATCACTACTCAACTACTACAATAGCTGGGGCCTCAAGTTAAATAGTGACAAATGCGGCCTGATCTGCTTCAGAAACGCCAGTGGAAAGGGGTACCACTTGGCAGTTCGCGAAAGCAAAAACCTTAATCTTAGCATTAATATCAATAATCTTCCCCTTAAAACTACAATAGACTATCTCGGTATTACGCTTCAGAACAAGCTCAAATTCAATGCACACGCCAGAAAAGCTCCTAACATAACCAAAGCAGCCTCGTCTATACTCAAACCACTATTTAGGTCCCATAGTTTATCCAAAGGCACTAAGCTTCTAATCTACAAAGCCCTAGATTAGATTATATTTGTGAAGGGGTGTATAGGCGTTAGCCTAGCAATCCCTGCGACCTGAAAGATCTATTGTGAGTCCCCGTTGAATTTGCTCCATTTATAGGTTTAGACTGTTAATAAAGTCTAGAACCATTCTGGGCTTGAGGTTCCATACGTAACTTGGTGGAGGAAAAGCATGTTCAAGGTGGAGTAATCCCCGCCTGGCCAATGCTACGCAATTGCAGAGCAAGTGCTCCGAGGTTTCGTGAGCATCCTGACAGAAGCGGCAGGATGAAGTCTCAGCCAAACCCACCTTGTTTAGGTGATACCTCAAGGGGTATTGGCCTGAGAAGAGCTCAGTGATCATATTGAGCTCTGTTCTTCTAAGGAGTAGGAGTTCTTTTATTTTTCCTCCAGAGGTGTCGATAAACTTTTTGCCTGACGAAGTCCTTGTAGCCTTTCCCAATACAGGGATTTTTATTTATTCTCCCAGTTATTTAGGGTAGCTTTGAGGTAACACTTTGAAGTGCCACAAAATGGCTCTGGTCCGACAAACTAAGTTTCCGCTCCTCTTTTGGCTAGGCTATCCGCAATTTCATTGACTCTGGCCCTCATGTCCACGTACCCACATGAGGATAACTTTGTTTCTCCTTGATAGATTTTTGAGGGTTTGTAGACATTCCCAGACTATCCCTGACTTGACAGTGTAGGACTTTAAGGCCTTGAGGGCAGCTTGACTGTCCGAGAGGATATTAATGGTTGAGCCATTTATGGCTCTTTTAATGCAGGTATTGGCGCATTCTTCTATGACCAATACCTCGGCTTGGAATACGGTAGGGGTAGAGCCTAGAGCCTTTGATATATAGCATTTGGGGCCGTATACACCCAATCCGAACCCACTGCTTGTTTTTGAGCCATATGTATACCACACCATCGATCCTTGTTGGAAGGACGGTTTAGTGGAGCGCAATTGTTGTCGGTCTCCAAGAACCACTTGGAATGGTCTTACAAAATCCACTCTGGGTGTGATTATATCAGATATTGTTGTCACTTGCTCGAAGCATATCTGTTTTAAGATACTTAAATGACCAACCAGATCGCCTGGCTTTAACTGTTTGTCCGTTTGTACTCTTATAACACTGGAGATCGCTTCCTTTTTCACCTGCAAATGCAGGGGTGCAAGGTTTAAGGGCTGCTGTAGGACAGGTTCTCATGGCACCAGTTATTCCTAGACAGGCAAGCCGCTGGGTTTTTTGAAGCAGAGCCTTAGCCGTCTTTTGATTAGTTTTTGACCACCATGCGAGGGCCGCATAGGTGACCATGGGTCTAACAATCGTGGTGTACGTCCAGTACATCATTTTTGGCTTCAGACCCCATGTTCTGCCAATGAAGCGACGACACGTGTAGAGAGATCGCATCGCTCTATCCGTCACTCTGGACAGATGCAAATTCCAGGTAAGTCTCTTATCTAGGGTTATCCCCAGATATTTGACTTCGTCTGAAAATATCAATTCCGTATTATCAAGAAGAGGAGCCGTTAGTGAAAGCTTCGACCTTCTTGTGAACGGAACGATTACCGTTTTGTTGGGGTTTATGCTAAGGCCTTTGTTTAAACACCAAGTGCGGACTTTGGAGAGGGCTATTTGCATGAGGTCGGATATGACTTGATCATGCTTGCTCCATATTGTAACTACTAGGTCATCCGCGTAGCCTTGAACATTAAAACCCGAAGTGGTCAACTTTTCTAGCAGATCATCAACCACGATCGCCCATAAGAGTGGATATAAAGCTCCTCCTTGTGGGCAGCCTTTTGCTGCGGCGATCGTGACTAAGCAGTTCCCTAGAGATATGGTTATCCTCCTGCTTCTAAGCATGGAGTCTATGCAGTTTACCGTGGAGGGCTCAAAGCCTTTATCCTCGGCAGCTGATTTAATTGCATCGAAGGAGGTATTATCGAAGGCTCCTTCTATGTCCGCAAATGCACATAAAGCAACCTCTTTTGCTTCGAGCGCTTTTTCGAGGTCTTTGACTAGTGTGTGAATGGCAGTCTCAGTAGACTTGCCAGCTTGATACGCGAACTGCTTAGAATGAAGTTGTGATTTAATCAGAATTTCACTTCGAATGTGTAGGTCTAGGATTTTTTCCATGGACTTAAGCAAGAATGAAGAGAGGCTGATGGGTCGGAACGATTTAGCCAAAGAACTAGCTCTTTTTCCTACTTTAGGTTTAAATACCACCCTGACGTCTCTCCAACATTGGGGAACGTACCCTAGAGCGTAACTGGCTCGAAAAATTTTTTGTAGTGGAAAGATTATTTCTTCAACACCTTGTTGTAGTAAGGCGGGAAAAATGCCGTCTTCTCCAGCAGATTTAAAGGGCTTAAATGTGCCAATGGCCCATCTAACCTTGTTAGGAGTGAAGATTCTTCTCGCAAGGCTTTTGCTTCTGTTAGAGACTCCGTGCTTGTCCACCTCAATCGGGTCTGGAGCTATTATTCCTTGATCGGGAGTGAGAGAGTCGGGAAAATGAGTTTCTAGTAAGAGCCTGACTGTTTCCTCGCAACTCTCGGTGTAGTTCCCATCTTCCTTTTGAAGTGTGCCTATACCATTCGTGTGATCCTTCGAAAGTACCTTATGGAGCCTGATAGCTGCGGGCAATTGATCTATGCCATCGCAGAAGGTGCGCCAGGTTCTTCTTTTGGATCTCCTTAATTCCGTGTTATATTCAGTTAGAGCATTGTTATATTCCCCCAGATGCCAGAGAGCTTAGCTCTGTTGAATAGTTTCCTGACTTCTTTCCTTTTCAAACTCAGTTCCATAGTCCACCGTGGTATCTGCCGTTTGCAAGTCTTTTGTTTCAGAGGGCAGCTGTGTTCGAATGAAGTCATTACAGCCGTTTGAAGCTACGTAGTGGCTGAGTCTAATTCCTCAGTCGTGCTAATGCTACCGCCGGGAGAGTCAACTACAGCCTTAAGGTGTGGTCGTTAGAGTTCCCAGTTAGTTAACTTAGGGATTCGGTACTCCTGACATGTGTTGAGTGTGGCATCTATATCGAACCTGATGTGTCTGTGATCTGACATGGAAATCTCGTTCGATACATGCCACCTGCTTATTTTTGTACTTATGAACATACTGGCAAGTGTTAGGTCCAGGACCTCTTGTCTAATGATGTTCATAAAGGTTGGCTTATTACCTCGATTTAGTATCTATAAGTTGTTAGACAATACAAAGGCTTAGAGATACCCCTGGCATTGGTATCCGTGCTGCCCCATAGCGTATGATGTGCATTTGTATCGCATCCAATGATGAAATGCTTTCCTCTGCGTTTACAGTTTAGTTTAGTGCTGAGCAGTAGTGCTGCCCTACGATATTCATGTTCATTACGATATATTAACATACATGATTTTGTGGGAAGTCCTTTGATGTGGCCTTGATGTAACCAGGGCTCCTGAATGAGCGCCAGACTAAGTTTCTCCGAGATAGATCTCCTGCTAAGCACGTCTGATGCCGCTTTAGCATGATGCAGATTTATCTGAAGGCAACTTAGGTGATCGCTGGCCATGACTAAGATGGCTTTCTATGGCCGCTATCAGCCTTGGTGGTAGATCCCTTAGGACCTTTGCTTTTGCCCGGCTTGGCACGGACAGGAGGGGGCTTATTCTTGGTTTTTATAGACTTCTTTTCGGAAGTCCCCGACTTGGGTTCTGCAGTTCCTGCTGCTTTACCAGGGCCCGCCTTTCCCTTGACCAGAGGTTTAGGCCTGCTGACTGCTGATGTCGGAGGCTGGGGACCGTCAGCCAGAGTTTTAAGCTGACTTGGGCTATCCCCAGCCTCCGACACAGCCTTTACTGTTCCACCCTTGGGTCTTAGTTGGACAGACCCGAACTTAAACCTAATTGCGAATTGAGCCTTCTTTAACTCTTCCATTGACACATGGTCCACGGAGAGAGTCAGCTCTGTGACTGAGGGTTTTTGTACTCTGCGCAACACTATCCATTCAGACACGTTTAACCCCGAGTTCTGACCGTCGATATAATCGAGAATCAAATCCGTACGGTCCTCAGCGCTGTTTGGAAAGTATCCCACAAGGACTTGTGGGCGAGGAATTTCACTTTCCTCGACCATCACAAGATTGGCTCCTTCCCAGGGCTTTAGCTCCGCAACTACACCTTTCAGCCACGTCACGGTGTCTTGATTGGCGCAGTTAAGAACCAGCCACCCTGGTCTAAATGTGGAGGCCAGGAATCTTTTTTTAGGGGGTGTTGATTTCTTGCCGCGATTTCTCTCAAGATAGCACCCTGTACGGACTTCAATTGATCCGCGTTGAGTGCCACCCCAGGATAACCGACGGGAAGAATACCCACCCGAACGCTCTCTGCAACCTCCTTATGGGAAGGCTGCTTACGCGAAGGCAGGGAGACGTGCTTCTTTGAAGGATTCTCCGTTGCTGCCTTGCTCCGTTTATAGTGATGGGAACAATCGTTACTTTTCGGTACCTGTAACGATTCGTTACATGGGAAGCATTTACTCGTTACTTTGAAATCGGTACTCGGTACTTTCGTTACTTTCGGTACTGGTCTCAGAATTTTTATAATAATTTCTGTTCTGCAGCGCCTTAGCTTGTTTTTGTATTTTTACGCTGGCTGGCAGAAATCGGTACTCGGTACTTTCGTTACTCTCGTTACTGCTCAGAGTTCTGATAATAATTTCTGTTCTGCAGCGCCTTAGCTTGTTCTTTGTTTATTTTTTGCGCTGGCAGCTTTTATGAAATAGGTTGTATCGATCTATAGGTTAGGTACTTACGTTACTAATTCTGTTGTGATTCCATTATCTTTCGTTTTAGAATTTGATTTTTCATGAACGCTATCTTAATAATTTTTTTTAAATACAAAAAGGAAAAATAAGGTGTATTCCAAGAAATACAAAAGGAGAAAATTATTCTTAATAAGAATTAAAGAAAAAATATATTGTGTTATATAATACATATACATATATGTTTTTACATATAAATAAACAAAAATATAAAAAAAAAAGTACCAATTCAACGGCAGAAAAAAGAGATGTTCACACATAAATAATTAAAATATTGAAATAATATACATAAATTTTAAAAGTAATAAAAAAGAGATTAATTAAACAAATCCTTATTGGCTTTAATGAAAACTATCATTGGAACATTCGGTTTTAATCGGCTTCTTCTTTCTGATATTATAAGCTCAGTTTTTGAAAATATACGCTCACTGGGGACTGAAGTTGCCACAATCCCAAGATTTTTCCTTGCTAATTTAGCTAATCTGGGATAGATGAGCGCTCGTGTTTTCCACCACAATAATGGATCATTTTTGCGGTCCATATATGGCTCCTCAGAAAACTGACGAACCTCAATATGTGCGACGCATCACGGTGTACTAGAACTTTTTGCAAAGAATGCTCTATTATCAAAGTCCATCCAAATATCCTCCTCCATATTCTCAACAGAGTTTCTTGTGGTAGACGAGGTGCTCGCTGAAGATTTCTCTGGTATTTCATATAATGAATTGTTAAAAGGTCCAATTCGAATTCGCAGTACATCTTGAATAATGCTTTCCTTGACTTTATTTAAGAAGACAGTAGTGTCATTCATCATATTAAATCCAATTTTCTTGAAGCGGGGATCCAAAAACGTTGCCCGGGAGAATGTAGTTAGAAGTTGGTGAATGTCGCATTTTACTTAATATACTACCAAGCCCTCGTGCAAGTAAAATAAATTTCGATATATTAACATCTTTTTCAGCACTTATCTCATTTGTAACTTGCTCATTGAAAAAGAAAAGCACAAAGTAACGAAATAAGAAAGCACCGATTTCTTTGCTGAGTACCGATTCGGTCAATATCTTTCATATTTCATTCTACCTTTCTTTCGGTATTTGCTGCTCTTTTACTCAAAAGGAAAAATGCAAGGAAATCGTTATTCGGTGAAATCAAGAAAAGAATCACAGCATGAAAACAAAGTAACGAAATAAGAAAGTACCGATTTCTTTGATGAGTACCGATTCGCTTCGGTATTTATCTAATACTCGTTAGTCAAGTAACGAATCAGTACTTTTTGCCATCCCTATGCGTTTAGCACTGGGTTGCTCCACTTAAGGGAAAAGTCGTCAGAGCGAGTCCGTTTTTTAGACTCTCCTCATTCCGCTGATCTATCTGAAGTGCAGCAATCCTTCTATCCTCTGCTTCTGTGTGACCGTGCTTTAAAACGCCATTTAAACCTTTTTTTTGGCCGCGCCAGAGAGCTTTGGCTTGCGCTCTTTGCAAATGGGAACTTCAGTGTTCCCGCTGTCCTGTTGGCTATGTTCTGGAGACCTAAGAAAGTCCTCCTCGTCTGGGGGGAGTGTGTCCATCACATCGCCATCAGATGAAGGACTTGTAATGTCCTGGATGTTGTAGGGGTCGCTAAGAACCCCGCATTGGGTTTTTGGTACATTTAGAGGTGCACCTCCCTCAGATTTTATGGAATTATCAATTTTGTTCCCACGAATATGCTCGGACAGGTTGGTCCATCTCAGCAGAGCCGGCATGCGAGATAAGGCTAGGTTGAAACCGGAGGTCGCCTGTATCCGGAGTCCATCGTTATAAGACACACTCACACGCAGTGCCATTCATCCCATAGGCACGACTGTTTACACCTAGGATTGCGGGTTTTATCGAGTTTTCCTCTCTAGATCCGCAGTATTCAGTCAGGCAACCAGCAGCACCCCAGGGGATGCCTACCAGCTGCCTGTGCAGGAACACCTCGGGCAGGATGTGACTCTTGATCACGTACGGACGGTCTTGCGAAAATTCCTCCCCTGATGTGGCGTTAACGTAATTAAGCGCCTTATACTCACCTTGTCCCCTACAAAACCCTAACCAGACCTATTCTTCATATCTTGGTTCACAATCTCACCTATTGTCGCAAAACAACTAAATATGTTCGCAAGAAAAATTATCAAATTTTGAACAAACAAATTCAGAAGACCCAACAAAAAATGGTTCCCTAACTCCACCCTCTATAGGGAATCTGGCCTCACTCCCCTCACACCCAATACATGATTAAAATGGGTAACAAAGCAATAGAACGTCTGGAAAACCAACAAAACTCATTAATCAGGTCTATATTCAACCTAAACCGTAATGACTCCCTGTGATAGATAATTATTACCTTTCTCCAATCAATATGCTACACCCCAGTTCTCAACCACTACTACAGGCAAACCAGGAAGATCAAATTCCATTTTATGAAAGCGCTTCGACCCTGTAACTACAGGGGTTAGTCACTATTCAACACATAAACAACACCGCGACAAGACTCAGTAACAGTCCCCATAGGACTATGCTCCTACCTTGAATTCCCAATAACTAACTATTTTAAATGTAAATTATCTTACACACAGCTACCAAATACTCAATCCGAACTGGAAACCTTCCGTACTACTAACACTAATCAAACACCTAAAATAACACGAGAACTAATCCTACCTTATCAGGATAAGATTTAGGTAATACCCAATGGATTTAGTAAACAGTATATACTTAGCAAAACACAAAGAACACAAAAAAATCACTCAAAATTAATACAAACAAAAATAACCAAAAATGTAAGAAGTGACTACACTATAGGTAGTCAGTCGCAAACAGATCTAACCAATGTAATTAAACCAAAACTACTAGCGCACACAGTCTACTGAACAGAAATACTGTAAATCTTATTAAAACAATGAAATAGCTTATTTAGTTATTTAGTTTTTAGTTATCAGTTACATTGTCAGCCCACAAGAGGCAACTATAGAGAAGGTGTGCCGGGAGCAAGCACACACAATACACTAACACTGTTCAGACCTTCTGTCACAATAACACACCATTTGTATTAGGAAAAAAGCCCTGAACATCTAGAGACTAAGTCTAGTTTAGACTGGCATACCGTTAAGTCGGCATTGTATAATTTTAAGTCGTCACGAAGACTTGTATAAAACTGTGAATATAGACTCAATAAAGTTTCTTAAATCTTGAATCTTTCTTGTGGCAGTGCTAACTAATGGTGCAGATTTGTAGCCCAGCCAGTCAGGAAAGTAGGACGAGAGTAGAGTAGATGAGAATTACTGACAAAAACGGCGCAAACGAAAAGTGCAGCTCTAAAAAACTGGGAGGGGGGGCACCTCATTTATCTGGTCCTACTTCGCTTGAAATTTTGTGTAACTTACAGCGACGGCTTCGGTCGCCTCGTTGCTTTCCTCGTACCACTTAGTGTATTTCGTTTGCTGTTTTCCTCATGTCACCCAGTGCCTATTATTACGAATTACATATGGTGGATTATCACAGAGTGCATAGTTGCTCTTGTATTAAGAATTAGATATGACGGATTGTCACCTAGTAGATAGTTGCTCTGAAAATTAAGATTAAAAGTGGTAGCTAGCCACCCAGTACATAATTGCTCCGATAATAAACGAAGTAAGGTTATTTGAAAGCATTAGTACACCATATATATTGATACGCATTTACTTCGACATCGTCGCCAGATGAATTAGATACTAATATGGTGACGAACATGAGTGTGTTGCTGGCTTTGGAACTTTAGCAGGATTACGTGTGGTAAGTTAGTTAAAATTAAATCATATTATATTAGACTATTGGTGTACTTGTACCTAAGAAGAATTATACATATATGCTTGATGCATCTTGTTTGTAATATTGTAATATCGTGGGTTTCCAAAAGCAGAGTCCGTCGCTAGATTGAAATATCGCAGGAAGTTTTGGATAATAGTTTACTTCCTTGCGTTAAGTGATCGCCTACTTGCATACACACTAAAGTGAGATGATTTATATCTTATTTTATATTACGTTGGACTCTAATTTACGATACATAGATTCCCTTCTTTGCGCTAAGTGATAGCCTACTAACATAAATATTGTATTGGGTAACATAAAATGCTATATTATATTGCATGGAACTACAATTGATGATACATAGCTTCCTCCTTTGTGCTAAGCTATCGGCTATCTACTTATATATATTATGTTGGACAACATTGAATATTATAATATATTTCATTGAGTTACAGGACGTGGTACATGGCTTTCCTTCTCTGCGTTACTTTAATATTTTAATAATTAGCTAGGCCCATTACCTGGATGCTACTTTATCTATTTTTTTTTATTGGAAGTTCGGAACGGGACTGCACATATACCTAACTAGTTTGACTGGAAGTTTTGATTTCGTGATTCAACCATTATGGAAAAAAATCACGTGATGCCCTAGTTTGGTTTTGTCCTACTTAGTTAAGTGCAAGTCCGAGTTTTATATTGAGAACCTACTCCATTCCCCTAATCCGGCTGCACCTATTGCTGTATAACATTGATTTTTCCACGTAACATCGTTCCAAATGGTTACTTTGGTGTCGTTGGTTGAGCGTTCAAACTGGTGACCTGTAGAGTATTTGTTGCTGGCTCTCGTTTAACTTGTGGTTCACTGAGTTGTCTTTCTGGATTCGGGGACGTGGAAGGTGAGTCCTCAATTACTCTGGCGGCTGTTAATTGTTGGTTGAAAATCAATTGATTAATGCCTTGACTAACTTTCTTTGGATCTGCTCTTGTCCTCATTCCGACTTCACTTCGGAGATGCTTGCAATAATTCCATTTCTTCGTCAAGATCTCAATCGTCATCAATGGCTTCATCTTAGTCCTGATCTGGCGATGGGGTCACTGTGCTAGCTTCCGTTCCAAATTCCAAGCTACTTTCAGTTCTTTCTCAATATTTCGCCCCCGAAATTACTTTGGTGTTCAGGTGTATCCATTTTAAGTGAAATAATGTGACTAATAGTTCTATCGATTTCGTGATCACATTTATACGACCATAACGGGCTTTTATGCTTTGTTCTTGCCGGCACTACTTATCTGCGAGGCTAGTGTTTGTGTTATGGCCCAATATAAGGAAGATTCTTCCAGCAGCCAAGGGCGCATTTTAGTGAAATAATGAGCAATTGCTAAACAGTAACCTCGCATAGTATTGTTCTGCGACTGTCGGTTATTTCGCTGATTAGCTCAACAGCTGGCTGCGATGAGCGCTTAGTGGAGCAATTGACGAATACGATAACAATTAACCTCGCATGGTAATTGTTATGTAAAGCGATTGCTTACTACCAAGCGACTCAGGTGCTGCAACCGGTAGAACAAACGACAAGGTTGTTGTCGTTTGTTCACATCGGCGTTGCGAGTACAAGTTTACTTTCGAATATTGGGGCAATAAAAGACCAATGACTGGACTGGCGAGCGCTGTTAATTGGTCAGTCGCGATTGAACTTTGGTTTTTAGAGTGTCAGGTTACAGTTCGGTTCGGAGTACTTTTAAATTATTAAGATAGGTCAGTTGTTTGAGTAAAATAAGGATTTATATATTTGAAATTCGAGCATTGTTAATTATTCGATTTTCAGCTATTTTATTGCTTTGGGACACGACATTTGTACAAAATATAACGAAAAAAGAGCTGGCTACTTTTTCAGCATCGAAATGAATATTTTGTTTAAGATAAAATGCAGTTTGACTGCATTGTATTGAAATTGCATCTTAATTTGTTATAGAGACAACATTTTGTATTTAAATGTAACGGAAAATGAGTGCATTTGTGATCGTAAGCAACTTTTAATATACGAATGCTAGAAAATTTAATATATAGTTTTTAGGTTTGAGTTTTTTTTTCGTTTGCATGAAGCGCTTGATTGTGTATTTTTGAAACTTAATTTAACTTTCTTGTATCGGCAAGATACATGTTTTTGATATTGTTCTTTCCTTAAGTTCATTGATTGTTCTTATGCTGACTAAGCGAACGTGCTTGTCAACGATTGGATATACTTCAATTATGTGGCCTAATACCCAACTGCATGCTACCAGATTCGGTTCTTTGATTATGATTGACTCTCCTATTTTGGGATTTGATATTGGAGTCTGCCATGTGGGCCTATTTTGTATGGAATTCAAATAGTTATTAGACCATTTGTGCCAAAACTATTGTTGCAACAGTTGCAGATGTTTCCACCTTGTGAGTGATGAGACATTGCTTTTCATCACAGGTTCTAGTAGAATCGCCTGGATCTTCTGTATTAGGACACAGAGGCATGGAGCTTAGACAGGCCTCAATTTATGCCAATACAATTGCGAGTTCTTCAAAAAATATCCATTAAGAATATCCTAAAATTCACTATAAATGGAATTTTATTGATTTAACTCCGGCCTCCCACAATCTCCATAAATAATATGTGGTGGATGAAAGTGCCAAAATATACCGTCTTGGGCTAATATTTCCGCCATCTGCTTGTTAGCTTGCAGTATAGCTGCTTTGAATACCTTTTATAGGACTTTGTTATTTAACGAAATTAGAGCCACAATTTGAAAATATATTTGTGCTAAGTCACTTCGGCTGGAGAACCATCGAAACGCTGCTGTGGATTAATCGGATACAGCTTCTATATGATTGGCTTTGGGGGTCCTGCAAACGGTAATGCATATATACCCTTTATGTAAGCGATTATTTCGTAATACAGATACCTTTAAACTGAAAGGGCCAGAATAATATACCTCAGTTTGTTGAAACGGTTTAGTGATATTAACCGCTGGTAATGGTTGATTTCCCATAATCTGATTTTAATAGTTCGCGGATTACTTAAAGCAAGTTATTCATTTATGGAACATCTGTTTTATGGTTTTACGTCGTTGTGGAGTCAAAGCTCGTTTCGAATGGTTTTGATGGCATCTTGAATATTTAACTCCAGCAACGTTCTAAATGGAAAACATCTCGGGATGATCGTCTGTCCGTAGGATATTTGTTTACTATAATATACCAGCGACCCTGACGCTACTTTAACACACGAGGAGAAATTAGAATACCAATTGCAAAATGTTGCAAACTTCCTGTAAGTGATAGCTAAGACTCCTCTTAACGGGGGAGAATGTACAGAAATCAATATTAAATCTATTTTTAATTAATTGAAATTGCATTTGTTAATAGTTATCAGTTGAACGCAATTGATATTGTATTTTATTTTTATTGAAATCTACTTTGCCAATTCAACTTGTGACAATTTATTTTCTATGCACTGTAGAGTAGCAATTTTAAAGTCGAGCAATCATTGTTAGTTTATAATAATTAGTTAATTGCAATAAATAATTAAATGAAATTAAAGACAAAGAAATCGGGTTATCTTTTAGAAACAAAATATGAATAATAATTACGGAAACTTCGCAAATTAATTATTTCCATACATATGGAAAATTCGAATATGTCTCAAAGAGGCTTTGCGCTTAGCTAAAAGTATGAAAATCCCAAAAACGATCATTCAAAATATTCTCAGTCAATTTGGGGAATCTTGTAGTGTGCAGAGAAAGTGCAGTTCTGGAAGGAAATCAGGCTTGGTAGATCAAAAATTGGCTAAAGAAGTGGTAGACAACTTCAAACGAAATTCCAACATGTCGATGAGAGATGTGGCTGATAAGGCTGGAGCTATATCTGCCACGGTTCGTCGAATTAAAAGAAGATCAGGTCTACGAAGCTTTCCTGCTTAGAAAACACCTGCATTATTGATGATGAAACTTTCGTGAAAGCCGACATCAAAGAGCTTGCAGCACAGGATCTTGCGGCAAAAAAGAGGTTCGATGCAGGCCTAAAGTTTAAGAATCGTCGGTGCACCAAATTTCCCGTTTAATACTTAATTTGGCAAGCGGTTATATTCGTGTGGACACAAATCATCACCTTTTGTCACAACAGGCACAATCAACACGGATGTGTACGTAAAGAAGTATGTTCAGAAGCACCTTGTCCCCTTTTTTAGAAAGCATGATGGATCAGCTTTCTTTTGGCCTGATTAAGCAACTTGCCACTACGGCAGTGAAGGGAAAGATTTCTACGATGCCCAATGCATACCCGTAGTAGCCAAGGAAGCGAGTTCTCCAAATTGTCCGGAACTATGGCCAATCGAAGATATTTGGCTAATATTAAGAAAAACTTTAAAAAAAGCAAAAAGCACTCATCGCACATAAAAATGTTAAGAGGAAATATAAAAGAGTGTCCGATACGTTCGGTACTGCACGTAGTAATTATATTATATCAGCTGTGTATAATGCAAATGATTAAGTAATAGTTTAATTAAAATTATTTTATAATACCGAAAAAGGGTTTCTTGATGATTTCATTGTTCAAAGGTGATCGAATTTTTTCTGAATGAGTCCTTATTTGCCCACTAAATATTGATGTTGCTGCTGTTTAAGACATTTTCTCAAAACTGTTTATCTTGGTGCTACAAAGAGAACCCTACAGAATTGATATCTTAATATTGGGGCCTAAACAGTTATAAAGTTTGATGGCATGACAACAGGCCCTTAGTAACCAAGTATTCAGATAAGTGCAGAGTACATTTATGTAATCTAGTAGATCTCAGGAATTGGAGGATGCTGCATAGGTTAAGCACGCCCAGCAATTTATTTATTATTTAAAATTGAGGTAAACGAGCTTTCCAAACAATTCGCAACCGAAGGTTATTACAGGGATAAGAAAGGATACCTCGAAGCCCCAAAAACAGAGGAGATCACCGTGTACTGTACTCTTAATGAGCATATTATTAATACTTATCCGTGTCTTTAACTATGATGGTAGAATAAGTAGACGCGTCAAGTTTATTTAGAGACACAGCCAAGCAATCCGATTTTCTAGGATTCATTATCATTCATTCATTGTCCACTGTCCACCTCTACTATATTGAATATAATGCTTCATTGGTGCTACTAATTTCAACTTCGATAAGTTCCACGAGTCCCGATATAAAAAGCTGAGAATCTTCAGCGTAGAGATGCATTGCGCTATGTGCCAGACAGTCGAGCAAACCATTGATAAGTCTGTAAAAAAGCAAGGGTGAATAAAACTGTGGTGGTCGTATGCTTGGGAGGAAAGCCAGTTTGTCATGAAGAAGATTATTCATGCGCAGATAACGGGAATTTTGCAGGAACAATACTTTTTAAAAACTTTAGATATGAACCGAAAAGTGCAAATGGTCCAAAAATCTAAGAAATAAGCTCCGGCCTTTTTAGGTACAAGTAATATTTTCAAGAACTTCCTGCTTTGCCGGGAAGTGGGACAATCTACCATCTTCTGTTCTTCCTCGGGCATAGAATACCTCAGCACATCCGCCAATTTCCTCATGTCCTCCCATGCTGTGTTTTGCATCATAAGGTATCTCCTGAGCTTGGCTTTATAATATAAAAAAAGATATAAAATATATAGTGAAACAGGTATTAGAGGTGTAAGCACGGGACGAAACCAAATAGTGTGAATCAATTTCAGAAAAAAATTCAAGGGCCTTTACGCGGCTCCTTGTAGTTTATATAGAGGTGGTTTTTCAATCCAATACCCAAGTAAGTATTAATTCATAGTCTTAGAAATAAAAGGCTTTTTGCAGGTTCAGTCTTTAATTTTTGTAGCTGGGTGCTTATTAAGCATAAAAAGAACTTTTATTTGTTCGTACTATATTGCTCGACAAAAATTATTATAAGATAAAGCCTCCTTTAACTACCTTACCTCTTTCGGAGCTATCGCGTGGAGAAAAAAGTGCAGCATCGGCTAAGTTCCCCGATGCAGTTATGAAATATGAAATAAGAAATTTCAAGGTCTGGTGGGTGCATCCGAGGCATGAGAAAAAGCTAACTTGTTGACTGCGTTAGGCTGGATGTGTTAACTTATCCCCACTTATAAGCATGCCCTCATAAAATTTTTGGTATAACGTACAAATTCGGATCATCACGAATCATGTATATTAAGGTTTCTTACATTATTTTGAAACCAATTCTTGCAATTAACAAACACAGCCAAAATTAGCGCCAAATAAAAAATTACAGGCTGCAAATGTCTCGTTTTTCTTATTATTCCGCCTAATATTTAGGTTGCCAGTACTGTAAAATTTCCAGCAACTTTAAATGTCGCAAAGTTGAAGTTGCATTTATTGCTGTGCTGCTGCAACTGCATTTATTGTGGCACGTTCAACCATATAAGAAGCCATGTGAAGTAAATGAATTCAAAGTGGAAGTCAAAGTCACTGTAGTGAATGTGTTTTAGGCATAAAATATCATTTGAAGGAGGTTGTCTCGAAAAAAGAAAGTCTGGGTACTATCGATGGCGCATCTTTCATTTCAGGAAGTGTGTTGCCTATTTCTACGTCTTGTTGTTGGATGATTTTTTCTTCTTTTTTTAACGCAAGCACGAAGCCCTAAACCCTATGAGAAAATCGGAGATATTCCAATCGGGCCCGTCAAGAAAGAGTTTTGTGCACTTGTAAGAACTCCGTTTCTCCCATCTTGGCTGATGCTTTCTTATGAATATCCACTTGGACGAGAGACTCGATAGTCGAGGTGGTAACGGCTACGGCGGGTTCCGCTCCCAAGAACGCAACATTATATCCAACCCTAGTTAAAAGATCAGCCCTTGATCCCCGTGTTACTAGGAACGCACTGAAGTGACACTTTGTTGTGGATACACAACTTATCCGCAGACGACCTGCAATGCCCCAGTAACTTAGATGTTATCGGAGGGCCACTCAGAGCCATGAAGGCTGCCTGACTGTCCGAAAGGATAGCAATGACTTTACCCTTGATTTTCGCTACCATTAAGATGAAGAAGACTTCAGCCCAGAAGACAGTGGTGTATCTTTCAAGTGAGTACTCCATCCCAATGTCAGGTTCAGGAAGGTAAACGACCGCCCCGGCTCCCTCAATAGTGAGAGAGCCGTCGGTAAAATGTTTTAGAACGGACTGAGGAAGGATCGATAGAGCACTTCCCTCAATCCTCGATCCCCTTACAGGAAAACTCAGAGAAGCGTGGCATGCTGGCCAGAGGGTTGTCCAGGTCAGGCTCACACGCCAAAGAGCAATGGGAAGAGCAAATCCAGCCAACTTTCCAAAATCCCCACGAACCCAATCTGCACACAGCCCATTTTTCATCTGCATGAATGACAAATTCCAGCGGTGACAGATTGAGTAGGACCTAAAGAGCACCAGTAGCCGTTGATCTCATGGAGCCCGTAAATCATAGCCAGGCAAGCCTTGGCAAACCCGCCAGCTTTTGAATCGGAATCCTCACAACCGTCGTCGGCCACCATACACAGGAGACATATGTAAACATGGGTCTAACAATCTAGGTGTACATCCATTGCACAACCCCCGGTCTTATGACCTATGTCCAGCCAAAGGTTCTCCTGCATTGAGCAAGGACGCTCATAGTTGCATTTGCGTTTTCCTCTCCGTGCAATCCCCAGATCAGTTTCGAGTCAAGATAAACTCTCAGCTGATTCACATGGGGAGATTATTGTACAGTGGCTCCAAAGAGCTTTGGAAGAACAAAGTGTCCAAGCTCATGTCTTCTGAAGAAGACCCTAAACCTGATCTTTGTTGGGTCCACTGTCATATCATGACAGGTGCACCTATCCTCAACAATATTGAGGCCTGGTTGCATGAAGGCACAGTCAGCAGCCATGCTATGCCGCATACGCTTCACAGAGTGAGTCAGCCATACACCATACACCGTAAAAAAGGGGGGAGCACCCCACCCTGCGGGCAGCCTCTTTCACCCAGTATACAGAGAGAGATTCGGCCGCCACCAACTACAGTCAAGTATCGTTGTCTTAACGTTTGATCGATCAATCCCACTACAGTGTGGTCAACACCATGTCGACAAGCTGCCTGACATAGCCACCTGGGTTTGGCCCTGTCTGAAGCCCCCTCAAACTCCAGAGGGGCTTGAGAGCTGTCTCAGTAGATCTGCCTCTCCGGTAAGCCTGCTGTGAGGTATTTATTGGAGAGGCCTTTAGGGCTACTCCACTGATATATTTATCCACACAGCCGACAAAGTTGAAATTGATCATTTCACCTGTTCGACATCAACTACGTTGACAGCAGCGAACACCAGTGCGGAGAGGTGGGGGATGTTCGCCACACAACTGCAGGTCTTGTTCAAGCCTGCAGTCTGGAAAATTAGTCGAGAGAAGAAGCCCACAGGCAATTCAAAGTTATGATCCAGCCACATTCGAAAGGCTCATGGAATGTGTTTTACGCGGAGTAACATGAAAAACATGTCTTGTCAACTTAGATCACATAATAGTATTCCGAAGGATATTCGTGGAACATAAGAACAACTTACAGGACGTACTGCAATGACTCAGAGATGCGAAACTGATGCTCAGTACGAATAAATTCGCTCTATTTGAAATGCGTAAGAACTGCTCCAGAGAAGATAGTAGCTGTAAATAATTGGCCAGTTCCAAAGGACTAACTTCAATTGAGGAGTTTTCTTGGACTAGCTGCCTACTACAGGCGATTTATGAAAGGCTTTTCAGATATAACAAGGACCCTACATCAGCTTACAGCAAAAAGGCAGCCGTTCATATGGTCGGATAAATGTAACGGGAGCTTTGAGAATGTAAAGCAACTACTCTGAATATCCAGTACATCACTATCCAAAGCAGACGCCCTTTCATAACGTCCGTGTAAACTTGAATGCAACCATTGCTTCCGGGTAAAAAAAAGACAGAACGCCAAATATACAGTTGATAACGTTGGAACCATCGACGGGTTGGGGCAACGAGAGTTTACGAGCAGCACAACGAGAAGACCCAGACATTTCTCCTATCCTTGCTTGGAAAGAAGACATGGAAAGACCACAATGGAAGGATGTTTCGGAGAGGAGAGAGAAGCTGAAGAGCTATTGGGCTCAATCGAATTCTCTTCAATTCACGCAAGTGGGAGATAACCAGCGGTGAATCATTCCGAATGCAAATAGTCATGCCAGCGTCAAAGGTCAAAGATGTTCTACAAGAAATGCAATGTGGAACGGTAATAAAGAATTGAGTCAGTAGATTTGGTGTATCTCAGGAACTTAATTCGGAACAAGGACGGAACTTCGAATCACGGACTTTCCAGGAGATGTGTAAAAGGCTGGGAATAAGAAAAGCCGGAACGACTCCTCAGCTTCCACAATCTGATGGCAAGGTAGAGCGCTTCAACAGAATATTGGTCGAGCATCTAAGGAAAGTATTCGACTATTATCAACGCGATTGGAATCTTAATGCTTATCGATCAGCTGTTCACAACACTACCGGACAAACTCCAGCTAAGGTCGTATTCGGATGGGAAATGCATTTACAAAGCCGCCCCAAGTTTGGTACACCCAGAGTTAACTTTTGTTCACCTCACGATTGTGTATCGGAACTTAGACAACGATAAGCTGTTGTGCACGAGGCCACGAGAGCTAAGTTAGCCAGAAATACTGATCGGATGAAGACCCGCTATGACTTACATGCTAGCTCAGCCGGATTTAATGAAGGTGACCTTGTTTGGCTGTACATCCACAAAAGCCGAAAGGTCGTTCTGCAAAATTACACCAACAGTGGGAAGGACAGTATTCCGTGGTAACTGGAATTAATGACGCAGTATACGGGATTCAGCGTTATATCAATACTGCGAGCATCAAGATCGTGGACCACCTGTTGTTCGGGGCGAACAGTTTTAAGAAATGGGGCAGTGTTACGCGCAACAAAGTGACACAAGCGAACAACATCAGGTGAGTGATATCATAGTAAACTTTGGGTTCGGAGAATAGAATTTACGGGAAGGCTGTAGGATAAATTGTAGAGTATAAATACAGCGTTTCTCACATTCAGGAGGCGAGTCTTATTTCAGACTGTGAAGTGAACGAAGTAAACTATTTGGATTGTGATAATTAGAAGTACAGTACTAGCGATGACTTAAGAGCCGATTTGGTAATAGTTTGTGAATTGTGCGAGAAAACAATAAAGTTAAATAAAGATAGAACTTTTGAATGATTGTTGAAATATTGTGTTTAAATATTGAACAATCGCCACGCTCGTAACAATATCTAGCAAGATACCTTGACAATTTATTTGTTATGCCGCAAATGCTGCCTTTGCCCTGTAAGAATTTTGGGTATGGAATATCGTGATAGTATGATTTAATTTTATTGGTTTTATGAGTAATGTTGTGTAAATTTCTATAGTCGTTAAAGGCGGTGAAAATATCAAGCCAATCTGCATCTATATATACCTACATACATACACACATTTGCATCTAATGCTCTGCGCCTGCCGTGTCATTCTAAATCGACGGAGTCAGTTGCTAATCACCTAATAACTTAAGCCTAATATGGCAGTTTTTATTATAGGTATTTGTTGAGTTAAAATTGAATAATCGCAATTCTTCTTTCTTTTCGTTCGCTGAGTTTATTTTCGACATTCGTGCCGCAACCTGCGAGTTAAGTAATAACTACGCAAGCATAATTTAATGGAAAGGAATAAAAAGGCGGTGTTATTTTACTCATAAAATATCGCCTATGAAAAATGTGTATCGCTACGCGTCCGACCTATCGAGGACAACTAACGAAATTGTATAAGATCGTGACCGAATATTTACAGTCGCCTAAATTGCTAAACTTCAAAAGGCGGAAAAGTCTGATGCCATCGAAGAACAACTCGTGGTGTTCTTGGAACAAAAAACAGCAACAAGGGATAGTCTAAAAGCGTAGTTCAACCTTCAGTTAAAGTAGAGGATATGTATAAGGTTAGTCTATTGCAGACTATGACGATAAATCCATATTCATGATAGCTCGTGTAAACCAATTCAACTCAAAAATTGCAAAACTGGCCGATGCAGGGTAATCAGCAAAATCCTCTTGCCATGAACCATAGCCCAGTGAAATTGCCAAAACTTAACCTCAGGAAATTTTCTGGTGACTTGAAGGAATGGTTGTCATTTTGGGAGTAGTTTCACACGTCAGTGCATGAAAACTTAAATTTGTACGGCGCGGAAAAGTTCAAATATTTGTAGTCGCTCTTAGTTGGACAAGCTGCAGAATTTATTGCAGGCCTCACACCAACACAGTCCCACTACGATACAGCCATAACTTTGTTGAAAGATGAATACGGAGTCAATGATAAAATCGTAGACAAGGCAATGGGACAGTTGATGTCTCTTTCTCTTTTTCATTCACGCTACGATGTAATTTGTTCACGCCACCTCTAAAACTATGTCCTAGCACGCACCAGATCACGCACCGCAATTAGTATTCCGACTTCTCTTTCTCATTATTCTCTAAAGCTGAGTGTACTGCTTAAATGTATGCCGCCCGAGATGGGAATCAAGCTTTTTTCGTATAAGTGGTGATGTATTCGACAAAGCTGGGTCGTCGTCGTTAACAAAAGATCTCGAATCTGGTTCCCGTGTTAGTGTATGATCTGTTAGTAGTATCGCTGATAAGCAATTTACGCCTATATTGATATTTTAAAAGATAGAGGTAGAATCCCTAGAAAAAGCAAATGAAGCTCGACTCCCTCATAAATAATCTAGTCCCAGAATGATAAAAACAACAACCGGTATACCAAAAAATAATAAAACTAAAATTAAAAATCAAAGACGTGTTCTTTGCCGTCTAAATAATGTTAAATTTTGTACGATGGTACGGAACCTTTCGTGTGTGAGTCCGACTCGCACTTGGCCCGTTTCGCAAAATTCCGATAATTGTTTGGCGAATTTATCAATTTTTGGACGAAAAGATAAGCTCAAAGGAGAAGAAAACTATTGTAGGTATACGGAATCATAATTTTAAAACGAATCGTAATAAAGTGATTCGTTGCATACATGTACCGGCAATCATACCAATTCATTATACGATCCCAGCTACAGCCGAAAATTATTAGAACAACTTTTATGAAAGTTCGATCAAACAGTACAGGGGTCGTAAAACAAACATCAAATTTGCGTTCTTTCTCCCGACAGCCATCTGATGTCTACCTGCAAACGGAGTGCGCATTACGCTTATCAGGGCAGCCAGCAGAATTGGCAAATTTCGCAAGAGTTGTTTTTGAAGAAGAAGTTTCAAGGAGGCTTAATATGGAAATTGTAGACACTGTCCTCATAAACATTTTTCCATTTGGAAGCACAGAAGCACCTCTGTAGCCAGTCTGTAATCAACTACGCGTTATAGTTAAAAGCCAACATGACAACGAGTTCGTGACAATCGTGGCAGTAGAAACGCCAGACATCTTTTGGACATCTTGCGGGTACCTAATATAATCTGTGAAGATTTCTCTAATTTTATTCTTACATATTCAAAAGAAAATCATCATCTGAAGGTGGAATTTCCCTTCTCACTGGCGCGGACTATTATTGGAGTTTCATTCATCATAACTAAATTAAAAGATTATCGCCGAGTTTAACAGTAACAAAAACAAATTTCGGGTGAACTGTACAAGGGCCACCTGTTGACGAACAATTTGAAGGGGGAATAAGTCTGATCAAAACAGCAATGGTATTGTGTAAGTTTATGTACAGATAATCAAATTAGGCAGTTTTGGGACCTGGAGAGTATCAGCATAGATAATCGAAATGCTGTAGAATTTAACAATGTTGACATAAATGAATACATAAGAAATATGTGAATAAAGAAATGAAGCATTTCTTTTGTGGGGAAATGATAAAGTAGAATTAAGTGATAACCGGTGAAATGCACTTATACGACTCAATGGCTTTGTTCAGCAATTAGAAAAAACTATAACTCTGTATTTAGGATTACTTGAACTTAGAAAACGCTAAGTCAAGTATGTAAAAAAACTCTCGTACTGAAATGAGGTTTCACTGATTCCAGTACTGGGATAGGATTGGATAGAGGATTTGAGCAGAAGACAACTACAGCCGATTAGATTATAATAAAAACTGAACTTTTATTTCTACAATTGTTCCACCTATATATATATATATATATATAACAAAATTAGTTAAAATAAAAACGGAAACAAATAATCAATATTCATTGTCCGCAATAACTGCTGACTTACAAATAATTTTTTACTTACATTCAATATTGCAACAACAGTCGGGTCACCGTACTACAAAAATATTTATTTGAACAACAAGTGCAATTGCTTAGTAAACAAAAAGCAAAGGTGAATTTATAGTAATTACGTGTAGGGTGACTGACCGACCAACTGGTGGTGAGTTATGATATCTTATAATTAAATTATTATTATTTCTTTTTTTTATGCTTGAACATCCTGGGCCCCCCTGAAGTCTCCAACTTCAAAGCATTAATCTTGAGCTGCTGGGTTCCTTCTGGGTAGTGGGATTGGCTTGCTTTTACGCGTCAAGGTCCGGTTGTTCGTAGAGTGCGTTAGGCTTAGATAGATGATAATAACACTGATGATTCCTACGGTTACGTATCCTATGGTAAATTGATGTACATCATGTGGTTGGAGATCTTGTAGTTTAGTTTGATGTACTTTGATGTTCCTCGATTAAGTTATCAAACCCCTCTCCATGTGTTGTTAACCTTGACCGGTAGAATACTGGTGTTGAATCTTCCTCAAAATTGACAAGATCATCTGGAGTAATATTAAAATTTGATCGAAATGACTTCTTATCTGTCCGAATTTGCAGATCATTAGATGTTTCGATTAGCAACTCATCATCTTTCATTGCACATCCGTGTTGCATGGATAATATTTCAGTTCCAGCTAGAGTTTTATGAATGATATTATTGCCACAGATGAACGTGGGATTGTATGTCTTATCTAGGCAAAATAACCATTGATTCGGTCAGCTAGTTTAATCCATATATTTATTGGTTTTGTAATCCTTAACGCGCATATTCTAGGTAGTGTTCTATGTGTGAATAGCTCTACCTCGCAGATATTTGTTGTCGGTGTCTTAATATGAAAGTTTTTCCAATGTCAAAACATTGCATTAACTCAAATTTGTTCATCAAATAAAACCGATCTCTGAACAGGTTTGTCATCTGGAACTCTGTTGCCGGCTAAGGGACTAGGGACTTGATCGTCCATGATGTGTATCTGTAACTACATCAAGAATAGCTTCTTGCATGAACTTGAATTCGTTAACAAGTGAGGCGACTAAAATTGAAAGAGTGCTGAAGGTCTGCATACTTCTCGGCTGCTGTTGCTCTGAACTCATATGCAAGCTCCAGTGCTTCTTCTATCCTTTTTGTTTGCTTACATCTGTCTTCTTCAGACTTTTTGATCACATTGACGATGGTTTAAAGTACCGATGTTTGATTTTTAATGAGTTCATGCAAGTGGTCTTCATTATTTTTTATTCTGTTAATAGTTTCAGTCATTCTCGATGCATATTCATTGTCCAAAACTCCAAATAATTTGTTTGCTATTGTACCAATTAGATCCAATGGTGATCTCTTGGCCCTCGGTTTTATTGAATTGTTACTCTGGTCTTTCAGTAATACATTACTATTGTTTAACTCCTCAAGTTCATGATAATATTGAGATACTATTTCTATGTAGTAATCTTTGTGGGTGATGGTACGACAAAGACGTTCTAAATGTTTTAGTGTGTCTTGAATAATATTAATAGATCCCCAATAGCCCCTCAGATCATAATATACTAACAGATTCCAGTTGCTAGATGTTAATGTTGAAGCTCCTATGTTTTCATAGTATATCCCGGCGTTACCGTGTGTACCTCTACTTGAGTTTCTGACCAAACTGCCATCGCAGAGAGTGGTAAAAGTAACATTGTTAATAGGATGACCTTTAAAGTATTAATTGGTTTCTGCGATTGTTTTCTTTTCCTTGTATTTCTAGACACTTCCTCTCCACCTACCTCCTCTTCATTCGAGTAACTATTTTGTCCTTCATCAACTACTATCATTTCTAATTGATTTGATGTATCTGTGCTATCATTTAACTCAACTGGTAGAGGTGCTAGTTGATGTATGGCTCTACGAAATATGTCTGTGGCTGTTCTTATGTCAGCTACACGTATCTTTCCATCTGCACCCTGAATTATTTCCACGATTCTGCCAAATGACCATTTTAAGGGAGGAAGTTTTTCATGCTTCATGATTACTAATGTCCCTGGCTGAATATGTGGCTGCTGATCCATCCATTTACTTCTGTTATGGAGTTGCGTTAAATATTCCATTGACCAACGTCCCCAAAACTCATTTCGTATATGAGATACTAGTTCCCATCTGGTTAATAATGACATTTTCTGTTGTTCGATTACTGAATCTACTGTGGATGTCATTGGTTCTCCTATGATGAAATGCGTATGCGTTAAAGCCAATACGTCATTCGGATGATTAATTGCAAATTTCTATCCTCCTCAGCTACCAAAATTTGTCTGTACATTTTGGCAATGTCAGCAGTGAAGACATATGTTTTGACACGGAACCTCATAATGAGTGTACTGATATCTTCTTGAATATTGGGTCCATTTAACAATAAGTCATTGAGTGATAAGCTGGTTGTAGTTTTCGCAGAGCCATCTAAAACTACTCTTAGTTTAGTCGTATTACTTGTTGGTTTCAAGAAACAGTGGTGCGGAAGGAAGTAGTAAGGCCTTGTCAGCTTTTGCGGGTCTAATTTTCGCATGTGTCCCAACCTGATGTATTCGTCTAAGAATTCATTCTACTCTTTCCTTAGTTGTGGTTCCGGTGAAAGTTTTCGTTCGATGCTTATTAATCGTGTGAAGGCCAATTGCTTTGATTCAGCCATCAATTGACAGATTTACAATGAATCGCCCTTCAGCACTTCGACTCACTGTTGATTCAAAATATTCCTCACATTTTTTGTCAGATGATGACATCGCTGGTTTGTTCGGGCACTGTTCTAATTCCCAAAACCGTTGCAGTTGTGTCTCTAGATCAGCATTTGTGATTCAACAAAATGGTGTTATATAATCAATACTTGATACCTTGCCTAGAACTATCCAACCTAATGTGGTGTTTTGTAGCGTTGGCAGGTTCTCATTTATTTTGAGTTGATCATTCCTCATTATTTCCCCATACATTTCCGCCCCAAGGGGATGTCAATCTTTTGAGGTAAATTAAAATGTGGGTCTGCTAAAGACATATTGCTTGGAATATCCCAACTGTCAATATTTATGTGTTGTTCCGGCTGGTGAGTTGAAATCTCCTTGATCACAAAAACTTCCAGTTGAGTTGCATAATCACTGACTTTGGACTTTAACGTAATGTTAAGTCTATTGTTTATTTTAACTCTTGAATCACCAATACCCGATATATTCAAATTCACTTTGTCGTCTGATAATCTTAACTTTTTTCGAAATTTCTCCGAAATAAAATTCAACTGCGACCCGGAATCTAATAACAATCTGCATTGTATTGATTTTCCATCCTTGTCGATGACGTTTGCAAGAGCTGTTCCCAGAAATACGTATCCAGCGTAAGCGTCCCGAGTTTGAGCTGATAAATTGGTTGCTGTCGCTGACTGACTACTAGATGGTTTCATAATCTGAGTCGCAGCGTGCAGATTTGTTTGATAATGGAGCAACGTGTTATGCCTTTTGTTGCATTTTTGGTAACCTCATGACCTGCAGTTACTGAGATTGTGACCAGTCTTAATGCAATTTAGGCAAAGATTTAGTTCTTTAGCCTTTTCTTCACGCTCGAATGCTTGCATTCTCAAGAAATTTTCGCAGAAGTGTATTGGATGATTCTTCTTGCGTACAACACATTCAATTTGATTTGTCTTGTTAGTCTGGTTGGTAATGAAGACAGAGGGCTTGCTTGATTTCTGTGGATATTTCGAAATCAATGATTTTTGGCACAAGGTTTCTAGTGCTTGAAACCGCTTTTCTAGAAAGCTCAGCAACTCTTCTACTGACTGTAAGTCTCGTGGCGATGACAATGATTGTTCGAATAATGTATGCGTGTTTTTGTCCAATTTTTTCACTAGAATGTGATTGATGATTGGGTCCCAATGCTCCTTTACTGAAAGTCCCATGATTTGTAGAGTAAGCAGACATTCTTTTCTAGTATCATGCAGAGTTTTTAAAGCTGACGCAGATTCTGTCGTAATTTGAGGTTGTGCCATTAATTTCTCTAAGAGCGCTGTTACTAACAATCTTTTGCTTTGATATCTATTCTGTAACATATCCCATGCAATTGCATAGCTGTCTTCTGTCAATAGAAGATGTCTGATTAATTTTTCACCTTCACCTGAGAGGTTCATCTTCAGGTACCACATTTTCTGTGAGCTCCATATTGGTTGATTATGAACCAAATGTGAAAACAGATCAAAAAATGTCTGCCACTTTAAGTAATCCCCATCGAACTTGGGTAGGGTTACTTTCGGAAGTTTTAAGCCAGAATGATTAGTAGGCACGGTAGAACTTGTATTTATGTTATCTTCTATATCTTCATTGATTTTGATTAATATCTCATGCACCTTCTCTTGAAGTTGAAAATATTCATTCGTATTATATCCGCAACTCGTAATATCATCTGTATTTTCCCAGATGCATTTATTGTTGTCTTCTATTTATTCCCAATAATTTGTTATTGTGCTTCTTTTCAAATCGTAATTATGTTTGGTTTGATCTTTACTAATTTTAATGCCAGCAATAATATTTGTGAGCGTAGTCATTACGCTCTTTTGTCTTCGTAGCAGACGAATAATGACGTCGCCATTTCGTATGTCCGTACAGTCAGTATTGCTATTTGCCCGTGATTTTGGAAAAATCTCATGAGATTTTAGCTTTAAAGTGGATTTTCCCCTTGCACGGATTTTGTTATTGCACCTTCGGATGTGCTTGAGCTTGCATGATCAATTACTGTTGTTAATTCGGTTTTGATGTCATCATATCCGTTTTTTACTATTTGATAATAATCATTAGCAAAATATGGGTGACCGACAGTTGATTCATCGTATAGATCTATAATTTGATCATTGTTTGCTTCAAATTTGGTCCACAATTCTTCTAATGCTTGAAGTTTAGCTTGAAGGTATTGAAGACTCTTCTTGTCCGGAGATTCGCCTCGATACTCGTTTGCTAGTTTTTCAATGTCTTTCCCAAGTTGCGCTTGATTGATCTCAAAACTGCTTAGCAAACTTTTTACATGTTTCATCGACCCCTCTATAAGAAAGAAAGCATAACTACAAAAATGAGGATCGTTTTGATGCATTAGCGTGGGCATAATACTGTTACGAGCGTGGCCTTTGTTCGTTATTTAAAACACAATATTTCAGATATAATTCAAAAGTTCTTTCTTTATTTAACTTTACTGTTTACTCTCACAAATTCACAAATAATTATCAAATCAACTCTTTATTTATCGCTAGTACTGTACTTCTAATTATCGCAATCCAAATAGTTTACTTCGTTCACTTCGCTGTCTGAAATAATACTCGCTTCCTGGATGTGAGCAGCGCCGTATTTATACTCCACGAATTATCCTAGAACCTTCCTGAATATTCCATTCTCCAAACCCAGTTTACTAGGATGTCACTAACCTAAAGCTGTTTCCATTCCCAATAGATGTCGCTTGTATCACTTTGTGGCGCGTAACACTGCCCCCTTCTTAAAATTGTTCGTCCCGAACAACAGGTGATCCACGGTCTTGATGCTCGCAGAATTGACATAAACGATCTAGATGAACGATTTTCCGTTTGCCTCTTGTACCCCGCTGAATCCTATATACTACGTCATTTATTCTAGTCACTACTGAATATGGTCCTTCCCAGTGTTGTTGTAATTTAGGAGAACGTCCCTTACGTCGTTTCGGGTTGTACAGCCAAACAAGGTCACCTTCATTAAATTCTGCTGAGTTAGCACGTAAGTCATAGCGGGTCTTCATCCGATCGGTATTTATTGCTAATTTTGCTCACTTCGTGTACATCAGCTAATCGTTGTCTAAGTTCCGATAAATAATTGTCTGGTAACTTTTGTTCACCTCTGGGTGTACCAAACTTGAGATCGCTAGGTAAACGCATCTCCTTTCCGAATATCACTTTTGCTGGAGTTTGTCCGGTCGTGTTGTGTACAGCTGATCGATAGGCCATTAAGAACATGGGAATATGTCGATCCCAATCGCGTTGGTGATAGTCGACTACTTTCTTTAGATGCTCGACTAATGTTCTGTTGAAGCGCTCTACCATGCCATCAGATTGTGGATGCAGAGGAGTTGTTCTGGTTTTTCTTATTCCCAGAATTTTACACATCTCTTGGAAAGTCCGTGATTCGAAGTTCCGTCCTTGGTCCGAATGAAGTTCATGAGGAACACCAAATCTACTGACCTAATTCATTACTACTTGATCCGCTACTGTGGTAGACTCCTGATTAGGGATTGCATAAGCTTCAGGCCATTTACTGAAATAGTCAATAGCAACTAATATATAACGGTTACCGTTATCTGTTTCTGGAAAAGGTCCAGCGATGTCTACGGCTATCCTTTCAAATGGGGCTCCTACATTATACTTATGCATTTCTCCTCTACTTCTGTGTGGTGGTCCTTTGCAAGAAGTACAGATAGTGCATCTGCGGCACCATTCCTCAACATCCTCCCGCATATGTAACCAATAAAACCTTTCACGTATTTTGGAAATTGTTTTATTCACCCCCAAATGTCCTCCAGATGCTCCACTGTGCATTTCTTCTAGAACATCTTTGACCTGGGATGCTGGCACGACTATTTGCATTCGGAATGACTCGCCGTTAGTTGATTCCCACTTGCGCTTTAATATACCACATTCAACGTGAAGAGAGTTCAACTGAGCCCAGTAGCTCTTCAGTTTCTCACTCTTCTCCATATATATCTTGCCATTGTGGTCTTTCCATGTCTTCTTTCCAAGCAATACTAGGTGCTATGTCTGGGTCTTCCCGTTGAGCTGTTCGCAAGCTCTCGTTGTTCCAACCTGTCGATGGTTCCACCGTCATCAGCTGTATTGTTGCCTCCGTTTCTTTTTCTTCCAGCCGAACGCAATGTTTGCATTCAACTTTGCATGGACGTCGTGAAAGGGCGTCTGCATTTCCATGGATACGTCCTCTTCGGTGTTGGATTTCAAAGTCATACGCTTGGAGTCGCTCTATTCATCTCGCCACTTGCCCCTCAGGGTTCTTAAACTGCAAAAGCCATTTAAGCGCTGCATGGTCAGTGCGGAGGATACATTTCTGCCTGTAGAGATATTTATGGAAATGCTTGGTTGAGTTTACAATGGCAAGTAGCTCTTTCCTTGTAGCACAATAATTTCTCTCCGATTTTGAGAGTACTTTGCTAAAATAAGCTACTGGCACCTCTTGACCATCCTCCTCCTGTGAAAGCACTGCACCAATACCTACATTGCTGGCATCCGTGTCCAATATAAAAGTTTTTCCCAGCTTTGGATAGTGAAGCACTGGAGTTCCACAGAGCTGTTGCTTCAAATTTGCAAAGCTCTCGTTACATTTATCTGACCATATGAACGGCTTTCCTTTTTCTGTAAGTTGATGTAGGCTGCTTGCTATATCTGCAAAACCTTTTACGAATCGCCTGTGGTAGGTAGCTAATCCAAGAAAACTCCTTAATTGATGTTTGTCCTTTGGAACAGGCCAATTTTTCACAGCTCTTACCTTCTCTGGATCAGTTCTTACTCGTTGTGATGATACTATATGCCCCAAATATTTTACTTCATTCTTGAATAGAGCACATTTATTTGTACTGAGCCTCAGTTTCGCATCTCTCAGTCTTTGAAGTACGTCCCGTAAGTTGTTTTTATGTTCCTCGAATGTCCTTCCGATCACAATTATGTCATCTAAGTAGACAAGACATGTTTTCCAGGTTAATCCTCGTAAAACACATTGCATGAGTCGTTCGAATGTGGCTGGAGCATTACATAATCCAAATGGCATAACTTTGAATTGCCATAATCCACTTCCAACTGAGAAAGCAGTTTTGTCTCGGTCCTCGGGATGTATTTCCACTTGCCAGTAACCGCTCTTCAAATCCAATGTGGAAAACCATTGCGCTCCGGAAAGGGTGTCCAATGTGTCATCAATCCTTGGTAACGGATAGCTATCCTTTCTTGTTACATTATTTAGTTGGCGGTAGTCCACACAGAATCGGGTGCTGCCATCCTTTTTCCTGACCAAAACAACTGGCGATGTCCAAGGGCTGTTAGATTCCTCAATTATGCCTTGTTCTTTCATGGAATTTATCATATCTGCAACTTCTGGTTGTTTGGCTAATGGTAGTCTTCGTGGTGGTTGCCGAATGGGCCTAGAATCTCGTGTTGTGATCCGATGCTGGACAAGATTTGTTTTGCCGAAATCATCATCATTCATTGCAAATAATTCCGAAAATTCATCGATCATCTCTTTGGCATCGTTGTATTGCTGTTCACTTAAGGCACTAGATGAAAGAAGTTTCTGAACCTGTTGAGTAGTAGCTGGTATACGTATTGCCTCCTTAATGTTAATACCATTTTCCAAATTAACAATCTGATAAACAGGCTCACAATTTCCAATTATAGCACCTTCTTTTAGTTGTACCTCATTTTCGGATGTGTTGAGCACTCTGACTGGAATTAATGTTGCGCCTTCTGTCTTCACTAAAGTCTTACCAACGATGATGTTCGATGTTACTTTTGTAGGGTTAGGCTCCACCAGATAGAATCGGCAGGTCCCGATGTCATCAGTAAGCTTTGTCCATACTAGCGTCTCCGAGAATGCAGAGAGAGTCATATTTTCACAGACCATCGTCCTTATTTTTGCAGGATAATCTGTTCCTCCTCCTAGTCTCATAGGAATTTCTATGTTGCCATATTTGAGTATTCGTTCTCCGACATCTAAATTTATTTTATATGTGGTCATAAAGTCTACTCCAAGGATGCATTCATCCATTATGTCTGAAACTAGGAAATTGTGAGGAAATAGTAGTTCACCTAGTTGAATATCCAATGTTATTTATCCAAAAACTTGTACTGCGGCTCCAGTTGCTGTTCTTAGTAAATATTTGGTGGTATTGTGAAGCCATTTGTTCTTGACAAGATCCGCTCTAATAATTGATCTCGAAGCTCCACTGTCGATAGTGACAACGCAGTCATTTTTTCCTACACTTCCATATATAACAAGACTGCTATTATTTCTCTGCAACTGGGTTATCTGAATGATGACTTCGGGGCTGTCGACTCTACCAACCAACTTCTGCCCCCGAAGTTGGTTTTTACATGTTTTCCGACTGCTGAACAGGGGAGCTGATGCGACTATTCGCTGTTTGATTTCTAGGCTCTCCCCGAATAGCTTGCTCCCTGGCTCGACATCTTTGGCATTCTGTTCTGTCCTCCTCTTCTGGTGATTCTGTTCGACGGCGTTTTCTGCAGTCCCTTTGGAGGTGTCCTGGTCTATTACAATTCCAGCATCGCAGAATACCACGTGAAGAATTGCTCTGTGATGGCTGCATTCTATTACAAGTACATTCCTCCACCGAAATTTCTCTCACTCGTACTGCACTTCGGGAAGCTTGCCTGGCAGATTCATACGCTAGTGCATAGGCTAGTGCTTCTGCTGTTGATTTCTTTCCTGCTAGCCTCAACGCTTGTTGTAAATTTTGATCTGCAATAGCGTTCACAAATGCTTCTGTTGCCACTTCATTAAGGAAATCCGCATTTACGCTAGAGTATGAGAGATAAGCTAATCTTTCCACATCAGCCTGCAGTTGTTGTAGTGATTCGCCATGCTTTTGAATCCTGTTGCGTAGCTGTATTCGATATACTTGCTGCATGTGTTCATCTCCATAACGTAACTCTATCGCCTGTACTAATGAAGTATAATCACGTTGCCTTTCTATCCGTATAGTTTGTAAAAGCTCTGATGCAGAACCTCGAAGTGCTAATACCAGAGCTGTAGCTTTGTCTGCATCATTCCATCCGTTTACTTCGGAAGCAGCCTCGAATTGTCTCTTGAAAATATGCCACGAATTTTGTCCGTCAAATATTGGAGGTTTCATTCTGCCTGCATTGGATATTTCAATTCCTTCGTGCCGTGGTTGTCGATGCTTCATCTTCTCCAAATCTGATTTGAAGTTGTCAAGCTGTTCGGTCACTTTTTGTTGAACTTCCGCCACTTCTTGCTCGATTCCTTCAATTTTTAAATTTTGTTCGTCTAACGCGTTTTTCAGGAAATTCTTTTGTTCCTCTAAGCGATTTTCTAGACAATTCTCCAGAGAACTCTTTTGTTCATCCAAACGCGTTTCCAGTGATTTCTTTTGTTCATCTAAACGGGACTCCATGGAATTCTTTTGTTCACCCAAACGGGTTTCCATAGATTTCTTGTGGTGCTCGAGAGAATTCTTTTGTTCCTGGAGAGAATTCTTTTGTTCATCAAAACGAGCTTCCATTTTGCTCATTAAAGTACTTAAAAGCTGTTCTATGTTCATTGCAGGCTCTTCCTCAATTTCTGGTTCTTCTTCGAAAACGAATGTCTCAGGATTCTTTTCTTCTTCTATCACAGCTTGTCTAAGTCGCTCGACTAGAACATTCTTCAGGCCAGTCGTTTGTAATGACCGCTTCCACAACTCCACTTTCAATTCCTGTATGCGAAGGTCCTCTAGCTTGCGTCCCATTCTTGCGTCTTTTGTAATTCACTCACAGTTTAATATAAAATTATCTTTCGGAATTTTTACACACGATTTCACAAAATTAATCACTCTTTGAACTTCAAATTCAAATGCCACCACTTTATTTCGCGATTTTATTTTACTTCTGACACCAGTTATTACGAGCGTGGCCTTAGTTCGTTATTTAAAACACAATATTTCAGATATAATTCAAAAGTTCTTTCTTTATTTAACTTTACTGTTTACTCTCACAAATTCACAAATAATTATCAAATCAACTCTTTATTTATCGCTAGTACTGTACTTCTAATTATCGCAATCCAAATACTTTACTTCGTTCACTTCGCTGTCTGAAATAATACTCGCCTCCTGGATGTGAGCAGCGCCGTATTTATACTCTACGAATTATCCTAGAACCTTCCTGAATATTCCATTCTCCAAACCCAGTTTACTAGGATGTCACTAACCTAAAGTTGTTTCCATTTCCAATAGATGTCGCTTGTATCACTTTGTGGCGCGTAACAATACAATATATCTCTGCAACATAATTTATTTGCAGGACCAAACCTTCTACCCAATTTTCTGTCTATGCAATGGAATTTTTGCATTGACAGCATTGGTTTAGTAGCCGACATCGAGAAGGCGCATTCCTCTAAATTTTACTACCAAAACAGGATTACAATGCTCTTCGTTTCCCTTGGTTTCAGCGCAAGGTAGATAATTTGATTGAGCTCCCTAGTTAGGATGAATTTCGAACAACTCTTGTACATTTTGGAGTTACTAAAAACCCTTTTCATTTAACATCCACATTAAAGAAACATTTAGAGAACGAGTTTCCTTCATATCTAAATACATGCCGAATACTGCAAAGATCTTTCTATAAACCACTTAATCTTGAGTGTAGATAATGACGAGACTGCCTGCGAAATTTGCAGTGATTCCTGTGATAACACCAAAATGGAATTCAAATAGCGGGAAGCTGCGATCCAGAATCCAACAACATCTCATTATGAACAATATTCAAAAGGTCTTGGGTTTACTTATCTTGGTTTTACTTATCGGATGAAATTACCGTTGATTTTCGTCATGTAATGCAGTCGGTGCAAACGGAAAACGTTACGAAGAGAATTATTGAAAATTCTTGTTTACTATTGTACTCAGTTTTTTAATTCAAAAATATAAAATTTTATTTCTTATCGTGCTATTTTAAGTTTTCCTTACATATAATATCACAATTCAGCAATTCAGATTTCATAACTGCCTCAAAATGCAGTAAATCTTAACAAATAATTCTGTATAAAATTTTCTTTAAAATTCAAAACAAAAATTCACTATTTGTAATTTCAACGTTGTGGACTGTTATGTGCCCTTTCCCTTGTATTTTAATCCTGAAATTAAGAAGAAGACTATGCTGAATAAGTTGGCACAAGACGGATGATCTGTGAGAGAAGATTTAGTCTGCTCTCAAATATTATTATATTTTGCTGAGGGCAGTCGATTTGTTTACATGAAATTTGTAGTTGGACAGATGTAGCCATTTGTATTGCTGCTATGAGAGATTTGGAGAAGTTGTAACTAATCTGTTCTCGTTCTAACGCGCAGTTTCTTGGTACGCTGGAACGCGAGGGTATGGAGGCAGCACTCATGACGTTTGTCGTGTGTGTACCTTTTAAATGCAGCAAATTGGATAGGTGCTGCGTTTAGGACTGCAGTAATGGACCTCGTGACGTTTAGTCGTGTGCGCTTTCACGAGTGCAGCGAATTGATTGCTGCTACGTGTGGGATTGGATAATTTCCAATTTTGTCAGAATCATCTTCTGTATTTATTTGTCGCAGAGTTAACCTCTGGAATTTGAACTGGACTATCCTCTATATAAAGTTGCTAAACTCCTATGTTAAATTGCTTGACTTAACCTCACTCTGTGCAATCCTTAAGATTAACTCCTAGCCGAAATACTTTGAGTCAACCTCAACTTATGTATATTGTTTAGCGTCAACTGCTATAGGTAATAATTTGAGTCGACCTCATTTTTAAGGTCCAGAATAAACTTCTGTATAAGTATTGAGTTAACCTGAAATATTTGGGTAGCCAGAATTAACTTCTGTTTTAGGATTGAGTCAACCTCAAGTATTTAGGACAGCCAGAACTAACTTTTGTTTCTAGGATTGAGTCAATCTCAAGTTATATATTTTGAATTAATTTCTATATTGATATTCAGAATTAACTTCTGACTTGGATTAGGATTTTGCTCAGAACAGATTCCAAAGCTTAGGACTTGATCAGATCAACTCTGATTTGGAAAAGGGTGATTTCACTATGCCTCGCAGTCTTTTTATTCGTTTTTTTTGTTTTCCTTTTCAGATGAACTATAGGTATCCAGGGCAATCTTTAGAATAATCGTGGGATGTCGTAATTTTTTAGGAATAATTATACAAATTTGGACAGGATGCGTCAAGGGAAGTATAGTTCGGTGGTGTACTGAAGAATTATACTCCAGTTCGCTGCGCATATATATGATCCATTTGGTATGGTTGGACCCTTCATTGTAAGATTGAAGATACTGTTTCAACAAACTGGCAAATCTAAACTTTAATGGAATCAACTTCTGGCTCCCCAACCTTTAGCAACCTGGAATTCTTGTATCATGGATTTACAAGTGCTGAATAAGATGGAGCTACCCAGAAGTGTATTCACTAGTTTAGTTCTAACCATACCAACACATATTTCCTGATGTTAGTCTCAGTGGTTGCAGAGTAATTGCATATATCAGATGCCTAAGTTAAGATGGTAACATTAGCGTAAGGTATCTTACTTCGAAGAATGGAGTCGTCGTACGCATTAAATCGTCCCCTGATTCCCAGCTCACTTTACTAAAGCTGGAATTGACCGCTGCCTTGATAGCATCGCGTCTCCCGAGTTTTCTGCTGAAAAATCTTGAAATCTTTAAATTTTTGTGGTCGGACTCAACATTGCGCTTCATTCTGTTTTGGATGAAGCGCTCAACGTGGACCCTTGCGAGGCTTCATCCGTGCCACAAAAATACGAAAATTATCATAGAAGGAAGACCTCAAGAAATCGTTAACAACATCTCAACACTAACAACACCTTCATCCACAATCGTATATCGCCAAAATCGCCTACCGAAGCACCAAACGTCCTTTGCAAAAAAAAAAACATAAAAATAAATAAGCCAGTGGATAAAAAGCCAGGTAGAACAGTAAAATTTTATTTTATTTTTTTTTCTCTCATTATTTTAAAATATTTTCTTTCAATTAAAATTATATTCAATCAAATTATTTATAAATAAACGCATTCTGCGTGAAACATAAAAGCAAGGTGAAAAAGTGAAATATATTTGTTTTTTGTATTATTAAAACGTACAACAAAGGTAGAAAAGTAAAATTTAATTAATTTTTTCTCTCTCTTCTCCTTATTATTTTAAACTAAATTATTTTTTTTTATTTAATTAAAATTATATTCGATCAATTCATTTCTATATAAACCCATTCTGCGTAAAATAAATTCTTCCCCATACATAATAGCCTGAATACGCTCCTCCTAGAAGCGACCTCTGCAGTAAGACCTTGTGAGCTTGCTGGCCAGAGGACTTCGAACAAAATCAATAATCGATCCCCTGCAATATGGCTTCATAGGCCTATTGACCAGTGTAAAGATTTTGGTTGGAATTAGCAATTTATGCTACAATACTTTTCCCTTTTTATTAATCAAATATTGTACTAAAATTTCTCTCTTTTGAAAATCCCTAAATTTTTCCGATTCCTATTGTTGTGTTTTTATTTAAACATACAATTTTTTTTATATAATATATATATAATTTTATATAATTATAATACAATTCCTTTTTCTTGATATTGAAAGTTTATTTAAACCTTTCTTTTACTCTACGTCTCACAATAATCTACCACGCCTTTATTATTCGCAAAAGTGTAAGCAAATTTAATTTCCAAATTTAATTAAACACGAGCATTTACACATAACAACAGGTGACAGACGGAACCAAAAAACATAAGACTTTTTTCTACTAAATAAAAATTAAAATATTTTTTTTTTTACTTTTCCCTTCTTGACAAATTCCACACTTCTTCACATTCCTATCGCTGTGTTTTTCTTACTTTGTATAAAATTTAATTTCCAACTTTAATTAAACATAAATATCTACATACAAACAACGTACTCCCTTGTACCCGTTGTTGAGATTGTTAACCATTTCTTCTTGAATTTTCTTTCAAATCGAAACAAATTTAATCCCAATTTTCTTTCATCCCTTTAGTCAATCTGCTGAGTAGCAGCTATATACCATACAGAGTACAATTACAATAATATATTAATACACTTCCTTTCGTTTGTCAAATTTTCATTTGCTGCTTCTCCTCGTTCTCAATTCTACACGTCTACAACAAACATGACTGAAGAAAACAAATCTTTCAATGAGCTTTGCTTGTCACAAGTCCCAAAAATGTCAGAAGTTAGTCAAATTCTGACCGAACATCATAGAGTCAATAAAAGCAAAAGGACTTCAGATTTTACTTCTGAAAAACCCCAAAATTTGGAAGACGTATGGGCTTCATTTGAAAAAACGGGAAGCTTGATTCAAATTCATGAAGATTTTACTGAAACTCATGATTATTTAAGCAATCATGCTATGACAAAACAGAGGACTGGTACAATCTTACAAAGGCGACTCTGTCTGATAGGTTGAAATCCATATCAGTCCACACAGAGTGCAAAAATAACCCGTTTTACGTCCCACCTCCAAAAACTTCGCAAAAAACGACTGCAGCTGATAACCAAGACAGCACAGACAAAGATCAATCAAATACAGTACGGCTTCGATTACAAGAAGTTAGACGAAAAATGTTATCCCATATTATTCAATCTATAGATAATAATTCACTTGCAACTGCAACCCAGGCATATCTAAACCAAAAATTAAACTGGTTGCACAAATATTGGGACGACTTCGAAGAAACACATAACGAAATAATCTTGAATGTTGGCCCAAGCGACAAAGATAGCGAATACTTCGCAAATGATGTTTACATAAACATGCAAACATCACTCTCAGATACTATAATTGCCAATCAGGAACAGCTAGATTAGCGATTTCAAGAGTTATCAAATACTACAAATGATTTAACAAATCATCACCATAATGTCTCCTTTAGAGACCAGTCGCATTTCTCTTTATCAGACGCAAGATCATTAATTCCAAATTTTAGTGGAAATTCTAAGGATTGCCACAAATTTATTTCCAGTTGTGAGGACATGTACGCAACAGCATCGACGGTAAACGAAAAACACTCCCTCCTTAGCTTAATAAGGAGTAAACTATCTGCAGAGGCATATGACGTATATAGATACAATCAAATATCAGACTGGTCTGAATTAAAATTTCTGTTAACTCAAACCTTCGAAAAATCAAAATCAAAATCTCTAGATCCACCCTTCAGCCTCAATTAAATAATTCAAGACAAGGTAGAGAGGAAAGTGTAAAAGACTTTCTTCAAAGACTAAATGCAACACTATCCAAATTAAATGAGGCAACGCAAACTTACACAACGGATAAGGTACCTTTAAAATCTCTTTGAAAAGACAATGAGTGTCAAACAGTGAGAGCTATAGAGGACGGATTATCCAATCCACAGCTACAGACTTTAGCAAAAGTCCAGTCTGATAAATCGTTCGCTTCACTGAAATCACACATCTTGGAGCATGCATCACGCTTAGAGCAGAAACAACTCGCTTCCCAAGCACAAAACAATGTATATCAAACTCCATTTGCGCAAGCAATAAATTCAAGTCCTCGCTGCTTCAAATGCAAATGCTGCGTCAAAATACCCGGTCACAAAATTCCCTGCACAGAGTCTTAACATAATTCCAATAACAAACCCTCAATTACAACGCCCTCCAGATTTTAATAAAATAAAATATCCTTTGCAATCTCATTCATGTCGATATTACCATCGGATGGGACATACAATCGAGGAATGCAGGACAAGAACTGCGAATAATAATCGCTTTAACGACAGCCCAGGATATCAAAATAATTTCCAAAAGGTGAACAATACTCAGACAGCCACAAAATAGGAACTGGCAGCAGCCAGTATTCCGAGAAAGTCGAACCTCACCGCCGAAGTGTAACAATGCGAATATCTCGGCTAGATCACCATTTCCGAACAGAAAGCATAACAAAACTCCATCGGCATCCAGGCAGGGAAACTGGATGCAGCGGGGGGTCTCATTCGGCAACCCCTCGCAGATAGAAACAACGGCGCAAGTTCATCGCAATCCTGAGACAATATCGACGGAAAACAAAACAGCAAAAAATTAATTCGTATCCCCGTCCAAATTAAAACAAATTCACTAACAATTTCTTTGCCTGTTGATATATGCTCTGCTCCAAGACTTACTTTTTTAATCGACACGGGAGCAGAGATCAGTGTAATAAAACTACAACCATTAAGGTCAGACAGTTTCTGCTACAGAGATGCTGTCTGCAATATAAATACTTTGTTTACAGAGTCCTCTTCTACGGAAGGGCTCATCTTTGCTAAATTGAATTAAGAATCTTCGAATAATAATAACTCCATCCTAGAACACCCATTTCAAATTGTGGGAAATAACTCCATCCTCTCATACGATGGCCTACTTGGTCATGACTTTTTATCTCGATACAATGCTAGTATCAATTACAAAATTGAATATATTTCTTTAGAAATAAACGATTCAAATGAATCTTATCCTTATGAAGAATATTACACTAACTACCCATACGTTTATTTGAAAAGCGAAGACCAAGAAGAGAGGTCTCAAAGAGTCTGTTATATACAAGATATTAATACAAATCTATCTCCATCAATTGCTTCGAAAAGCAATGCAAATCGATCGCCAGCACATGCTTCACAAGAAATGAAGCATAAAGGTAAAAATATATCTCCATCTATAGCCACACAAGAGGCTGAATTAAATAAAATTCTATCTCCATCCGAAGCTACACAAGATATGAAGCAAGAAAGTAAAAGTATATCTCCATCTACAGCCGCAACAAAGGCTGCATCTAGTAAAATTCTATCTTCTTCATCAATAAATTCACAAAAAGTGAATTCGAAGATAAAATCAAAGAAGTCAAAGAATTTCAATAAAGTTTTATCTCCTTCAAATTCTATCGAGTCAGAATCATCGTATAACTCCTTCCAAATTCCACAAAAGTTGGAATCATATCTCATTCCTTTTAAAAATCCGAAAGAATTGGATAAATTAAATAAAATTAAAATTCCGGCTCGATCAGAATTCATCATTGAAATTCCAACTCCTTCTATTCAAAATCAATCGGTCTGTTTCAAGAAGGAAATAAGGCCAGGTTTATGTCTTGGAAATTCGATATTCGAACCGGTCAACGGTATGGCAAAAGTCCTAATCCTCAACACAAATGAGGAGGACGCCAATCTGGCAACTTACGAGGTGAACCCAGTTTACCAAGTATTGGACGACGTTGTGGTCATCTCCACAGACTCTGAAAGAGATCCAAATAACGGCAGAATAATTAAGCAGCAAAACCTTACAAAATTGGATTACTGTAATTCAGAGGAATCTGTGAGTGTTCGCAATATCTGTAGGGAATTCAACGATCTCTTCTTCATAGAAGGGGATTTCCTTTCATATACAGATGCGTTTCCCCACAAAATCGAGACCCTCCAGGACAAACCGCCAATTTATACCAAGCCTTATAGACTTCCTGAAGCAAGCCGAACGAAAATAACTCGGCAAATACAAGAAATGTTTGAGTCAGACATCATCAGACCTTCACATAGTCCCTGGAATTCTCCACTTCTCCTGGTTCCTAAAAAACCAGATGAGAATGGAAACAAAAAGTGGCGAGTAGTGGTAGACTTTCGTCGTATTAACGACATTACTATTGGCGATGCGTACCCACTGCCTAATATGACTGATATATTAGACCAGTTGGGGAAGTCGAAATATTTTACCACACTCGACTTAGCCAGTGGATTTCACCAGATAAAAATGGACTCGAAGGACAGGGAGAAAACTGCCTTTAGCACACCCTATGGCCACTACGAATACAATCGTATGCCATTTGGTTTAAAAGGAGCCCCTGCTACTTTTCAACGAGCCATGAATAATGTCTTATCTGGCCTTCAAGGCACCTATTGCTTTATATACTTGGACGATATTGTAGGCCATGGATACAATCTCAAAGACCACAATTCCAGACTCACTGCCGTATTTAGCCGCTTTCGTGAATTCAACCTCAAACTTCAACCCGACAAGTGCCACATCCTAAGAAAGGAAATTATGTATTTAGGGCACATTATTACAGAAAATGGAGTCAAACTAGACCCAGCGAAGATTAAGTCAGTTCAGTCCTATCCCAGACCGAAAAAGGAGAAAGATATTAAAGCCTTCCTTGGTTTCGTCGGCTACTATCGCTGCTTTATACCAAACTTTTCGAAAATAGCTAAACCACTCACAAATCTTTTAAAAAAAGATATCCCTTTCAAGTTCGACGCAATCTGTGATGAAGCATTTTGCGAATTACGCAATAAACTTATTACAGCACCAATTCTATCATATCCCGATTTTGACAAAGAATTTTTTGTCACCTCCGATGCCAGTGACTACGCCATCGGAGCTGTTCTTTCACAAGTTGATGACCAAGGAGATCATTCAATCGCCTATGTGAGCCGAGTTCTCAATGGTGCAGAGACTCGTTACTCAACAATAGAAAAGGAGCTCTTAGCTATCGTTTTCGCAGTTGAGCAATTCAGACCATAACTTTATGGTAGACAGTTTACAATTATAACTGATCATAAGCAATTAGTATGGCTCATGAGTCTGATGGACCACTCCTCAAGACTGATGAGATGGAGAATACGTCTTGGGGAATATGACTACAAGATATTCCATAAATCAGGTAAACTCAACACAAATGCAGACGCTCTCAGTAGAGCTATTCCAGATGGTAGCGAACATTTCGCAGAACCTACCACCTGCGTAAATGTGGTAACATGGAATCAAGCTAGAGATCAGGCAAATCTGAACATTCCCGACATGAGTATTATTACTCCAAACCCAGCTCCATCGTCATTAAACAATTCCTCAGTCATAATAACTCAGACTAATTTTCCCCTTTTACTGACTAAAAGTGCGAATCCTAAGTTGTTCACTTTGTCAGTGCAAGATACAGATAAATCTCCACTTTTAAAAACTGAACCTGAACTTCTTCACAAAAAAGGACTCCAAAATAATCATATCAAAAATTAACTTTCCTTGTCGATCGCAAAGAGATAGATGAGACCTCGAAAAGATTTTAACTGAAATCTGCTCATACACAGAAGCAAATCAGTTAAAATAAATAAATATCTCCTTCCCTATATTAGATGCACAAAACCTTCTAATAATTAAAACGCTTTTACACGGATCTTCGCTAATAAACAAATAAACATTCAACTTCATCAGGATTCAATAAAATATTTATACGACATTAATGACATCGAACAAGTTTTGAAGGATTTTCATTCATTACCGACGGGAGGCCAACAAGGAGTTTCCCGTACTATTACAAGAATTAAAAAGCAATTCTACTGGCCTGGCATGTCAGACGATATTATCAAATACATAAGGAAATGTAAACTTTGTCAGGTGAACAAAGTATCCAGAAACCCTAAAATTCCAATGAAAATCTAGAGCATTAGCTCCAAATCTTTCGAAAGAGTGTACCTAGGTGTTGTAGGACCTCTCCCAATTTCTCATTCTGGAAGAAAATATCTCCTTACATTCGAAGACGACCTTCTGAGGCTATTCCCATAGTCGACACCGAGTCTAAGACATTAGCGGAAGCCTTCACGACAACGACAGTTTGTCGACATGGTATTCCAGAAAGTATCCTCACAGGTCAAGGTTCTAACCTCATAAGTGGCATGTTCGCCGAGGTATCTAAATTACTAAGAGAAAAACGACTTAAAACTACTCCATATCACCCTCAAACGAATGGTGCATTGGAAAGAAGTCACAGAACCTTAGAAGAATATCTCCGATCTTATGTAGCCAAATATCCACAAGACTGGGATACATGGATTCCTTGTGCCATGTTTGTATACAAATTAACCCCTCATTCGAGTACTAATTATACTCCTCGCGAACTCCTATACGGATTCCCTGCCGAAATCCCGAATAATTTAAAATCTTCTCCAACCGTTTGCTATAATTACGACAATTATGCAAACGAATTAAAAGCGCGTCTACAGCATAGCTTCAAAATAGCTAAAGACATAGCCATGGCAAACAAAGAAAGGCCAAAATTGCAATACGATAAGAACTCCGTCCAAAACTCTTTTATGGTAGGCGATAAAGTCCTACTTAAGAGCAGAGTTCGAGAGAACAAATTCTCACCACTATGGTCAGGTCCATATGAGATAATGGAGATTAATTTCCCCGAAAATTCTACTATTAAAATCAATAATAAGAACCTAAAACTGTTCTCAGACTAAAAACTTCAATATCTTCAAATATCATTCAGAGATATTAACATAGTGTCATCTTCCAGGTTTCCAAAATGATGTATATAGCATTCATTCTAATTTTCATCCCCTTAATCTACGGCTCAGGAATAGAAGTAAAGCAGCTAAATGCTACTGCATGCATTTATTTTGAGTGGCAGAGCCAATTTCTACACCAACGAGTTGAAATTAGTGTAATTCTACGACCTGGAAAATTTTAAAACAGAATTCAACAACATCCAGTTCATAGCACAACAAATTACAGCGACCTGCCAGAAACTGGACAAACACTCAGCCTTGAGCCACACTTGTAACGGTACGTTGTTACAAATCAATCTTATACTAGCAAACATAGAATATAAGAATATGTTACTTGTGACCCAAAATAGGAAACAAAGAGCACTATTTAATGCAATAGGCTCAATCTCCAAAGCCCTTTTCGGCACATTAGACGAAGATGATGCCAAGGTATATGATGAACAAATCCGAAATCTCTCCCTTAACCAAATCTCCCTCCTATCACTTATGAAAAGCCAAACTGCGATAGTCGAAGCAACCGCAAATGTTTTCAACAAAACTAAAGCCGCAATTGAAAAGGATTTCTTGGTTATGCATAAAAAGTTAATTTCAATACAGATAGCTACATCATTAATGGAAAACAGAACATTGGATAACAAAATATCCATAGAACTTGAATCACTCATTTCACTGTGTTTCGTTAATGGCATTCAGATACAAAAATACCCAGGCGGAATTAATAGATCTCTTAACAGATTCTCTTCAAGATTCATTTCCCCTAGACAAATTGAAGAACTCTTATTGAACATCAGACAGGAATTTCCAAATTCAATGATGCTTCCCATAAATTCTAGAGACAATATTTTATCACAAATCTACAAATTGAGTACAATAGCAGCGAATATTTTCAATAATAAAATATTTATTGAGCTCCAAATTCCACTTCCGTCAAGGAACCATACCAAATATTCAAGGCAATGCCGTTACCGACCCTCCTTAACGAATCGTTCGTATATATGGAACCATCGAAGGAAACATACATATTAATAGATTACAATCGCGAACATTTTGTTGATTTAACGCTTCAGGATATTCATAGTTGCGCAACGTTGGACCATATGCATTTCTACTGCAAAATTTCATTCCCCATCCTAAACACAAATACCAAATAAAACCAATGTGATGTGAAATCTCCTAAATAAGGAACCTATTACACAAAATTGTAAAATTCTGATCTTGCGACAGGATTACTATTGGACGCAATTATCACAGCAGAACGCCTGGCTTTTCCTCCCTGAAAGGATCCCTCCACATAGACATTATTTGTGAAGATTCCATTAATTCACAAATACTGCATGGAATAGGAACAATTCACATCATTCCTGGTTGTTATGTTCGCAGCAAGGAATTCATACTGCACGGACATAACGTAAAAATGTCCAAATTCAATTATTCCAATATAATATGGAATATGACGTCTCTCCCATAGAAACGCTTATAGAAACAAATCCCTTAAATAATACAAAAAACACGGATCTAGAGAGCCTTCTGGAATCCATACATTCCCAAAAAGGGCAGGAATTAATTCCGCTCAATCCAATAAGCAATCATCATATTCACCACTATACTATATCATATGTTACTATTGCTTTAATCACCTCTGTTGCCTGCGTCTATTTATATATTAAATTCAATCGAAAAACCCGTGAATCTACAAATACACTTCCAGAACAAAAACTGGAAGATATCCCAAGAAACAATTTTTTTTATATAGTAGTAACCGTAAGGTTTCCATTACCAAATTATATAACTTGAGTTATATAGACTGGTACCCGAAACGTCTTTGTAACCACTATAAACCCCCTTATAGAGCTTATATGGAGGATTATATAAAGGTTACCGTGACTTGATTTAGGTAACGTTATATAACTAAAAGTTTTATAAAATGAGTAACCAAAATATTCTGGTTACCTTAATATAACTTCTTATATAACCCTTATATAACCTAAGGTGCTCTCGAGTAATTTATTTTGGTCATAGCAGTGGTTGCGGTAATGTTTCGGTTACCTTTATAAACTTTGTTTATAATGGTGTATGGTAACGTTTCCACAACGCTTGAAATTCTCAGGACTGATTACTTTCAGTGATTGAAATGTTAGGGAAATTATTTTTCGTTACCTTTATAAAACAATAATATGTAAATATTTACGAAACCTATCTTGACATAGAATTTCGATATTTTTTGTATTGTATTTTATAATGTAAGGGTCTAATATTTTTACATTTTAGCAGTACAATTTTTCGGCATATATGTGGTGAAATTCAGCTGCAATTGAAATTTTACTGTGAATATCATCATAGATACTTCCAAAAAATACAGACCGCTCCAAAAATAAGCAATATTTAATAATTTTAATTAAATATGACAAAATTTAAGATTTTCACTTATGTGACATTAATTCAGAAAAATTACATAACATACTTTAGAAATGTTATGTACCTAAAAAGATGTACATATTTTCTTCATATAAAAATAAAACGGAAGCCATATATCTGCAATTTAAAAAATTGGCTGAACCGACATTTTCTTTTTTATCTGCAATGGACAGATGAAAAAATGGCGGCTTGTACTTAAATGAACAAATTACCATTATAAAACTTCAAGTAGTTTTATATAAACAGAATGACCCTTATAAAACTTCTCTAAAAATATTATATAAACTAAGGGCACTACACCATGCTTCCAAAATGGTCCTTATATAACCTTTAGTCATAATATGTAACATTTGTAATGTTATATATCTTAATTATAGTCACAAAAAACAGACGTTAGTGTTCTTATATACCCTTTGGTTATATTATGTTATATAAATAAAAACAGTTTTATAATGGTGGAGAAATAAGAATTTTAAGAACTTTTATTTTTAATGATTCTAAATCAAATTTATAAATACAAGAAGAAAAAACAACCGCTCGTCCGGGATTTGAAACCGAGACCTTCCGCTTGCCGGCGCGACTGCTCTTACCACTGAGCTAACGATACAGATGATTTTCCCCCTTGCATTTATCAAATTTGTAACTAGCCTACTAAGCCACGTTTTGCTTTCAGCTGGCATTAACCAGTAACGATGAAAGCGCACAAATAAATTGTAAATTCAATTTTATTTATTTTTCCCGCGGACGGGAATCGAACCTACACTTGTTAGAATCGGTCAATGATGGAGAAATAAGAATTTTAAGAACTTTTATTTTTAATGAATCTAAATCAAATTTATAAATACAAGAAGAAAAAACAACCGCCTCGTCCGGGATTTGAAACCGGGACCTTCCGCTTGCCGGGCGACTGCTCTTACCACTGAGCTAACGAGACAGATGATTTTCCCTCTTGCATTTATCAAATTTGTAACTAGCCTACTAAGCCACGTTTTGCTTGCAGCTGGCATTAACCAGTAACGACGAAAGCGCACAAAATAAATTGTAAATTCAATTTTATTTATTTTCCCGCGGACGGGAATCGAACCTACACTTGTTAGAATCGGTCAATGATGGAGAAATAAGAATTTTAAGAACTTTTATTTTTAATGATTCTAAATGAAATTTATAAATACAAGAAGAAAAACTTAAGTAACTCACTTCCACGATAACCATTAGTAACCTAAAAAAACTCTAATATAACTACATCACCAATTGGTAATATTATAAAACTCTTATATAACCAGTAAAAATCTGATATAACCGAGTAACCATTATATACCCCTAATAAAACTACCCATCACCTTCAGTCACCAAAAATTGGAAAAATTGTTACTTGGGATGCCTACGCTGCACCAAGGGAAATAAGATTTAAAATAACTCCTGCTCCCAGCAGAAAAAAGACAGAAAATAGATAATATATTTCAAATATATATTATAATTATATATGGGCATACATCCCACGGAGTCATGCTTCCAATCTAAAAGACTAAACTATACAAATTACGACAAACATAAGACACGGACAACAGCATCCTCTACTCCCCCAATTTTTATCATTTTTTCAATAATCCCTATCCTCATCCCACAATCAAATTTACTCTCTAATGAAAGGAATATGAAACTACAAATTTATAAAAGAGAGAGCTAAACAAAAAAAAAACAATTTTTTTATAACTAATGTTTAGGTGATATGTATATGTATCAAGAAAAAAAAAGCACATTCCTAAAGACTAGAATAGAATGATTTTTATTAAAACATACTTTTATTTAAATGTCCCTACTAAATCAAAATAAATATGTAACTACATTAATAATATTTTTAGATAAAATATAAGTAGACAAATGGTATATCTCCTTCTCTTAAGAGATAATAAAATAATAGCATGGAAATAAAATTAATTGATTGTACGTAGTACATATTATAAGTGCTAGTAGGCAATTTCATTTTTTATATCTACTACTATGCTTTATAAAAATTTTTTTTTTTCTTTATTCCTGTAATTTTATGTAATGATGTACACCTACATTCATACATGTATATATTATATATATTTTTTGTGGCCACGAAAGAAAGTTTCTTCTCGAAAGAATAAAAATTTCTTTTCCCCAGGTGGAGGGATGTTGTGACTCAGTTACCAATGCCCTAAATCACAACCATAAGGTGAATACATCAATATATTGCCCTATGGAATGTATTGATGTATCGCAGAAATGACCCTGAAAATTAATTTTAATTTAATTCATTCAAAATCAATTTAAAATTTCGTTTAAAAATTTAAGATGCATTTTAATTTGCATTTCCCTGTCATAACAAAATGCAATTTAGCATAATTGCATTTTGTTATCAGACAAGCATTTCATTCTCTTGATATGCACGGCATACTTACCTACGTACACAAGTGCTTATCGGATTACAGTTTTGCATTGATGCATATAGCTCGCATCAAAAAACTTTCGCATTTTCTCACGTAGATAAAAAATCTTTTGCAAGATATGGTTAGGTACCTGGGGCCATAAAGCCTAAACCTCGGGGAGTTACTTTTTAAAACGGTCGGGCAGGCCAGTTCGGGAGTAAATTTCGTTAGCTTTTTCGGAAAAAATATAAAAAGTCTTAGACAAAAAAGTCTTAGATAAAAGAGTATTGTAACAGCATAAATTGTGAAAATAAAAAGAGTGTTGTAACAGCATAAATTGTGGAAAATAAAAGAGTATTATAACAGCATAAATTGCGGAAAATAAAGAGTATTGTAACAGCAAAAATTGTGGAAAATAAAAGAATATTGTAACAGCAAGAATTCTGAAAATAAAAAGTTAACGTCTTTAGAAGGAGAACTTTCTTTTTACTTAAAAACCCCGAGTTGACGACAACTCCTTAAAGGTAATTAAAGTCGAGTGCTCTCCTCTCGGAGCACGGCACTCGGATCATAACATTATTTACGTATCCTACGGTTCGTGCCATTCATCTTGAACTATTACCTAGCTTGAACAACGATTCCTGTATTCTAGCAATAAGGCGCTTTATATGGCGCAGGGAAACTCTTGAAATGAAAAATTATCTCCGATAACGCACTGACTTTCAAAAGAGCATCAAAAAACCTAAAAGATCTTGGAGATCAATTGTAAAGTTTCATTGGTAACCATATGATGGAATGGAGTTTCATAGCGTAGCGTGCCCCTTCTTGGGGACCGCTTAGTTAAAACTGTTAAGGAGATACTACGGGTCACAATTGAATGATCTACGCTCACTTCAGAGGCTGAGGCTGAAAGCATGGTCAACTCTCGACCTTTATCATACATAAGTGATGATTAAATACATCTCTCCCCTCTGACACTATTACAATTACATTGTTTACTTACATATTTTTCAACACTTCTTTCAGCTGATATTTGAAAGATACAAGCTAATGATCTGCGAACTGCGTGGAAAACGCGCCTTCGCTCAACGCAGATTTTGATCAAACGCTGGAGAACAGATGACCTGCAGCAGCTTAGGTCCGTCCATGATTCATATGCGGCTGTAAGCCTACAAGCAAACAGTACCTCGGTACTTAAAGTTGTTGCATATATATGTACGCACCGGGGCGGATTGCTGTATTGGATTACACTTCAAAGCACTGTTTCCTTATTTTTTCCTTTTTATTTTAAAATTCCAAACAAATTTTCTTTTTTTTTATAACAATTTCCTTTATACTAAAACTTCTTTTCCTTTCTATTTTCACTTTATATTCACCTCTTTTTTTTCTCACGATCCTTTCTACTTTGTATATTTTTTGTACTTCCAACTTCTGTCGATTTCAACCCTATCGCATCGTTTAAAAATTCGACTGCGCTCTTGATCACTTTCATCGCGATCAAGAGCCGTCGGTCGGGGTAGAAAATGCATAGTTGCATTTCTACCCTGAGAAAAATTTTCATTTATTCTGAACTTGTTTAAACAAGTACAGATTATTTTTCGTTGGACGGTGGCTTGAAAAACTGAAATTTGATGTTTTTATAAACATCAGCCACCGTCCCGTCGATTGAAATTGCGGCGCGCGTATACATATAATGTATTTTCGCGGCGCGCATTTCTTATCGCGAAAGATTTATTCGCAATATGTATGTACGAAGTACATACATATTGCACTTTTCGTGACAAATCGTACTGAAGGTCTGATTTGTCTCTTGATTTATTTCTTACTTTTAATTATTTGTACTGATAAATTTTGCTGAAAGCCAAATTTGTCGTGATAAATTTTTTTATTAAAACGACTTGGTTGAAAACTGAAACTTTTGTTTTTCCCAAGTGGTTTTATGGGAATATTTTTATGAAATATGCGGAAAGTGAAGAAAATTGCTGATGCAATTTTCTTCACCTATTTGTGTGATAAGCTAGCTAATCATGTTTTAAGCATGATTAGCTTATAGGAATATATTTATTAAAAAATGTTTAATTAAATACCATTTTTCAGGTATGTTTTTAGATTTTTACGTATAATTTACGTACATAACAAGACCAATACTTGCGTCTTACATGTTTGTAAGTTTTTATGACACCTTGTTGGCCACCGAATGGAGAATCGTGATAATCTTTTAAGATTGTTTGGATCTCCATGGGGCTCGTGATTACTTCGGGTGTGTTCTTAGCACTTACACGCTTTTTATTGTCTCTTGAGCCTTTTGCTTCTGAGCACGAGTCACGACGAAGCAATGAGCGGATTTATTTTTATTTTTCGTCTTTCGGGAATTATCTTCCTCCACATCTGAGTCCATCGTGTGGTGGACTAGGGCTTTTACCGTAAAGCTATTGCCTAAACTGTCTTCTTTTAATGCGTGAGGGATGCGACTTAGTGCATCCGCATTAGTGTTGTACTTCCGCGGTTTATATTCGATGTTGTAATCTAATTCGGATAGTTTTTGATGAAATCTCACCAAACTACTTCCCGTTTCACATTGAAGACACCTTTGAGAGGTTTATGGTCAGTATAGACCGTGAATTTCTGGCCTTGAGGGTAACACCTGAAGTTCTTGGTTGCCCAGACTATAGCCAATAACTCTTTCTCTATAGTAGAGTAGTTTCTTTCGGCTTTGTTTAATGTGCGGCTTGCATAGGCAATGGGCTGGTCCTTTCCGACTTCTCCTTGAGAAAGAACAGCTCCTAGATTCTCGCTACTTGCGTCCGTAGTGAGGTTAAATGAATTTGAAAAATCGCGGTAAATCAAAAGTGGTGGAGAAATTAAAGCATTTTTTATGCTTTGAAATGCGTCTTGGCATTTCTCCGTCCAAGTGAATTTTACATCCTTTCGGAGTAAGTGATTGGACGTAGAATTTTGGAGAAGTCTGGAATAAATTTCCTGTAGTAATTGGCAAGTTCTAAAAATGACTGAACTTGCCTTAATGTCTTGGGAACAGGAAATGATTGGACGCTGGCCGTCTTACTTGGGTTTGGTAGGGCTCCTTCGTTAGAACATTTATGTCCTAGGTAAACAACTTCTCTTCTTAGAAACTGGCACTTTTCCGGCTGCAGTTTTAAGTTGTTCTCTCTCAACTTGTCGAAGACTTTTCTGAACTTTTCGTTGTGGTCGTTTAAATTTTCACCATAGATGACAATGTCATCTAGGTAAACGAAACATTCGAGACCTTGTAGGCCTGTTAAGACGCAATTCATTAGGCGTTGAATTGTGGCGGGGGCTCCTTTGCGCCCGAATGGCATATGCATGACCCAATTGGTCAAGAATATCCTCGATTCGGGGTAGCGGGAATGCGTCTCCAATTGTCTTTTAGTTGAATTTACCAAAGTCGACAACGAGGCGGTACCTTTTTCACCGTCAGGTCCCGATTTCTTGGGGAGAACTAGTAGAGGTGAATTCCAAGGGCTTTTACTAGACTGGACTATACCGCTGTCTAGCATTTCTTTTAGCTGCTCATTAATTACTTTCCGCTGTGTTTCAGGTAAGCGGTACATTTTTTGATGGATTGGTGCTTGATCTTGCACCAATAAAATATTATGCGTTATCGCATTTGTATAGGTGAGTTTGTCACCTTTGAGGAAGAAGATATCGTTATACTCTTCGCAGAGTCCCGATATCGCAATTTTTTCTTCCGCGGTTAAATTGGGGTACAGGCTGAGCTCTTGTTCTAGCCTAGAAATACGCGGGTATTCTTTTGGGTCGTCCGGAGTCTCTTAATCTGGGTATGAGTATTGTACATGTTGCAGGGTTGTTGTTTTTTCAGCAGAACCGTCGGTTAACTTATTCTTCCTTTTAAATTTTTGGCTCATAAATGAATGGGGATTTTTGATTCCTTTTGAGGCTTTATTGTACTTTAGCTAGCATGTTGCAGGTTATCTGTCTCCTACTTTGCCGACGGCTGAGTTTTGTACACCTGTGTGGTCTTTGCCTTAGGTTGTGTGATATACTCATGCGTGTCGATGCTATTGTTTTTTGACCATGTATAATTGTTGGTGCTGTGTGACGGTGGAGTAATATGCAGCTTTAGTGTAGGCTTTAGAGATTCGCTACCGTTTATATATGGCCGTTATTTATTTAGAAATGATTTATACCTCGGGATTTTGGAAGGAAGAACTATATGCACCTTTTTGGTAGGCTTTAGACAGTCAATTCCGTTTCTTTTGGTATTCGTTATTTCCTTTGTATTTGGTATGGAAACGTGCGTATTGTTGTGGTTTTGTGTGTGTGTTAATGGGACTATTGTATAGTCGTTTATTGTAAATAGCTGTAAATTTAAGCTATGTATGACTACTTGATGACTGTTAGCGTTGAGAATACTAACCAGCACTAATTCTTCTCCAGATGACAGCAAACTGTTTACCAAGAAGACTCCATCGCTTATCTCCTGGGATAAACAAACCATTTCTTCTTGAGCTTGTATGCAGATTGGTTCCTTAAAGGTAACCAATTGCTGCCTGATTCCATTGGTCTCTTGTTCTCCCAGACAGCTCATTTCCCATTCCTTGAGCTCTTTTGGAGCTTGGCAGCCAACTTTTCTCGTTTGAGAAGCCTGTTTAGACTCTACCTCTTCTGAAGTGTTCTTACTTCGACTACTTTTTCAGAATGTAGCTTGTCCGTTTCAAACATCAATGTCAAAGCAAATTCATCGGGATTAGTCTCCGTGCGAGGAAACCTTAGTTCCTTATTAGGACTCTCAACGTTACAGTTTTTTGCTAGGAAATCATTTCCTAGAAGTCCATCATCGGAAAGGCCAGGCAAGTTCTTTACGACTTGAAGCTTGCAGGGAATTTTGTTTTTGAAAACGAAATTTACCTGGCAATTTCCCAGCGTCTTTCTGATACCAAATGGGGTCTGAAGTATGCATGCCTCATTGTGGTTAATTTGTTTGAGATCTTTTAATGACCTTTTCTTTATTATACTAACCTCAGCGCCTGTGTCTACTACTAGTTTGGTTTGGCCGTTCAGGCCTATGTCTAAAGGAAGTTTTACTGTAGCGACACTGGAATCGGGCTGCTGAAGGGACCTTATTTTATTTGATGGGTAATTTATAGTCAAGCCAGGGAGTTTTGGGTCGACTGTACGTCGTTTCCCTGACTCCGAGCTTCCCATTTACGTTTTTGTTGGCAGCTATTTACTGCATGTCCATAACGACCAAAAAACTCACATTTCTTGCGTACGTTGTATACTCGAGAATTGTTGGGACCTTGCGGGTCTCTTGGTCGTTGATTTGGTGATACATTATTGTTATGTGGTCTCTGGAAACTATTGTTGCTTCTCCTGCAGTCAGTCACGCACGTCATGGTTATACATTTTACATTTCACACAGTACGGCGTATTTTTACGTTTCAGACAATCGGCGTATGTATGGCCTCTTAAATTACAAAAACTGTAAGTCATTTTATTGGAATAGTTATTTTTATTGTTTACATTAAAATGTTTATTTGGAGATCTTGGCTCCTGTTTGATGTATGGTGATGTATTTGTCTGTGTGAACTGCGGCTGCTAATTGTGACTGTTTGCGTTTGGCAGGGTCTGAAGAACTTGAGCGAATGGCATTATGTCGGGAGTAAATACGCTGTGATTTGCTGATGAATTAATTTGGCTAAATTGTGCGTTATTTGGTGTTGTTACACTTATTGAATGGGGTATTGTATTCGCTATCACATTTTGCTGAAATTGCCTGAAGGTTGCAGGAATAGAGCACTTTTCTGGAAACGTTCCTTGTCAAGTGCTCTTTGTACTAGTTCATCTACAGTGCCGTCTGCCATTGTCAACAGGTACTGACACATATATGTAGATGTTATTGACTCCAGTCTTTAATGCATTTTTTGCGAAATCTTCCAGCTTCGTTTTAACAGCTGGTGCTGATGTGGCTCCGTATTTGGATTCTGCTGCTTCATTGCAGAGTGCTAGCATCTGCTTCATTCGTGCCATAAAGGCTGTGAGATTTTCCAATGGATACTGCCTAGTGGTGATTAATTTATTTAGCAGTTCCTAGTAAGTTTCTCTAGGCAGGTAAGGGCGACTGAGCCTTTCTTCTACCTCTTTAATTGTAGTTGGTATATTTGAGGCAAAAAGCTGGTAAGCTTCGCCTCGAAGTCTGGTGGGAAAGATTTGTAAAAATGCTGATAGTTCATCCACCGAAATGCACTGAATTACCGGCCTGCATCATCCGAGAAATGTTTGGAGCTCAAGATTCAATTTTGAGTGCTGTTCTCCCGAGAATAGGGGAGCGAGCTGGGCAGTTAGCTTTGCGATTTTAGCGTAATCTGCCGTATTTGGATTGGGGATTTTTGACTTTGATCTTGGCACTATTGGGGAGCTAGTTTCTTCTATGCTGGTTTCCAGAAGGGTGTCGTCCAACCAATTTAAGAGGATTTCACTCACGGTGGAATCACTGACACTGTCGATGGCACTTTCACTTAGATCTACACTATTATTTTGTGCAATTTATACTTCGAGAGAGTGCGAAAATTCCCCAAATTCCTGTAAGCTCTGTTTGAACTTTTTTGTATTTTCTTTAAATTAGGCTATTTGTGCGAGCCTCTGTTCGCGAGACTTTGCTATCCCTTTATCGATAATATCGCAATGGAGGACAGAAGGCCCCGAGGAATTTCGCACTTTCCCTTGTAACTCTCGTAAGTAAGATTCTAAATTTAAATTATTCCTTACTTGTTGGGGACATGTCAGGATTTTCCCGCTCGTTATCGTGACTTCTCTTGTTGTTGAATTTGTTGGTGGTGTTTGATTAGCACCCTCTGTTGCAGATGTTGCTCCCGCGTTGCCTCCTTCGTACCGGGGCGGAACTTCCTGTGCATCACCCGGCGAGGAAGATTGTTGTGGAGTTGGTGGAAGTTGGATTTCCGGCGGTGTTTGCTGGTGGGAGCTTTCTTCGCTCATTGACCACCGTGTGTAAAATTTGCAGCTAGGGGGGCTCCTGCCGTCTTATTTCCCTTGGTTGTATTTGAGAAGGGGGGCTTTTGCCCTCTTCGAGGTCCCTCTCAATTCAGGATCGTTGAATCGGTTGCTGTTGGAGATTTGCAGTGCTGGGGGGGGGGGGCCTTCTTTACTTCCTCTGGATAAAAGCTGAAAGGGAAAGGGGGGCGCGTTGACTACTTCGAAGTCCCTTTCAGGTCCGGATCACAGATTGGAGTGTATCTGATCTTGCTTCGGGTGTCAGGTTGGAATTTTCCTCTTAATGTGGACGTATATTTCTCATGTGCTGGAATAAAGTCTGCTATTGTCCCACGTTGGCACTTAGTAGCTTTGATGGGGGGGTGGCTGCGTGTTTTACAAGCAGAGGCAGCTGCCGACCCCGAACGTTGGGAGCCGACAAGATCGAAATACTCCTGAAACCAGGCTCAGCTTCAGGCGGAGGGTAGGGTGTCTTGCCTAGTATTTGATCCCGTCTTCAACTCCAACGCAGGATCGAGGGCTTTCGAGCGCTTATACTTTGTTTGTGTAAAGTAGGCTTCCACTATCCTACCGGCTGCGCCAATTTTGTTGCATATATATGTACGTACCGGAGCGAATTGCTGTATATTTCCTCTGGATTACAATTCAAAACAGTGTTTCGATATTTTTTCCTTTTTATTTTAAAATTCCGAACAAACTTTTTTTTTATAACAATTTTCTTTAGACTAAAACTTCTTTTCCTTTCTATTTTCACTTTATTCACCTGTTTTTTTTCTTTCACGATCCTTACTACTTTGTATATTTTTTGTACTTCCAACTTCTTTCGTTTCAAGAACTCGACTGTCGTTATTTAAATTATAAATCAAAACTCTTTTTTCTCTAAAAATCCGCTCGACTGTCGCGTACGGGATTTAAAAGGCAACTCGCCTTTGTTTAAAAATTCGACTGCGCTCTTGATAACTTTCATCGCGATCAAGAGCCGTCGGTCAGGGTAGAAAATGCATAGTTGCATTTCTACCCTGAGAAAAATTTTCATTTAATCTGAACTTGTTTAAACAAAACCAGAATATTTTTCGTTGGACGGTGGCTTGAAAAAATGAAATTTGATGGTTTTATAAATATCAGCCACCGTCCCGTCGATTGAAATTGCGGCGCGCGTATACATATAATGTATTTTCGCGCCACGCATTTCTTATCGCGAAAGATTTTTTCGCAATATGTATGTACGAAGTACAAACATATTGCACTTTTCGTGACAAATCGTACTGAAAGTCCGATATGTCTCTTGATTTATTTTTTACTTTTAATTATTTGTACTGACAAATTTTGCTGAAGGCAAAATTTGTCGTGATATTTCTTTTTATTAAAACGACTTGGTTGAAAACTGAAACTTTTGTTTTTCCCAAGTCGTTTTATGGGAATATTTTTTTGAAATGTGTGGAATGTGAAGAAAATTGCCGATGCAATATTCTTCACCTATTTGTGTAATAAGGTAATCATGTTTAAGTATGATTAGCTTATAGGAATATATTTATTAAAATTGTTTTATTTAAATCCCATTTTTCAGGTATGTTTTTAAACTTTTAGGTATAATTTACGTACATAACAACCTTTAATTTTTTGCTTAATGCAGTAGGTTGAAAAATTGCCTGCAGACTCTCTTAAGAGTAAAACTCCATCCCGCTTTCTACGTAATTAGATTGAGATGCCCAAGATCAATTTAATTGTAAAAAAAAACATTTCTTTGAAATGACTTATAGTAAGATTTTGCAAAAAATCTTTGTAAGATCTACCATCAATGTTTTGGCATCCGAGTTAACTGTAGTGTAGACAGCAGGCAGTTCACCGTTTCAGTACTGTCCTGATGAGATCGCCTTGTACTGCTGATCGAAACACATACATATAGTATACTCTCAGAATTTCTTCATGAAATTCTGATTTGCCGCTGTAAGCCAACAAACTGACAGTACGTCGGTACTTGTTGCTTAATTCCCTGCTTCATACAGTAGCTTAAAAAATTGCCTGCATACTCTACAAGGGTCTTGAAAGAGTTAAACTCAATTCCCTTTTAGAAGAAAACTTTCTTCTAACTAGAATTGGTGATATGCGATTATTTTGAACATTTTCCGGCATATTAAACACGAAAATCTACATTCTCCAATTTTAGGCAAAGATATAGAGCTTGAGGTACGCCGGAGGATCTCTTATACTAATGATTCTAGGGAGCTTTCCTCGCGAACCTCTGATAAAGGTGTTAAGAGCTTCATTTCTATAAGATTTGGTAATTATGTCCAATCCTTGCTGTCTCATGTCAAGAGATGATAATTTATTAGAATAGAAGATAAGTGCTGATGAACCATTTGATAAAATATGTAAATTTTTCGATTCCCTTGAACCAAAATAGTCATTTGATATTCAAGAGTTCCTAGGTCTTTTTTATCAGTATTATGTAACGTTCGGCATTTACATATGCAGTTCTATTTCAATCGGGTATTATACGATTCCAATGCGATATCGGCGTGACCGACTCATTTATTTGCAATTACATTAAGGATACCAAAATATTTTGGAGTATCCTTTAGTGAATCGTATCTTTCAACGCTCTCTGTCCAAAAGCCGAATCCTCCAGAATTTCCAGAGAATTCCTGAGTCTTATTGCTACATCAGAAATTTTATCCACTTCGGGAAGATTTCCATTTTTATACCCTAGATGAAATCTAAGGGGTATACTAAGTTTGTCATTCCGTTTGTAACACCTCGAAATAATGATGGTAGAGCAAAATGGATTGGACACCCATTCATAATATTAAAAGTTATTTTGATTTTTGCTTGTCCGTCTGTCCGTCCGTCCATCCGTCCGTCCGTCCGTCCGTGCGCACGATAACTCGAGAACGCGTATACTTAGAGAGCTGAAATTTTGTGCATGGACTTTAAAAAAAAAAGTAAAATTAAGTTCGAAAATGAGACAAATCGGGCAACTCCTTCGTAGGGTTGCCATATAAAAATTTCGTTTTCCGCTATATATTTGGACACTGCCTGAGAACACGTCGACATAGAGAGCTGAAATTACGTACATGATGTTTTTACTACATTAGCAATTAAAATGTCTGAAATGGACTAAATTGGGCAACTCTTTCTTGGTGTTGCCATATAAAAATTTAGGTTTTTTACGTATACTTTGAAAACGATAAGTCCAACACATTTTTATTGTACTAAAAACCTCTGCAGAATACGAAATCCTATAAAATTGATTATAATCATTTTTTCTGTGCGACAAACCGTTCTAGAAATATATGCGAAAAACATCTTCAAAATCAAACTTGAATAGATCGGTGACCATACGAAATTTAATACGGGCATTCATCTAGGGTATCATAAGAATTGGTCTTAGACCAATTCTAGCTTTTTTACTTGTTTGATTCTCGATTTGCCTCCAATAATGAATTCAGAAATATTCTACCTTCTTTTCTTAACACATCAGTAACTAGTGCTACATCAGTGGCATTAGAAGGGCAGGGATGGTTCTGTGTAATTGAAGACTTTTTCTTCACTTATCGTCGGTAGCAAACTTGGATCGGATAAGGTAGTTGGTCTAATCATATTATTATTTTTCATACTAATTATAAAAATTTACAAATATGATTAAACGCTGTTAACTGTTCAGCAAATACTGTTAACTGAATAAATTGCTCAAGTTTATAACCGTTTTCTTCGCAAATTTCAATCAATTTTATCAATAGTTTTCTTTCATTTTCAACACATTTATAACTTTAAATTAATTTGAAATAATATAATTTTTTTTTCTTTGTTTTATTTTTATAAAAATAATATGAATACTAGACTTACAATAAAATAATTAAGAAATGTAGGACGAACAACTCAGTGGGTCTCCTTGTTTTCATATAGACTTCCCGGTGTTTCTTCGTCCTATACCCCCGCTGGTAGTTTTCCTTTCCGGACCACCAGGCGGCTGTAATTAAGTAATTTTATCCACGGTGAATAAACAGAACATTCTACTCAACAAATCGGGTTCACCCGAATCGAGTTATGAGCTGCTTGGGTTACATCGGGGCCTCGTTTCCTGGTCTTTTATCGTCGAAAGGTTTTCATGGGATTTTATCCGCCTTACTTGCCACTATTGCAAAGGAAAATTTTGGAATAAACAAATAGTGATCGAATAATTACGTTCACTATATTAATTGGCTTTTAAAAGAAAATTTCATAGATAAACTAATAAAACACAAAGACTGGACACGTAGAACAAAAATATGCATCGTTATTCTCGAATATAAAATAAACGATGCCTCTTAGGACTTTATGGCGTGACGAAAGGGTAAGCCAGCAATGCCTCGCTCCAATACAAAATCAACGTTGCCTCGACCTGATAGAGGGAAGGCCATAATTATTTCTTAGAATTTTACTTGAAATTTCTACCTTCGAATTTTTATGCATTGGCGGAGACCGAGAGCAGTGACTCGCGCCAATTTAAATCAACGATGCCTCGACCTGATGTAGGGAATAGCCGCAACTTTTTCTCAAAAAAAATTACTGAAAACTGTTTCCTTGGAATTTATATGCATTATTGAAGGCCGGGTGTTTGGGCCAATAACAATATTTATGACATAGAGCCTAGCAAGCATTATTTTTTTTTATTTATAGAAAACGTTTCAGCAGAACTTTCATTCAATTTAGTGACCGGCTTATTTTCAAATATAATCCTTTCATTTAATTTTTAATATTACAATTAGCCGGGTGTCAGATTCACAACTGAGAGAGAATTTGAGAGGTGAGTACGGAATTCGCGAATTCTCCATTCCACTTGTTAATTCTCCGATGTCTTTCAACTGGAAAAGTAAGTGGAAAAATTGTATTTTCTGCTTTTGTTGCGTTTTATGCAGGTATCTAGGTATCTAGGAATTTCAAATTTTGTTATGTATTTACTGCATATCCTGGCTATATTTTAAAAAAAATTATGGAAATCCATGCAATACTTACAGAGGAACATGATTTTTTGTCTCAAGGTACCCGCTAAAAATTATAAATCACGGGAAAATGATCAATTTGGTCGTCTTCTACTACAGAAGAGATGCTGTAAATTTTTTAAATATACACGGTAAAGCTTGTGTGTAGGATGAAATCGCATCTAGATTTTGTCCCCTAATTAAGTATGTAACTAATTTTTGAATCCGATAAACGGTTTTGGAGATAACTGTAAAAGAAGTGTAGCAGTCTTTTTTAAGGTGAAAAAATTTCCGTTTTTGGTACAAAATGGACATATTTTCATCTCATCATTGCGGAGAGCTGGTAAGTCCTGGAAATTTACTTCCGATGACAAAAATGTTCACAACGGAGTTCTAATGGATGTGAAATAAAGAACGGAAGAAATATATCCAAAATATAGGAACTGGGTGTATATGACCCTAGTGTAAAAAAATCGTTTTTCGGCGGTCAAAAGTCAGCTATCACGTTAAAACGATCAAAGACAAACCACCACTCGATTACCCTCTCCTCCCTCTTTAATTTGGTAAGTAGATAAGCTATGCCGGTACCAGACCACTTTTTAAGCCTCCAGGATTTCGCCACAGATGGCGCCCCCGCCGCTAGGTGGTTTGAGTCCGTGCTAAATGTAGGTTTGTGCCTCGGTTGTATTGGTTTGTGTCTTGGATACACCATTGGGCCTTGTGCTCACCATTGTGACTTGGGTGCACCATTGAGTTTCGACTGCGCCCTAGCGGGATTAATCGGTACTACCAGGATGTGTGGTTTGTGCCTTGGATACACCATTGTGCCTTGGATGCACCACTGTGTCTTGGGTGCACCATTGAGTCTTGGATGTTGGGGATACGAGATTACTTTGGGGATACGAGATCACTTTCAGCACTCTCCAGCATAGGGAAATAGCATAGGATTTCGATTTTGTTGCTGGAGTTCGCTTATTTTTCATCTCGAATTTTGGGGATACGAGATCACTTTCAGCACTCTTCAGCATAGGGAAATAGAATAGGTTTTCAATTTTGTTCTGGAGTTCGCTTATTTTTCATCTCGAATTTTGGGGATACGAGATCATTTTGGGGATACGAGATCACTTTCAGCACTCTCCAGCATAGGGAAATAGCATAGGTTTTCAATTTTTTTCTGGAGTTCGCTTATTTTTCATCTCGGACTCGTAGCCTCTAAGTTGACATTAAGTTTTTCATCTCGAGTTTTGGGATACGAGATCAATTTGGGGATACGAGATCACTCTTAGAACTCTCCAGCATAGGAAAATAGCATAGGTCTTTGATTTTGTTTCTGGAGCTCGGTTATTTTTCATCTCAGAGATCGCAGCTATAAATATTTGTGAAGTGGTGGGAATCTTTATTTGTGGAGGTTGCTGGTTAAGTTTGATCTGGTCTTGGAGGCTACAATTTGACCTTGAGGTGCCCCCTCCTCTGTCTGGGTGCTGGGGGTTGGCTGAGAGCTTTATTGGCAATATATAATACTATGACTAGGACTGCCTGAGGTGTCTTGGACTGGGCTATGTTACCTGTACCAAGGCTTGAGTAGAATGTGTATTAAGTAATGATGTGAAATACCCTAACCGAATTTATATCGGGGCTGTATACTTGTCAGCTTGAGTTTGGTTCTAGCTGTTTACTTTAGTATGAGTGCCTGTGGTATGTTGGGCTGGGCTATTTGGTGGCTGAGGAAACGTTATCTAAGGCGTGGGTGGATGTGTGCAGCTGTGTATTTATGCAGATAATAAATGTGAAATTCCCTTAGAAAATTAGTGTAATAAGTATTAATACTAATTCATATTTTTGATCATGTCAATAGTATTAGTACTAGGGGTAAAATATTCATCAGAAATCCTCTACGCGAGATATGAGCGATCTTACCTTCTCAGGTGTAATTAATATTAGTAGCTGAAAAACAAAAAAAACAACAACAACAACTGTAATCGAAGTTCTGGATTAAAGATTTGATGATCTTAATCTGTAGGTGTCTTTTATAAACATTGCGCCATGTGATGATATATCTAAAAATAGATCACGCAAAGCTGATTGGAGCGAATGTTGGTAGATATGTTCACTTAGATAAGTAATGGAAATTAGTAAATGCCTAATTTTGCTCTTCAGGTGGAATGCTTCTAATTTGATTCCATGCATAAACAAATTGGCACAGTCCAGTAAAGTAAACAAATTCGCGCTCGAATAATGTAAACAAATTCGCACAGCAGCCGAGTAAAGTAAACAAGTTGAGTGATTTATGTTTTTTAATGTAAGATTCCCAATTTCTTTAGCTGAAAACAACAACAACAACAACTGATATTAATCTATAGGATGTGATGTCTTAGATAAGTAGTGGAACTTATAATTGAAAAATTTCTTTTGCTGAAAAAAAGCAACAACAACAACTATAACGTAAGTTGTGGATTAAAAATCTTTTATAAACAAGAGTGATCATGCTATGATATTCGATATCTCAAAATAGATCACGGCTGCTTGACATGTTAAGAAACATGAAGTAATGGAAATTAAAGTCTTATCAGAAAATTTTCGATGTAGGGATGTGTGTATTGCAAAGTGTTAGGTTTTATGAAAAAATTGTTTTTTTATTTTCAATAAAATTTCTTTTTGGGTGGGTTAAATTTAAAACTTTGATGACCTATGATATCAATGTGAGGTGATACTAATATAGTATGATATGTTTGCTTAGTAAAAGACTTCTCATAAAATTTTTGGTGATAAGGTGTAATGGCATGACCAGTGTTGCCACACGAAATCTTTCTAGAGTACCTTGTTAGCCTAGCCTGAAAGTGTCCACAGTGAAGATCGTAGTAGGGGGTTTAGAGTAGGTACTGTAAGTTATGTATTAAGTTAAAAGTTTTGATGTATGGTATTTGGTATTTATCTCCTCGAAATGGTGTTGTACGAGTATCAGGAAGGTCGGAAAAAAGTTGATAATGCTTCAAGGTCCATAGTGAAGACCTCGATGTTGAGAGTGGGTATTTGGAATGATATAATTCTAGTAGGATATGGAAGTATTATTTATTCATCTTTAAATCTTACCACGAAAGTAGGTTGGGAGTTGATTAAATTAAAAGTTTTAATGACAGAAGGTTGAGTTATTATATTAATATAGTATAATATGTTGCCTTAGATGAGTACTTGAGAGCTGTGAGTAATATGTGGAATATGTTGTAGATGAGTAGTGAAAGTTGAAAATATAAAATTTCCAATTTCTCTACTGAAAAACAACAACAACTGTAAATAATATATACCAAATCAATTTTTCACACAATATTTATCCACATAAAATTCATTATCTATTTTTATATCTTAAGTTATAAACTTTTTTCTCTGTATTTCACATCCAAAAAGCGATCCAGAGCAAATGTCTGTGTTAGGCTATGAGAGCTCGGCAGCAAAATCCCATGATATTTCTAATCATCTGTCTTGCTCTAACACATTAGGAAGCTTTAGTGAACATCTCACTCAGGACTTAGTGATATACTTCCTAGCTGTGGATATGTATGTATGTAACACTGAGATGAATTAATGTAATGTTGTGTAGTGTAAAAGAAAAACTTTCATGGGTGATATGGGGTTTGAATCGATGTATGTTATGCACTAGATTGGTGGTATATGTCCTTATTTGATTGAAGCAAAATAGTTTCACGACTACCTTACCAAGACTTAAATATAGTTGAAATTCATAAAAATGTTGAATCGATGTCAAGAATATGTTAATACTTGTTTTGAGCACGAGCAGTGGAAATAGTGATCATTGCAGCATGTTATGAAATTCAATATCTAAAAATAGACCACATGAAGATTATTGGGGTGGTAAAAAAAAACATGAAAGCATTAGGTTGAGAGTGGGTTCAGTTTAAGGCTTTGGTGAAAGAAGGCGGTAGTTGATATTAATGTAAAATGATAGGAGGCATCAGTCAATTTTGGTGAGCCTCAGTGATAGGTCAAAAAAAAAAATTCAACCGCGCTAATAAATGAAAGTTTTTTTAGTAAAAAAAGTGGTACAAAACGGCATATGGAGAGCTGTATTGGACCGACTAAATCGCCGAGAGTGTTATTGAAAGCCACCAGTTGAGGTGGAGGAATTACTCAGCGTGTAAAAAAAGTGATTTTGTACAGTGGGAGGAAATAAGATCAGTATTCACAAACAGAATTAGAGCTGGAATTATTGTAAATATAAACCATACATATCCTAAGCTATTTATGCAGGATGCTGGTGATTTATTTATACGCCGTATTAAGAATATTTTAAAATGCCATCTCAATATTAAAGTTAATACAAAGTTGTGTGCTGATTTTGCTAAGGATATCGGTGACAATGAAGTTATAAAAGATTTTAAATATTTACAAGCAAGAACTGCTCCAATCAATATAGACGATAATTTAAATGAGTGATATAAAGTTAACATTTTGGATTCAATACTCACTCAGCTGGATGAGTTTCGAGAAAAAGATAGCGGCTGGACATTGGACTCCATTATACATTTAGCAGTACATATCAACAAATTTGAACAGCACCGAGGATCTTCGTACATACCTCTACCGAAGGAGATTGCTTTAAAGCAAGCTTGCATTAATGTAAAAAATATTGATAAAGCATGCTTCACTTGGGCCGTGACATCAGCACTATGCCCTGGAAATATTAACTCCTCCAGGACATCATCATATCCACATTATTCGACTGTGCTAAATTTAACTGGAATAACATTTCCTATGACGCTTGAACAGATTGAACAATTTGAGGACCAGAACAATATATCAATAAACGTGTTCATCCTAAAGAAAGAGCGTTCCTTCACCACTATTCTAGTTAGACCAACGAAACACAAGATGAAGCGACATGTGAATCTATTAATGATACAAAATAATTATGAGCAGGATGATGATGATGATGATGATGATGATGATGATGATGATGATGATGATTATGATGAAAGTAATAACAGGTTTCATTTCTGCTGGATTAAAAATCTTTCACGGCTTGCATGGAAACAAACTTCAAAACATAAGGCTGGATTGTATATATGCGATAGATGTTTGTTCTATTTTTATTCTGCTAAAGAATTAGCATCACATATTTCTGAATGTGAGAAAGAAAAAATTTATATTGAATTTAGGAAGCCCAACCGTAGAATTAAATGTTAGTAGCACAACGGATACTCTACCATTGGGAAACATTACTGAATTCCCTCAGACCAACAAGGAGCAGCTGCAGAAAACATATGACCTAAGTCTAGTGTATTGTAAATAAAAAAATGTATTACATATAGTTATAATTCCATTTATTGAAGTAATTTGTTTTAATTGTATTATAGTCCAAGTCTTAAGCCTAAGATATACATCATTGGAAAATAAAGAATATGTTATAGATATATTGAAATCAGGAAGCCCAACAATAGAATGATACACTAAGAATTAAATGCTAATATTTTTTTTAATTTATATTAAATCAATAATGATATTTTATATATGTTATTCTTTTTTATTCAATTTCCCTGCTAATTCCAGAACTCCTGAAGGTATTCTTTAATAATATTTGCCTACTACAGAGGGCTTTCGGACGATTGAGCCCTTTACCCAGAATGCTAGGTTGAGCGTGAGTGTGAGAAAATACGTTGACATGTGGGCTTGATCTTGACCTCTGTCATTACCTTTGAACCCAGAAGGGCATTTTGTCCTTGACCTTGATCCGGAAGTGTGTGTCTTGGAGGCTACAACCTTACTTTCCTATAATCAACTACGCCGCAGGGGATTCTGTACAACTTTTCAAAACAGATCTGATAACAGATAAACAGCTTTCCGAACAGCTCTGATAACAGTTTAACACCTTTTAAACAGCTCTGATAACAGCTTAACAGTTTTTCAAACAGCTCTGATAAGAGCTTAACAGCTTTTAAACAGCTCTGATAACAGCTTAACAGCTTTTCAAACAGGTCTGATAACAGCTTAAGAGCTTTTCAAACAGCTCTGATAACAGCTCAACAGCTTTTGAAACAGCTCTGATAACAGCTTAACAGCTTTTCAAACAGCTCTGTTAACAGCTTAACAGCTTTTAAACAGTTCTGATAATAGCTTGACAGCTTTTCAAACAGGTCTGATAGCAGCTTAACAGCTTTTGAAACAGCTCTGATAACAGCTTAACAGCTTTTCAAACGGGTCTGATGACAGCTTAACAGCCTTTAAAACAGGTCTGATAACAGCTTAACAGCAAGAAAAAGTAGGCCAACCACACCCATATTACGAAGATAAAAATACCATATTCTTGTCGAAGCTGAATCATGGTCAAATTGTAGCCTCCAAGAATCGACACTGTTGGTTTCAAGAGGTTACCCAAGAGCAGACACTTTCGGCTTCAATGGTTAAGGTGACGTTAGAGATCAAGGACAAATTGCTGCCTCCAAGACCACGTGTCAAATACATATAAATAATAGTTTCATAACTTGTTTTTCATTTGATGTTTTGCTCTTTACCTAAACAGACCGCTGTTGGCAAGCTAATTACGTATTTCAATTTCAACATGAGTTCTAAGGATATTACAAACCTTCTAAAGCCGACGGACGAAAGTCGTAAAGAATATTCATATAAGGCTCAGTCTACATCTATGAAATCGATGCTTTCTAGAAATAAAGAAGAAAGTTTTTCATCCAAAAACGAGTCGACTGTCCCCTACCAACAGCTCGGAAAATCAGGATATTCCAACAAAGATCGCAAAAAATAAAGACGGAGAGATGTTATTTATGAAAATGGTGCACAAGGAATTTTCTAAAGCCATCTTGGTCTAAAGGCATAAGGATCAGTCTATATCTTTGAAATCTTGGTTTTCCTGAACTAAAGAAAAAAAGACTATCGATTTAAACTATAATGTAATTAAAACAAATTATTTCAATAAATGGCATTATAACCATAATACAATTTTTATTTACAATTAATATTTTAGACTATATTTAATATATTTTCTCCGGCACACGTCGCTTAAGAGTGATAATTGAAGCAAGAATGATTATTGCTCACATCGGGTGTCGCTTTCAAGCAAATTTTTTTGTTTGCAGATTAAGTGAACCATATCCATGCGTATCCCCAAAGTGATCTCGTATCCTCAAGACTCGATATGAAAAATAAACGAGCTCCAGAAACAAAATCGGAAACTTATGCTACTTGCCTATGCTGGAGAGTGCTAAAAGTGATCTCGTATCCCCAAGACTCGAGATGAGAAATAAGCGAGCTCCAGAAACAAAATCAAAGACCTATGCTATTTCCCTTTGCTAGAGAGTGCTGAAAGTGATCTCATATCCCCAAAGTGATCTCGTATCCCCAAGTCCGAGATGAACAACATATGTAGTACCGGCTAATGCTGCTAGGGAGCATTACTCAAGAAATGGAGTTTACACCCGAAAGATCAATACACACACCCCCTAAGCCCAATAATAATAATAATGCTAAGAAAACATCAAACCAAGCTGATTTCATGTTGAGAAATTCGAATGATGTTGATATCTACAACTTCCCCGCTAATAAGACTTATTTAGGTGCAGCACCTGTAAACAGCAAGAGCCAAGATGACGTCACACTTGATATCTACAACTTCCTCGCTAATAAAAGCAAGCAGCAAAACCAAGGCAGTTGGTAGTACCGACTAATGCCACTAGGGAACCTTACCCAACAAATGGTGTTTGCACTCGAATCCTGTAAAAGCCTAGGCGCATGCTGATATCTACAACTTCTCCGCTAATAAAAGAAAAACAGCCAAAGCAAGGCATGCTGGTAGTACCGGCTAATGTCGCTAGGGAACTTTACTCAAGAAATGGCGTTTGTACTCGAATTCTGTAAAAGCTTTGTAACCAAGAACCCCCACTGACATCTTCTACAATCTGTTCATGGTGATGTTATGTTGTGAAATTCGATTGATGCTGATATCTACAACTTCCCTGCTAAGAAAACTTATTTAGGTGCAGCACTTGAAAACAGCAAAACCAAGATTACGTCATGCTGATATCTAACACTTCACCACTCCAATAACCTTCATGTGGTTATTTTTAGATATTGAATTTCATAACATGCTGCAATGATCACTATTTCCACTGCTCGTGCTCAAAACAAGTATTAACATGTTCTTGACATCGATTCAACATTTTTATGAATTTCAACTATATTTAAATCTTAGTAAGGTAGTCGTGAAACTATTTTGCTTCAATCAAATAAGGACATATACCACCAATCTAGTGCATAACATACATCGATTCAATCCCCATATCACCCATGAAAGTTTTTCTTTTACACTACACAACATTACATTAATTCATCTCAGTGTTACATACATACATATCCACAGCTAGGAAGTATATCACTAAGTCCCGAGTGAGATGTTCACTAAAGCTTCCTAATGTGTTAGAGCAAGACAGATGATAAGAAATATCATGGGATTTTGCTGCCGAACTCTCATAGCCTAACACAGACATTTGCTCTGGATCGCTTTTTGGATGTGAAATACAGAGAAAAAAGTTTATAACTTAAGATATAAAGATAGATAATGAATTTGATGTGGATAAATATTGTGTGAAAAATTGATTTGGTATATATTATTTACAGTTGTTGTTGTTTTTCAGTAGAGATATTGGAAATCTTATATTATCAACTTTCACTACTCATCTACAACATATTCCACATATTACTCACAGCTCTCAAGTACTCATCTAAGGCAACATATTATACTATATTAATATAATAACTCAACCTTATTTCATTAAAACTTTTAATTTAATCAACTCCCAACCTACTTTCGTGGTAAGATTTAAAGATGAATAAATAATACTTCCATATCCTACTAGAATTATATCATTCCAAATACCCACTCTCAACATCGAGGTCTTCACTATTGAACTTGAAGCATTATCAACTTTTTTCCGACTTTCCTGATACTCGTACAACACCATTTCGAGGAGATAAATACCAAATACCATACATCAAAACTTTTAACTTAATACATAACTTACAGTACCTACTCTAAACCCCCTACTACGATCTTCACTGTGGACACTTTCAGGCTAGGCTAACAAGGTACTCTAGAAAGATTTCGTGTGGCAACACTGGTCATGCCATTACACCTTATCACCAAAAATTTGATGAGAAGTCTTTTACTAAGCAAACATATCATACTATAATATTTTCACCTCACATTGATATCATAGGTCATCAAATTTTTAAATTTAACCCACCCAAAAAGAAATTTTATTGAAAATAAAAAAACAATTTTTTCATAAAACCTAAGACTTTGCAATACACACATCCCTACATCGAAAATTTTCTGATAAGACTTTAATTTCCATTACTTCATGTTTCTTAACATGTCAAGCAGCCGTGATCTATTTTGAGATATCGAATATCATAGCATGATCACTCTTGTTTATAAAAGATTTTTAATCCACAACTTACGTTATAGTTGTTGTTGTTGCTTTTTTTCAGCAAAAGAAATTTTTCAATTATAAGTTCCACTACTCATCTAAGACATCATATCCTATAGATTAATATCAGTTGTGGTTGTTGTTGTTGTTTTCAGATAAGAAATTGGGAATCTTATATTAAAAGACATAAATCACTCAATTTGTTTACTTTACTCGGCTGCTGTGTGAATTTGTTTACATTATTCGACTGTGATCACAGCTCCCAAACAACTTTCATTACTCATCTTAGACAAGATATCATACTACATTGATATCCTAACACCACCTTCTTTCATCAAAACATTTAATTAAACCCACTCTCAACCTAATGGTAAGAAAATAATGTGATCACTTCAATAGTATGAAGATAAAATTATCAAATTCTTATCAGCTTCATGTGAACTATGATATCGGGGTCAATCAAATCTCATAACAGCGTGACTGATTGAGAAATTGTTATGGCCCAATATACGGAAGATTCTTCCAGCAGCCAAGGGCGCATTCTAGCGAAATAATCAGCAATTGCTAAACAACAACTTCGCATGGTATTGTTCTGCAACTGTCGGTTATTTTGCTGATTAGCCCAACAGCTGGCTGCGATGAGCGGTTAGTGAAACAATCGACGATTACGATAATAATTAACCTAGCATGGTAATTATAATGTAAGGCGATTGTTTACTACTAAGCGACTCAGGTGCTGCAACGGGTAGAACAAACGGCAAGGTTTACGCACCTTTATTTAATTTATCGAGTTTTTGATAGTCGTAATAACGTCGTGTTATATTTACGAAATGATATTTGATTAGGCGCATTTGGACAAATGTATTCGGGTTTTACGCGATTAAGTAGGTAGGAAGTTTTAAGTAAAGTATGGTTTGTTGTATTTTCGTTGGGTGCATCTGAATAATAAAAAATAAAAAAAAAGTTGAGCATGTTTGTTTGTATGTACGCATAATAGCTGAATTGAGGTATGATAGCTTTGAATGTTTACGTTATATTGAGTAAGTATTGGTAGTCGATTAGTACCTATTATAATGATATGAGTTTTGCGAAAGTTATGTTCTAGAGCGCGATGTACTAATTTTTCGGTTCACGTGTGAAGTATAAATGGTATTAGTGAAAAAGTGAAAGTACCAGAACGAGTTAAAATTAAGGCAAAATAGAAAATCATAACTGTATACAAGATGGCAGATTCATACGAGAAGATCATGGACCTGGTTTCTAAATATGTGCCGACGTTTTCAGGAGAAAGGTCACCGAAGTTGGCAGAGGAAGTATATCGATTTCTATGTTGCTGCAAAGATAAGATCTTTACGAGCGACTGGAAGCAGCAGAACAAGTTATTTTCATGAAGTGTGTAAAATATCGGCTGACGGATGATGCGTATTACTTAATAAGCTCCCAGGAGCTGAAGGACTTCGAAACCTTACAGCAAGCAATAAAATCTGCATACATGCTGCGAAAATCATTCAGTGAAATACGCACTGAAATGCTAGCATGTAGACAGAGACCTGGAGAGGACATCTCGGATTTCGCGGATCGAATGAAAGAACTGCCCAATCAGATTAAACTGGCTGTCTCGGCCAAATACCCGGGCGGGGAGAAGGGACTACTAGCCGAGTTGGAGGCCGATGTTGTAGCTACTTTCAAAGCGGGTGTGATGAGTAAACCCACGCAAGTGTACCTTAAAAGGGGGCAAGTTTCAGTCACTGGAAGAAGTGAGAGAGGAAGCCAGCTATTTCGAAAAAGATGCCGAAAGGCTTCAAAAGAGAGAAAATGAGGAATATGGCAAGAAAACCGAAAGCCGAGCACAGAAAATGCACTAAACAGAAGAGCAACGGGGAAATATAGCAGCGAAAAGCCTAGACAGAATTCGAGACCATTCTTACACAGAACAGGGCCAGTGTCATCAGGAAGATACCCAGCATCTTCGACAAGGAGAACACCTCGCAGATCTATTGAGTGTTTTCAATGCGGACAGCGTGGGCACTTTGCGAGAGAGTGCCAACAAGTACCCTCCTGTACTGGATGTCAGGAATATGGACACGAGAAATCCAATTGCCGAATTCATCACGTCAGAGTGGCAAACTGTGCAGCTAGCATTCAAGATGGACTCCATTCAGGAAGAGAGGGGCTTTATTGCCAATTCTGCCGTACATGGGACCACTACACGGAGAACTGTCTTAAGAAATATTTAGCAGAGAAAGAAAGTGAAAAATTGAATTCAAGAAGTAAATTTGTCATCACAGTGCCATCTGACATAGCGTTAGAAGGTAAGTTTAGACTTCTCATTGACACTGGGTGCACCTGTAGCTTAATCAAGGGCGCTAGAATAAAAAGAGATACAGCTATAAATACGCACCAGAAAATAAGAATTGGGGGACTCTTTGGATTTACCAGGAGTTCCACAGGCACCTGTGAGGCGAAGTTGTTCATAGACAACGGTCAGCAAGAATACAGTTTTAACGTCATTGTAAATACCGACTCGATTCCAGCTGATGGTATCCTTGGAATGGATTTCCTCAGTGACAGAGTTATTATTGATTGTATAAATAGGAAACTTTGGGTACAAGGTGCTGGAAAAGGCAACGAGGAAAGTGTCTCTGGTAAAAGAGTTGCAGCTTGTGCACGTGTGGGACCCACAGGTTGGCAAAGTAGCAATCAAGGAAGTCCGTTTCAGGCCAGGATAGAGGAGAATAACATTAAAATAGCGGAAAGCATCGCATCTTGCGCTTATGACCGACACTTTGAAGCGAAAAGTCCGGCACTCAATGCAAAGGAAGCTTTGGGGCAGAGAGAGAAAAGTATACCCATATTGGAGGAGCCATTCTGGGCACAATTATGGAAGAAGACTTTATCCACAGCTTATGACAGTGCAGTTTTCATAATGTAAGTGTCGACGAATTTAGTGAAGAGAGGGTACAACCAGAATATAAAGGGTACAGTAGAAATAGGTTGGAGGATGAGCATGCATTCGTAAGAATCGCCAATGCAACAGCCTATTTTGTAAAAAATCCTGCATGGCGCTATAATTGTAGGAACAATATCTATCCTCAACTGGGTAAGTTAAAGATGCCAAAACATAGTTATCAAACAAGTATAGTAGCGTCGGCGGTCCGAAAAAAGCTTAATAGGATAAATCTTACGCCAAATTTGATCGGGCTGGACGAGGTAGGTAACGGTTATGACCCGGGCATCGGGGGACTTAACCAAAGAGATTTCCAACAAATTCCCTCCAATTTCAGAAGAAATTCGATGAGCGGAGCTTGATATGGACAGGAAGATATAAAAGGATGCATAAAGGCAACCCAGTGGATCCAATCGGTAAGGTAAATTTATAAATTAAAAGGTAAGAAAATGTTATTAAAAAATATTTTGTGAGATTCAAAAGAAAAAACAAGGAGGCTGAGAGATTTAAAGTAAAAAAATTCTCTAGTAAAAAGAAAGAGAAAGAGTTGAAGAAATAAAGTGTAAGGAAAATAGAGATTTAAAAACAAAAAATCAAAATGAAAAAAGAATTGAAATATATAACAAAGATAAAGATTTCTAAATAAAAGAAAAATATAGAAAATTTAAGTATTGCCCTTGGCAAATAAAAGGTACAAAGGTAAGGAAATGTCTTAAAAAAAGAGAGAGAGAGCAATTGAATAATGGAAATTTGAAAATTTTAAATAAATAAAGATTTTAAAAGAGAATGAAATTGAATAAAAAGGAAGAAATAGAGATTTTGATGTAAAGAGAAGTTTGAAAAAAATAAATAAATAAGAGATGTAAAAGAAATAGAAATTTGAAAAAGAAAAAAGAAACAAGAAAGAAAAAGTTAGAAGAATAAGAAACGTATGAAGATAATTAATAAAGATTTAAAGTTAGAAATGGAAAGCTAACAGTCAGCCACAAGAAAGATAAAAAAAACCAAAGAGTAATGAAAATAAGGGAAAAGAATATTTTAAAAATGTTGATTAATAAACGAAGAGGTTTTAAAGATAAGAGTCAAGAAAAAATTGAAAAGTTAAAAGGAATAAGAGATTTAAGGAGAAGTTTAAAAAAATATATATAATAAGAGCATAGGCGGTAGCAGAACGAGAGGATCAATGAAAGAATATATCAACCATAGTAGATACGGAACGAGTAAATATAGGGGATCAACATTACTGCAGCTCAGGGTATGAGCGAAGAACGAGAAATTAGTAAGATGCAGCTGATAAGGATATATACGCTGGTGTCTTTGAGCTTCGGATAGTTACATCCACGGAAAATTTACGCTCGGAAGATGAGTGAAATCATCATTTGAACATGAACAAGATATACACTATTCTTGTAACAGTGAAGTCCACATATATTATCTCCATAGATACCGAATTTGGAGCAGCAGTGGAAAAGTCCCAAATATAGTTACATCTTAGATAAACTTTTAATGGAAAGCTATAATCCGGAAACCTGACGGAACTATGAGAGCATAATTTTATACTGTGAGGTCTGTAATATATATATACCTACCAGGGGCGGTTCCTCATTGGAAGCAAAGGAAGTACTGCTTCCCTTGACAAAATAAAAAAATCGAAACATAACATTTCGCTTTAAAATATTCTTAGAATATTTAAAAAAATGTATAAAATTCAAAGAAGTTTACTCCTCTGGCATCACTAGATACAACCTGTAATATTTTATAAGTAACGCCCTATTTTGTCATACAAACTAAGAACATCCCACCCAAACCAATCTCACTATACCGCTACTACCATTCTGTATGGTACGCTGTCCAAAATGTAGCGTATGATCCACCCACCATCATTGCACTCAGCACCAGATCCACCTCGATTTGTCTTGTCAAACAAGCTACATAATATTCGTGTGGTATGGATGGAACGCCATTAGAATCAAACACCCTTGCCACTGGCATCGCAGTGACGCTGAAATCCCTTCAGCGTATTTACAACAACATAGCCAATGTAAAAAGTTAAATACATTTAACTTTTTAGACCCATATTCACTCAAGAGTTTGCATGCGTACATTGCTATGGTACGCTGGCCGCAGCGTAGCGTTTGGCAATTGATTTACACCCCGTGATAGTAATTTTCATTGATAAATTCAGAAGTATATGCTGTTACGGGTGGGTGTCGGTCATGCTCACGATTTATGTAAATGCTGCCAGATGTTAATAATAAATTCGTAGCTTTTTTAAATAACATTTATCCGAACTTCGTGACGAATATTGTGAAATTTTAGGAATAGTTTTAGAATAGTAAACGTGGATGGATTTACATGGGGTTTTTTGTTTTAGAATTAGTCAGTGGGCTTAATTGTTTACGTTTTTTGGGGTTTTGGGGGGAGGGTGATAGCTACACTCATGGCGTTGCCCAATTTTGGCCGTGTGTAATACCAAATTGAAGCTTTTGCTTAGATTTATCAAATGGCATATTTTCTTTTGCTCTGTAAGAAACTTTATAACCGCCTTTTTTACCAGAATATCTTTAAAATGCGTGATTTTCGAATTTGTGTACAAAGTAGGGTATACGTTCTTGCGGAGGCTTATTTTTCTTTTAAACGCTTCCGCATAATGTTTTACATACATATCTCATGTGAACATTTAAATTTTATATGTTTAACCGATGTGCTTTGATGTGAAATAACTTTTCCAGTTTTTTCGTGTGAAACGTTTTTGCATGGAAGTCTTACATAAAAGTGCGATCATCTTCTAAACTATACTTACCGCAGAGGTAAAAAATTACATCACAACATTCGCAAAAGAACGTAGATGCGAGTTAATATGCATACATTAGATAGATTATCAATACGTTTACATGAATAATTAAGCATACTTGAAGAATGCTTGAAGTAATCAAAATATCATGAAAACGCTCATTCAATCCGTAAATTTCAACTTAAGTAATTGGAAAATTAAATTGAAGAAAAATTCAACTCAAGTAATTGGAATTAATTCAATCAACCGCCCTACCTGAGCTTCAAGTGGATTTCAAGCCAAGTATTTATGTAAACGTACTGTATGTCCTGTTTTATGAGTTTTTAGCACAAATGTAATGATTAGAAAATAAAATATATTAAAAAAACTTTTTATATAAATAACTTTCATAAATAAATTATAGGATAAGTAAAAAATAATTTTTTCTTTCACCCAAGCAGAGTTTCATTGCAAAACTGAACCTACACAATAACAATATTTTAGAATTGTATTATCTGGTTTGACTTTAAATGTTTGAATCCTTTTTATTAGAAAATTTTGTTAAACATATTTTATTCATATTGTGCAAAAAAAGATATTGACTATCTATAATATTACGTACGTTTCTGTTTAATTACGAGAGATTGTAGAATTCTTGCTTTTATTTGAGTATTCCAGCGAACGAGTATACCTAAGTATAATAATAATGGTATTGAATTGAAAAGAATGAATTAGATGATTAGATTTTTTGCGTACGTTGCGAAAGGGGATATTGAGTGAAATTTTTGTATTTGCTTAATTATGGGGCAGGCGGTATTTGCTGTGAATGGATTAAATGAAACATATGATTGCATTGATTTATTTAACGATGATAATGGCTTCCTTCTCTTTCAAGAGCAAGAATAAATATGAATATTCATATTGTGTATTATTGACATCATTGACTTTGATACATGTATAATTACTTATAGTAGCAATGAAATAGTCTGAAAAGCGGAGCTATAATTTACATAAAATGTATTGCTTCCCTTCTTCTGAATCCCACGAACCGCCACTGATACCTACTAATCTACAACCTGAGATATAAAAAAAAAATCTTTAAGTACACGTGGACTCTCAATATAATTGAGAGAACTCCATCGTACTTAAAAGAATTTTTTTTTGAAAAAAACCATTTTGATGAGTCCGTCCTACCACCGACCCTCAGAGCAACGATTTCCATTGAGATGTTTTTGAAATGATGATCACATCTTAAAAGCTACAAACTGATGTAATGGTTTCCAGAAATGCAATGTAGATGAAATTACTCTTACCAAATAATTAATGGGATAAAGTAGCATTTCACCAGAAAATCTTATTTGAAATTCAAAGGTGATCCAAGTGCCAGCAACATTATCAGGAAGAGTGTACCGTTTGAAACGTTAGAAAAGTGAAAAGTGCGAGCGTTCATCGGAAGACCATCAAAAGGGTCAATAAACCAGAGGTTATCCAAGCTAGCAGACGCCAGTATATAGTCATCATGTCAAGAACAACAAACCTGCAAACAGTAAATTTGCCCTCGTCGGAAAGCAGATGGTGCAATTAGAGTAGCCATAGTATTGTAATTAGAGAAGTTTTGGGCATCCATAGAAAGTATACTCTTAGATAGAATTTTTGTATAAGTAATTTTGTTATATATAAGTGCTATAAACACTTGTAAAAAGAAAACTTGTAATTTTTGTTATTAGACAGACAATAAATACTTTGTATATTTTTAAAATGCATGTGAATTAATAAAGAATATTTGTTTTAATCATGTAAATTTAGTTATATAAAAAAAAGAGATCAATAGATTGCGACATAATATAGAGAAAATTTTTGATTATAGCATTGGAAAGATACATAGTTTTTGGGAAAATAAGTTAGTTGTGAAAGAAAAATTTCATAAAGTAAAGATATGCATGAAGAAAAAAAAATGTGTTAATTGCTAAAGAAAAAATTTCATAAATTAGAGATAAGCATGAAGACAAAGAAAAAATATATACATATAAGGATATATATAAGGAAATAAATATATGTCAAAAAGAGTTAAACAGATAAACTATACAATTATTACTGAAAAGAAATACGTGTAATCAAAAAGAAAAGTTAGCATACAGGTGGTAATAAAGAAAAACAATGCAAAATGATAAAAATTTAAGAAAATATAAATTAGTATACTTATATTGATATGTAAGAAAAATGTAAAACAATCTGAACCGAACGGAGACCAAAAATATTTTCAATTTTTGAGACTATTGCACTCTCCAGATCTAGTTCCCTGCGGAAACTAGTTTTTCTAAGGGGGGAGGGATGTTATGGCCCAATATACGGAAGATTCTTCCAGCAGCCAAGGGCGCATTCTAGCGAAATAATCAGCAATTGCTAAACAATAACTTCGCATGGTATTGTTCTGCAACTGTCGGTTATTTTGCTGATTAGCCCAACAGCTGGCCGCGATGAGCGGTTAGTGAAACAATCGACGATTACGATAATAATTAACCTAGCATGCTAATTATTATGTAAGGCGATTGTTTACTACTAAGCGACTCAGGTGCTGCAACGGGTAGAACAAACGGCAAGGTTGTTGTCGTTTGTATACATCCGCGTTGCGAGTAAAAGTTTACTTCCGAATATTGGAGCATAAAAGACCAATGACTGGTCTGTCAAGTGCCTGTAATATTTTGTTCTTCCAGTGAGCCGTCGCGTTGCATAGTGGTGTCAAGTTTCCGTTCGGTGCGGAGTACATAGTAATTGTTAAGATAGGTCAAGTCTTAGTAAATAAAGATTTATAACGTGCACGAAATTCGAGCGTTGTTTTATTCGAAGAAAGTTTTATCGCGGTTAATTATTGGGTTTTATTGATTGATTGCTTTTGTGACACGACATTGATAATAAAAAACAATTCGTCATAAAATGTAAGAGTTTTCAATACAAACTCCTAGATACAAAAAAGACATTAATCGCTCAATTTGTCTGCTTTACTCGGACGTATTTGTTTACGCAAGATATCAAATTACCAGCCGCCTGGCCACCTTTTCTAATGCTTTAATTTCCATTACTTCTAATGAGTTCATGTGTCGTACCATCCCAAGCAGCCGTCATTTATTTTTACACATCGAATATCATAACATGATCATATTAAAGACACCTACAGACCACAACTGACGATATAGTTGTTGTTGTTATTTTTTTTCAGCAAAAGAAATTTTCAATTATAACTTCCGCTACTCATCCAAGACATCATATCCTACAGTTTAATATCAGTTGTTGTTTTCAGCTAAATTAATTGGGAATCTTACATTAAAAAATATAAATCACTCAATTTGTTTACTTTACTCGGCTGCTATGCGAATTTGTTTACATTATTCGAGTGCGAATTTGTTTACTTTACTGGACTGTGCGAATTTGTTTATGCAAGGAATCAAATTAGAAGCATTCCACCTGAAGAGCAAAATTAGGCATTTACTAATTTCCATTACTTATCTAAGTGAACATATCTACCAACATTCGCTCCAATCAGCTTTGCGTGATCTATTTTTAGATATATCATCACATGGCGCAATGTTTATAAAAGACACCTACAGATTAAGATCATCAAATCTTTAATCCAGAACTTCGATTACAGTTATTCTTGTTGTTTTTTGTTTTTCAGCTACTAATATTAATTACACCTGAGAAGGTAAGATCGCTCGTATCTCGCGTAGAGGATTTCTGATGAAAATTTTACCCCTAGTATTAATACTCTTGACATGAACAAAAATATGAATTAGTATTAATTCTTATTACACTAATTTTCGAAGGGAATTTCACATTTATTATCTGCATAAATACACAGCTGCACACATCCACCCACGCCTTAGATAACGTTTCCTCAGCCACGAAGTAGCCCAGCCCAACATACCACAGGCACTCATACTAAAGTAAACAGCTAAAGCCAAACTCAAGCTGACAAGTATACAGCCCCGATATAAATTCGGTTAGGGTATTTCACATCATTACTTAATACACATTCTACTCAAGCCATGGTACAGGTAACATAGCCCAGTCCAAGACACCTCAGGCAGTCCTAGTCATAGTATTATATATTGCCAATAAAGCTCTCAGCCAACCCCCAGCACCCAGACACAGGAGGGGGCACCTCAAGGTCAAATTGTAGCCTCCAAGACCAGATCAAACTTAACCAGCAACCTCCACAAATAAAGATTCCCACCACTTCACAAATATTTATAGCTACGATCTCTGAGATGAAAAATAAGCGAGCTCCAGAGACAAAATCAAAGACCTATGCTATTTTCCTATGCTGGAGAGTGCTAAGAGTGATCTCGTATCCCCAAATTGATCTCGTATCCCCAAAATTCGAGATAAAAACTTAATGTCAACTTAGAGGCTACGAGTCCGAGATAAAAAATAAGCGAACTCCAGCAACAAGATCGAAATCCTATGCTGGAGAGTGCTGAAAGTGATCTCGTATCCCCAAATTTCGACATGAAAAATAAGCGAACTCCAGCAACAAAGTCGAAATCCTATGCTATTTCCCTATGCTGGAGAGTGCTGCAAGTGATCTCGTATCCCCAAAGTGATCTCGTATCCCCAAAACTCGAGATGAAAAACTTAATGTCAACTTAGAGGCTACGAGTCCGAGATGAAAAATAAGCGAACTCCAGAAAAAAATTGAAAACCTATAGTATTTCCCTTTACTGAAGAGTGCTGAAATTGATCTCGTATCCCCAAAATTCGAGATGAAAAATAAGCGAACTCCAGCAACAAAATCGAAATCCTATGCTATTTCCCTATGCTGGAGAGTGCTGAAAGTGATCTCGTATCCCCAAAGTGATCTCGTATCCCCAACATCCAAGACTCAATGGTGCACCCAAGGCACAATGGTGTATCAAAGGCACAAACCACACATCCCGGTAGTACCGATTAATCCCGCTAGGGCGCAGTCGAGACTCAATTGTGTACCCAAGACACAATGGTGCATCCATGGCGCAATGGTGTATCGAAGACACAAACCAATACAACCAAGGCACAAACCTACATTTAGCTCGGACTCAAACTGCCTAGCGACGGTGGCGCCATCTGTGGCGAAATCCTGGAGGCTTAAAAAAGTTGTCTGGTACCGGCATAGCTTATCTACTTTGGTACCAAACATGACGTAGTTTGGGCAACCCCCTATGAGAGGTGGTACGACCCCCACCCCCAAAACACCCTGTCCCCTAAATAGTTCACCTATATTTTTGCATTCTAAACCCTGAAAACCTATGCTATTTCCCTATGCTGAAGAGTGCTGAAAGTGATCTCGTATCCCCAAAATGATCGCGTATCCCCAAAATGATCTCGTATCCCCAAAATTCGAGATGAAAAATAAGCGAACTCCAGCAACAAAATCGAAACCCTATGCTATTTCCCTGTGCTGGAGAGTACTGAAAGTGATCTCGTATCCCCAAAGTGATCTCGTATTCCCAAAACTCGAGATGAAAAGCTTAATGTCAACTTAGAGGCTACGAGTCCGAGATGAAAAATAAGCGAACTCCAGAAAAAAATTGAAAACCTATGCTATTTCCCTATGCTGAAGAGTGCTGAAAGTGATCTCGTATCCCCAAAATTCGAGATGAAAAATAAGCGAACTCCAGCAACAAAATCGAAATCCTATGCTATTTCCCTACGCTGGAGAGTGCTGAAAGTGATCTCGTATCCCCAACATCCAAGACTCAATGGTGCACCCAAGACACAGTGGTGCATCCAGGGCACAATGGTGTATCCAAGGCACTAACGACACATCCCGGTAGTACCGATTAATCCCGCTAGGGCGCAGTCGAGACTCAATGGTGCACCCAAGACACAATGCGTCCAAGGCGCAATGGTGTATCCAAGACACAAACCAATACAACCAATGCACAAACCTACATTTAGCACGGACTCAAACCACCTAGCGACGGTGCGCCATCTGTGGCGAAATCGTGGAGGCTTAAAAAGTGGTCTGGTACCAAACATGACGTAGTTTGGGCAACCCCAATGAGAGGTGGTACGACCCCCAACCCCCAAAAAACCCTGCCCCCAAAATTGTTCACCTATATTTTCGCACTCTAAACCCTTAATCTATCAAAAAAAAATTCCAATACTCTACAGCCCTCCCACAAAGAGTTAGGCGCCCGTGAATATTGCGATAGCAAAATTTACCGCCGAGGCTGCTCAAATCTGCAAATTACCCTTAATCGAAATAAAATGTAGCCTATAATATCCAAAGCCTAATACCTAATTACCAAAGTAAATTGTTATTTTGTTTTTATTGGGCTTACAGATCCTGAGCTTACCCCTGCGAATTATTACAGCTCCTAATATTGTCTTTATTTTTTCTGTTAATCAGCCCCCATTTCTACCCCGCACTCTCCCCGCAACATTTCCTAAACCTATCTTGTCCGCCCTGAGCTCCCATTGTTTTTTGATACCACATACATTCTCCTTCTTCTCTCCATTCTCTCGTTATCCCGGAAAAACTCGAGAAAGCCTACCCTCCCACATCCCTCAAAAACTACCCCAACAAAAAAGAAATTTAAATTTATTTCGACAGTGGAAGGTAATAGGCAGATGTACCTCACATATGAAAAAAAGTCCAACCCTCTACAACAAAAAGTGATACCCTTAATGGTCCCAGGCGATTCGCACTTTTTCACATTTCTTACGTTTTCCCTAATTCTCCAACCATGTTAGTGAATTGGGAATGGAGAATTAAGGAATTAAGAATTCTAAGAAAACGAAATTCTCATCTCCCAAATTCTCCGTGTTACAGAATCGGGCCCCAGGACTCTTGAACGTGTACTAGTTATTTCGTGTCATCCCTAGTTATCAATCTAATGCATAATTGATACTTGACAGCTTTGATTGTGTGAGGGATTGTTCAATTGTTGGTTGTTTTGCTTTTCATTTCTGTTTCACCTTTTATATCCCGTTAAGCCCTGACGCTCACGATTGTGCGGATCAGCTATTAATACATATCTCCTCCAATAACGTGTCATGGTTGGACACGGGTCAAAAAGTAATGATTGTTAAAGTTCCTAGGTGAACTGTAGTAACACATTTGACCGCCAAAAACTAATTGCATTCAATAATGTGTGTGTAGCTGTGAATTATTTGCATCGTTAAAAATTTGTATAAATCGTGTAAAGGGAGGTACTGTCGCAACTTCTTTATTATATATTTATTAGTTATTGCAATAGTTTAAATTATTGCGAAAAATACTAACATATAGTAATATAAACCCTAAAATAAAATCCCCTAACATTCCAAACAAATATTCATTCCCATGAAAAATTAAACGCCAAAGCTCATGAATTTCATTTTCTCACGTAGACTGCAGACGCAATCGTCAGCAGTTTTCGTGTGAAAGAAAATTCATGTACGCTCGCGCAATTTGACATTCCTCTTTTCCGAAGACCTAGAAAAAGCTCAGTTTTGATCTGAAAGTGCTGAAGTCAAGTAATCAAGTAATAACGAATAGCGGTTAGCTTTAACGGTAGAATTATTATCTGTAACTTCTTGTGAAATAGTATTGGAAAAGCTTAGTGATTAATCGAATGATCGTTTATAATCAAAGAAAACCATTTTTGTCTTAATTTGTGAATAAAGCTTAGTGATTATTGGAATGGTTGTTCAATTGGCGCAGTCGGTGAAATCGTGAAACCCCGACAAAAAGAAAAGAAAAGGGATTTGCAAAGTGTGAGTTACGAAAAGTGTTATTTCGCTGCGACGAAGCTGCCAAATATCTCAAAACAAAACATCAATTAAATCATAGATTTTCATAAAAAGGAGCGACGAAGCATCCACACTAAGCAAGGAAGTGATTTCGAAACAAATTAGGAACAGGGCTATCGTGCTGCGACGAAGCTGCCGAATCCCTGGTCAAGGCACCAAATAAATCAGATTCTTACAAACAAGCGCAAAGAAGCATCTATACTTTGCAAGGAGACAAGAAGACAGGAAGCATTAACAGAGCGATAACCGATCAGGAGAATCAGATCTACCAGCTATAAGTATCTCGGAAATACTGGCATCTTGAGTAAGCACCAAACAGATCAACTCAACAAAGTAAGCAAGACAATTTTCATTTCCTTTTCTTTTCCTTAGAATAGAAATTCATTTATTTTAGTAAATTTTTCACAATTTGAAATTTTTTTTCCTCTTCAACGAAATAAAATAATTTGTTCTAAAATAAATTTATCGATTAAAGTGGTTAAACAAAATTCGTACACAGTGATTAAATTGACAAAGTGATTAATTAATGAAAGTGATTGTACAAAATTAAACTAAAATGGAAATCGAAAATAGGGAAACCCTAGAATATATCGCTAAAAATATTAGTTATATTACGCCATTCAGTGGTGATAAGTTTAGTTTAGCGGGATTTATCAGGCGAATCGAATCACTAATACCCATCAATGAAATTTTGAACGATGCAAATAAGATAATCGTACTTAGTTATATTACGGATAAAATTGTAGGTAAGGCAAAAGAAACGTTAATCAGAAATGGTGTCATTACAACCTGGGCAGAATTAACCCGTGCTCTAATAAGAAATCACGGTGAAAGAACCCCAATAAGAGACTTAACTGATGAGCTGAATTCATGTATGTGCGATACTACTATTGAAAACTTTTACGAAAAAATTAGCACGTTAATTTAGAATTAATTGAGTCTATTCAAAGAAAGGCACTCAGGCATTTTACTGCAGGCCTACCTCCTTTAGCAAAAAATTTAATCGTTTGTCGCAATCCTAATAGTCTAGAAGAAGCTGACGATCTACTCACAAGATATGGCTATTTGTCATTAACAAATAACAAGAACAAATCAACTCTTAATAAAATTTTTAACTCGAGTAATCAAAGAGCCTCTCCATCTCGAAACGATAATTTTAATCGGAATTACCAACAAACCAATAATAATTATAATACCTTTAATAGAAGCAATAATTATAATGCACATATTCCTCACAATAACTATAGATCAGATCGACGCAATACATTTAGGCATATTACCAACAGTGGACACTCAAGGAATGCCAATAACTACAGACATAATTATCACAATAATTACGCTAACACCGTTAATAACATCGAACCCATGGATATATCTCTGAATGGAAATCGACCAAGACCCAATCTACATACTTCAGTTTCCAATAATAATACTCCTCATAATAACACTGAAAATCAGCAAATAAATTTTCGGGTAACTACCGAAAACAATTACCTTATATAGTAGTAAAAAACGAAATCCGCAACATGAAATTCATCATTGACAGTGGCGCGGAGAATAGTATAATAAACCCAAATATTTGTAACCCCTAAATGGACAGTTAACTCTCATAATAAATTAATAAAAGTTTTAATCCGAAACCTTGAAATTAAAACCAAATACAAGTTCCCAATATTGAATCACAATTACTATGTAGAATTCTTAGAGTATAAATTTCATGATGATTTCGACGGTCTAATTGGCAACAACATTCTTGTCGCCTTAGAAGCAATAATTGACTACAAAGATAGGCTATTAATAACACGTAACGCTGTACTGCCAATTTATTTAAACAAAGAGGAAGAACTCTATGCAAATATTGCTACATAGGCGAATCTGTTGGCATCTTTAGCAACGAAGCAAATTCCAATAAAATTTGAGATGATAATCTCGCCACACACCTCAGTAAAAGTGATGTTGTTAAATTAAGATCCCTTTTAAATTCCTATAGAGATGTCTTCTTCAAAGAAGGAGATAGCCTTACATTCACATACGAAATTAAACACGAAATAAAAACAAGAACAAGTATCCCAATTCATATCAAGTTATACAGATATCCAGAAGTCCATCGACAAGAAGCCGATTGACAAATAACAGAGATGCTTGATCAAAAAATTATAAGGCCCAGTAACAGCCCCTATATGGGTTGTCCCTAAAAAGTTGGACAACTCTCACATACAAAAATGGAGAATTGTCATTGACTACAGGAAATTGAACGAACAAACTGTGGACGACAAATTTCCAATACCAATCATGGCCGAACTATTCGATAAATTAGGCAAATGCAACTACTTTTCAACCATTGACCTTGCAAAAGGGTTCCATCAAATAGAAGTATTGCCCGATTATCGTCCAAAAACAGCATTCTCCACAGCCAACGGTCACTACGAATTCATTCCAATGCCATTTGGACTAAAGAATGCTCCATCAACCTTTCAACGGTTGATGAATAATGTACTTAGTGACTACATTAACAAGATTTGTGTAGTGTACTTGGATGATGTACTAATTTTTTCTACCAGCTTCCCTGAACATTTACTATAAATAAAGAAAATATTGCAAAGATTAAGAGAGAAAAATCTCAAAATCCAAATAGATAAATGCCATTTCGCAAAAGAAACAACTAACTATTTGGGTCATATTATAAAAGTAATGGTATAAAACCAGATACAAAAAAGATAGAAGCCATTTACAAAATGAGACTTCCATCTTCAACGATAGAAATCAGACAATTCCTGGGTATTACAGGTTACTACAGGAAGTTTATAAAGGACTATGCGAAGGTGGCATACCCTTTAATAAAATACCTGAAGAAGAAAGCAAAAATTGATCAATCAGACATGGAATATATTTCCGCCTTCAACAAAATGAAAACTTTACTAACGAGTGACCCAATACTTAAAAGCCCAGAGTTTGACAAACGCTTTGTACTGACAACAGATGCATCAAACTATGCAATTGGGGCGGTGTTGAGTCAAAACAATCACCCAGTCTGCTATGCCTCGCACACGTTGAACAATCTCGAAATTCGCTACTCCACCATAGAAAAGGAACTACTGGCCATAGTCTGGTCAGTAAAATACTTTACAACGTATCTGTATGGCAGAAAGTTTAGTATCTGCACAGTCAGACCACAAACCATTAGTTTGGCTTAACAACATCAAAGAGCCAAACATGAAGTTACAAGACTTTGATATCACTTATGTCAAAGGTAAAGAAAACTGCGTTGCCGACGGACTAAGTAGGTTCATAAACCAAAACAAGGAAAGTGAGGAAAATCACTGCGACAACGTCTTGAATAACATGAACGCTGCTCGCGATGAAGAAGTTAGGAAGTTAGAAGAGGACGAAACAAACCACATCTATGTTACTAAAAAACCTGTAAACTTGTATAAAAACCAAATATACATACAAAAAGGTAGTAAGGAAAAGGTTCTTATTAAAATAATAAATAAAAAAATTCATAATCACGTTACTATTGATGAAAATAGTAATTTGCTTGAACTAATGAAAAGATTATTAAAAGACAAAGGTCTGATGTGTGTTTATTGTAATGATGACCAACTTTTTATGGAATTTCAAGATCTGTACGTCAGATATTTTTCAGGCAATAAAAACCTCAAGTGCTCAAATCTAATATAAAATTAATCGATATCACGGATAAAGAACAAATTTTATCTGTTATTAAAGAAGAACACTTAAGAAACAACGAAGTGTTTCAGGAACTAAAAAGCAAGTACTACTACCCGAATCTAACGATAGCAATTACCGAGTTTATAAACAATTGCGAGATATGCATGCTAGCAAAGCACGATCGTCATCCAATAAAAATCCCATTCAAAATAACCGAAACAGCAAGCAACTTCAACGAAATTGTACACATCGACATTTGGTTTCATTATAGAAACATGATGTATTTGACCACGATTGATAAATTTAGCAAATATGCTACTATACATAAATTAAACGGCAGAACGTGGGTCTCAATACTAAAAGCACTAAAAGAACGAATTCAAATTCTAGGCAAAATGAAAAAATTAATTTATGATAATGAACGATGCATCCTTCACAATGCAGTAAATTTATTCCTTAAGGAAAATTCCATCGAATCGCATGTCACCACAGCAACTAACAAAACAAGGAACTCAGATATAGAACGTCTTCACGGCACCTTAAACGAACATTTAAGGATATTGGAAGTAGAAAATTCCACAGAAGAGCTCGACAACAAAATTTTTAAAATAATAACAGCTTACAACAACACTATTCATTCTACTATGCTTTAGCCATCGAATTTAAAAAAGACAAATTGAATAAAAAAAATCAATTAAATAGAGACCGTAACACCCACTACGAACTTCTCGATAATGTTGTATGTAACAGAAATCTTATGAAAAAAAAACCTAAGTACAAAAAACTAACAAATCAAATCAAAAATCTGAATGATCTTGTAAACCAAGTCAACGAAAAACAAACACAATTAAGTGAAGTCCTTAATAATATCACAGATAATACCAATAAGGTTTTAATTGAAGTCGACATATCAAAATTTGTTTTCCAAATATATGTGGGTATTAGCCTTATTAACAAACAATTGGAAAAACTGTCTGGTATTATTCTTATGAGCAAACTCAACGTTCTATCGCATGACAAACTTACACAAGAATAGAGAGCAAATATAATATATCAGTGATGATCTTGCCTTATCTGAAAAATGCTGTGTTGTACCGAAACGAAAAATTAATTTTTGTTATTAGTATCCCTGTGTTCACTAAGGGAAAATACATAAAGGCATTAGTGATTCCGTTCCCAAATAACCATTATGAAGAATTAGATTCTGAAGTCGAGGAGGTAATTATCCAAAATGAAAATGTTAGTGTTAATGATAACGAAATAATGACAAAGAAAAGGCTCAAATATCACAGCAATGATTGTATAAAAAACTTATTCCGAGAAAATAATGTATGTAAATTAAAAATCAGTGATAAACGTTCAATAGAAGAAATAAGCGATAGCTTAGTTATTACGAAAAATCTACCAATAACTGCGATTACCCAAAATTGCATACCACAAAAACTTGTAATAAAAAACAACAACATAATCCAATTTAACGAATGTAAAATCCAAATAAATAATTCTGTATTCAATAATAAAATAGAAAAATTCGGAGGTAGTGTTATGATCCCGATAACCAATGTAAATTTTACGAAACTAATCGATAAACTATTATTAGAAAAATTGAACATAGATAACACCGAGAATTGGGAAACAATTGAATACATAGATTTTAAAACTAACTTGATAAATTCGACTTCCATGGGCCTCAATTCAATTTTGTTTATAATACTTACTATTTTTATCATTTTCAAAGCCAAAAATTGTAAACAGAAAAATAGAACTTCAGGAAAAACCGAAAACGAGTCCGTTTGCTGGGACTGCAACCCATCTTGGGGGTGGAGGAGTAATATAAACCCTAAAATAAAATCCCCTAACATTCCCAACAAATATTCATTCCCATGAAAAATTAAACGCCAAAGCTCATGAATTTCATTTTCTCACGTAGACTGCAGACGCAATAGTCAGCAGTTTTCGTGTGAAAGAAAATTCATGTACGCTCGCGCGAATTGACATTCCTCTTTTCCGAAGACCTAGAAAAAGCTCAGTTTTGATCTGAAAGTGCTGAAGTCAAGTAATCAAGTAATAACGAATAGCGGTTAGCTTTAACGGTAGAATTATTTTCTGTAACTTCTTGTGAAATAGTATTGGAAGAGCTCAGTGATTAATCGAATGATCGTTTATAATCAAAGAAAACCAATTTTGTCTTAATTTGTGAATAAAGCTTAGTGATTATTGGAATGGTTGTTTAATTATATAGTAGATTGACTTTTTAACAATGATTCATACATGTATAGACTGAAACGTAACGACCCGCACCATCGTGCGGGTTCGCTGTTATTTACAACAAAAATAAAATTTTCTTTCACAATTCAATGGATTGTACAAAAATTATAATAAAATTTATGGCTGCAGAAGGCATCAAAGAAAGATTGAAAAAAAAAGGATAGAATCCTTATTTAGTGTTTCGATGCATTGAAGTATAATTAAGGTTCATTAAAACAGTATGTAAAAAGTAAACTACGTCCGGTGTGCCTGAAAAACTTTGTTTTAACATCAATCGGCTTAGTTTTGGGCTTTGAAGCAAATCAGGGTGGATCGACTCCATTAGTGCATACTGACCTGGGTCTTGGAGCTTCTATAGTTTGGAGATTAGTTCAGACTCTTCCACCCCATAGCTTTGTTTACTTTGATCGGTATTTCACCACTATTCCTTTATTGGAAAATTTGAGTGTACTAAAAATTGAAGGAACTGGTACAATCATGGCAAATCGAATCATGGGGATAAATCCTACAGACAACTGTAAATTGAAAGTGGTGAAAGATCTGAGCATGTGTCTTCTGATTCGAAAATTGTTGTTGTCGAATGGAAGGACAGCAATAAGGTTTTAATGGCATCAACGTGCTCTGGTGTTCGTCCGACAGAAACCGTAAAACGTTGGTCTAAATTTGAAAAGCGCTACATAGAAGTCGCATGACCATCTGCGGTTCGCAAATATAACCATTGTATAGGTGAAGTGGACAAATGCGATCAATTGATAGAGTGCTACCGTACATGGTTCAAGATGCGAAAGTGGACATGGAAATGTATTCTGCATTTTCTTAATTTGGCAGTAGTGAATTCATGGATGCAATACAATCGAGATGTTGAAGCCAACAAAATTCCAAATAAGAACCGAATGGATCTGCTGAAATTTAGGCTAGAGCTTTCCGACGTTATGATTGCTACTCGACGCCACAGAAGAAGAGTATTGAGCGGTAGTGAAAGCAGCAAAACGCTCAAAATTTTATAATCCTCCTGCGAAAAGTCCCAGCATTGTAAAAAGATACGACGACTATGAACACTTTCCAGTCGTGGATAATATTAAAAATCCTCGTATGTGCAGAATGGAGACCTGTACAAGTCGTTCTAAGGTGCGTTGTGAGAAATGTATCGTATATTTATTCCTGTTTAAAAATAAGAACTGTTTCAAATCAAAAAAATATATTTAATAATTAGTTAGAAACTGTATATTTGAAAAATAAAATAAAATTCACTCCAATGATATAAAAAAGGTATTATTTCTTTCTTTTAATTCATCCTGTTTTTAGACATAAGGCGGATTTTGTATTCAATAAAACCGGATCCACACGATAGTGCGGGTGCGCTCAAAAGTCTCACAGACCTCAACCATTTTTCTTACTAATTTTGCCATTCTTTTAGGTCTCCAATTATTACAAAAATTCCATTTTAATAACTTTTGCGACCAAAAATTTCTCCGGTCTTAAAGGGATATAGATGTAGCCGGCATTTTACTTAATTTACTGTATAATAAATATGGAAGTATAGTTGCAAAAATTGATCTTAATATAACATTGATAATAATATAAAAATAAATTAAACTAACCCCAGCGCAAAATGACAGCAAGAGCAAGAGCAAACAATAACCACCAAAAACCAAAAAGACTTGTAAAATATAACAAAAACTGGAGTGAAAAGTATAGTTGGCTAAGAAAGGCTGGTGTTGATGACAATACAGCAATATGTGTAATATGCCAAAATAAATCTTTTTCAATTGGACACGGTGGAGAAAGTGATATTAAAAAGCATCTGAAATACAAATTTCGTACTGCAAGTTTAGCAGCTGCTGCAAGTTGCAGTAAACTATCTACTTTTCTTGTCACTAAGAATTCGAAAGATAAAAATTCAATTAAAGCCGCTGAGACAGCAATTGTGTACCACAGGGCTATGCATTCACACAGTTTTATATCCAGCGATTGTGCTGGCAATTTGTTTGCATCGTTATTTTCCGATTCTGATATCGCAAAAAAATATAGATATGGACGAACTAAAGGTTCAAAAATTGTAACACAAGTACTTGGTTCAGCTTCTAAAAGGATAATTGTTGATGAAATTAAGGATAACTGTCCATTTTCAATCGCAACAGATGCGTCTAACAAAGGAAATATTAAAACATTTCCATTTGTAGTTAGACATTTCAGTAAAGTCAATGGTGTCAAGACTAGCTTAGTCGACTTTTATTCTCTGGACAGTAAATCGTCGAAAACAATAGCTGAGTCGTTCAAAATTAAATTAGAATTCAATGGATTGTCTTTAAGCAACGTGACAGCTTATTGTGCAGATAACGCTTCGGTAAATATTGGGAAAAACCAAGCGTATATACAGAATTATTAAAAATAATAATGAAATTATTGCTGTAGGTTGGAATTGCCACATTTTAAGCAATGCCACAAAAAAAAATGGCATACCAATTAAAATACGATTTAGAATTGATTGTGATAAAAATTTACAACGAACAAAAAAAACGCAGGAATTAAAGGAATTTTTTGCGTGGTTACAAGTTGAATGGTGTGAATTGCTTCGATGTGTTCGAACTCGTTGGCTTAGTCTTTTGCCAGCTATCGAAAGATTAATTAAGAGCTATGATCGAGTGAAAAGTTACTTTTTATCAAAAACTGCTATTTCCCCAATTTCAAAATTGTTTTTTGAAGATGAAGTTGCCTTGGCATATTAAGGATTTCTTATGAACATATGTTCTACTATTTTCCAACTAATAATAATTAAATTAGAGTCCAATGAGGCACTGGCTTGTGAAATATTTGAACTGATGGATAATGTGAGACGAAGTTTATTGAAGCGTACAAATGCAGCCTTTTATGTTCTATTGAAAATACCATTTTAAAACAAAGTGACAACATTGATGCTGTAAACCGTTTCAAATTTAGTCATTATTTGAAGAAATTTTAATCCTCAAAACATTTGTTTTTGATACTTCTGATAAAGAACATACCGTATCTGGCAAATGGGTAAATATTTTCAAGATTAATTCTAATTCTAAAGAGCTTTTCAAGATTGCCAGCTCTATTTTTATTTTTACCACACTCCAACGCGATGAGCGAGAGGAGTTTTAGTTTAATGTGAAATGCATGGAGAAGACATAGGAATAGATTACTGCTGGTAAATCTGGAAGCAGAGTTGATGACGAAGCAAAATTTCGAAACGAGTTGTAAGGATTTTCGTAAATTTTTAAAATACTGAGAGTAGTAGTAGCATAACCCATCCCATCGCATCAACACAGCATTTCTAATGCGACGATCGCAGAACAATCGAGGAGAGACATTCCGGTCTTATCAGTTATCGCTCGACTAGTTAATTAGTCTACTGGCGAACGGCATTCAAGTCAGAAACAAGTTGTGAGTAATTTAGTTTTAAGAAGATTTAGTGAATAAATTCTTTTTAAGTTTTCAAGTGTTGTGACTATTCAGTTACCCACGCATCATATTAATTGAATACACATAATCCTGATTTGATCAAAAACGCCAAGTAAGACCACGCTGAGTCTGGAAAAAGAATACTTCAAGCGGTAAAAGTATTTGATTTATATGATGATATAATATATACTTTCATGGATATAAGTAATGTCGAATTATGAAAAAGTGAACTACAAAAAAAAATAATAATAGTAGTAATAAATAAATTTTATATCAAGTTTTTGTTTTGCTTTAGCGTTTTATCGCATTTTTTTCACTGTAAGTTTCACTTAATTTGTTATTGTGTCAATTAACATTTGAAGCTTATTTTTGTTGTTCTTTGTTTTTGGCTTTTTAATCCTTATGCTTGTTATATATGTTAATTTAATATCTTGTTTAATAGTTAATATATAATAAAGATTAACAAAAACATCAAATAGTCATTTCCAAATTGGCCAAAAGTACCATTTCGGTTTTTTATTATATTTTCAGCAATAAATATTGGATTTTTCGGTTTCTATTTGTGATCATTAGAGGCTTAGCGTTATCGTGTGAAATATTAATTTTCGTTGATTGAAAGATGTAGCTAAAAATTGATCTCGTAGTTAACGATAGTGCATAATGCCTATTAGTGCAACATAGTCAGCTGCGAAAGGTCGTAAAGAGATTAATTTAAGAGCAACTTCTGAAAGCTCTACCCCTGCAACAACTACGGCGCGTGTTACCAGAGGTAATCTAGCCCAGATCACTGTTGCCTCGATGGATGCTAATACCGAGCAACTACTAAAGAGCTTGGAGCTGAAGATCTTGAGTAAAATTCATCATCTACTTAACGAACACGAAGAGAAATTCTCTTTAAAGCTTGATGATATACTGAGGACTTTGAACACCCGCCTCACATCTCTGGAAACTTCGGTGAACAATATGCAAAATAAACTCTTAGCTACCCAAGAGTTGGTCCATGACATACGTGCCTCTAAGCGTCTCAGCGACATTGTAATCAGGGGAATTCCTGTGTGCGAAGGTGAGGATGCATCTGCATTACTCTCCGATATCTATAAAACAGTCAAGCATGACCTCTCCATTTATTCGACTGCTTTTCGTCTAAGCGCTAAAAATCATTCTGATGGGCAATCGCAAGATAATCAGAGCACCAGATTTTCATGTCCTAATGAAAGACGTAGTTTCTTTCCTGCACTTAGTAAACACGGAACTATCAGACTGAAAAACATTGGAGGTTTCTCATCAGACAGCCCGATCCAACTTCATGAAAGCCTTACAGCCGAAACTAACCAGTTCCTGCGTGAGGCTCTTAAAGCTCGTAATCTAAATCAGGTGCTCTCAGTGTTTACTAGAAATGGAAGAGTGTACCTGAAAAAGGTGAAAGAAGGGCCTGCAGTGCAAATAAGAAGCACACTCCAGCTTACTGCCATGATCGAATCTTCATGTTTATCTATTTTGGAGACGAATAGAATCACAGTGATCATTAATAAAAATTGGAGGATGATTTCGTTACTAATGTTTGTCATAGTTTTACTTAGTACTCTTGTAATTTGCTTTCTATTCATAACCTTTTCTCTAGCTCTTTTTCTCTCCTTTATAAAATTTTTCTTATTTTTCTAGTTATTCGCTTATTATCTGTAAATTTTTTTCTAATTTTTTGTTTCTTCTTTATAAAAATTTTAATTTTTTTTCCTCGTCATTGCTTCTACTATTGTTGGAACAAATCTTGCATCCATGACTTGACTGTTGGGAAGCCGCACCTGTTTGTTATATATCTTATATTCCTTATAGCTAAATTTGCAGCCTCATCGCTTGCACTCGCTTGTTACTTGTCTTCTGGCACCAATGTATAATAATCTGAGTCACTTGAACAGAGTGGGAATAATGCTGAAGATCTTTTGTGGGCGGGCTAGGGGCCTAAACGTAATGCATTTAAATGCTAGAAGCATACGTCCTAAAATCGATGAAGTGCGTGAAACGTTTCTAGGATCAGGGGTTCATGTGGTTTTTGTGAGTGAGACATGGTCACATTCAGGGATACCGTCTTCTATGGTAGATCTGGTTGGTTTTAAATTATACCGCAATGATAGAGCTGATCGTGTGGGAGGTGGGGTCGCCATTTATGTGAGAGAAGATTTGAAGGTAAAAGTGATCTATCGGTCTTCTGCTAATGTGATGGAGTCTTTGGCCCTCGAGGTGCACAATGGATATCAAAAATGTCTTCTGTGCTCTAATTACTACCCGCCCGGTCATTTCAGTAATGATAATTTTTCTGAATTTGCCGAAAATATTGCTCGTTTTACACGCAACTACACTGAGGTGATATTAGGCGGTGACTTCAACGTGAATCTTCTTGGCTCAACCACTAGAACAGTGGAATTTACACAATTAATGCAAACATTGTACTTAAACATTGTGAATAGTCTCCCTACTTATCACAACACTTCTAATCCATCCTTACTCGACTTATTCCTCGTTCCCGAACTTGAAAAAGTGCTTTTCCACAATCAACTCGAGTCGACCTCGTTATTTGACCATGACATACTATTTTTAATTTATGATTTTGCTGTCAGTTCAGATACTACTCAGAAGCTAATATCTTTTAGAGATTTTAAGAATTCTGACACCACAGCCTTACTCAGTGAATGTGCGTCGTTATCGTGGGACAATCTATACCGACTTCCTCTAGTGGATGACAATGTCAAAGTTTTTCGTGAAACAATTATTTATTTGTTTGACAAATATATTCCCTTAAGAACTCGAACTATTAAGCTGGGTGGCTGCCCGTGGTTCACTCGTGAAATCAAAGTCTTAATAGCTGAGCTTGAGTATGTGTATCGAAGATACAGAAATAAGGTTAATTCTACGATTCGTGCTGCAAAGCGTAGATATTACAGTTCAAAGTTTGACTGTAATCCGTCTTCGAAGGAACTATGGAGTAATTTAAAAAATGCAGGTGTTTTTGGTAAAGATAAACTGAGTTGTGACCTTACTCCGGAGGCTTTAAATGCTCATTTCACCTCTTTGCATTATCTAGCCCCGGCGTCCGATGTGTCATCTGCAGAAATTAGAAGATCGGCTGATCAGAATGGAGGATTCAGTTTTCGCTGCGTCTATGCTGAAGAAGTCATCCATGCTATAAACTCCATAAAATCGGATGCGACCGGTCCGGACAAAATTTGCCCTAAATTTCTTAAGCTTATTCTTCCGTTGATTGTTTCTCCCATTCTTAACATTTTCAACACTTGTGTCAACATGCAAAAAGAGGAAGGTAAGAATTCCTTAAAATAGAAATTGATCAAGTAAAGTAAAATGTAGTTACTGCGCACGCTGACCTTGCTACATCCATTAATCATGGAATTCCTACGAATTTCATGAGGGTTTATTGAGGGCAAAACATGTTACTAGCAGGTCTGTGGTACATGTACATGCCTGTGTTAACCGTTCCTTATTGAACTCCCAGAAAAGGTAATATACTCTATATTAGGGTTCATAGAATTGCATTTCTGGGAAAAATAGGGGAAGGTAAAGGAATGGATCTGAGAGTAATGGTCCAAGGTTGGCAAGTGGCACAGAATTGGTCATTCGAGTAGTGGCAGTAAACGAATACGTATTTGCAAAGTTTAATAGTTACAATTTAAATTAAAGACAAATTGCAAGTGAATATTAATAAGGTGGGTGCAGTGTGGATACAGTGTGTGTGTGCATGAATCATAGGTTAGATTTATGTCGAGGATGTATGTCTTTTGTGATATAGAATAGTTGATTGGTAGCGTGATCGTGAGCAGTGGTCGGGATATGTTGTCGATTGTGAGCACAGGTATGTACGTGCAATAACAAAAAGCACTGGTACGTCCGTGCCCTACATTGGTATGTGACATGTAGGTGTTTACCCTGGTATGTACGGGTGAATTGACAATAGATCCGCGAAGTGACTGCACGAGTGTATGTGAGTAGTTAGGATTTAGCATTCACTGAGTAAATTTTTGACTTTGCTCACACCACAAAACTTTGATTGATCTTTGCAGGGAAGTGCTGAGTGAAACGCCCAGGAGGACTACCTCAACCGTAATTCGGTGTTCAATATATTTTTTTTTATTCAAATAAAATACGTGTTGAAATTTATAGAAGATTGTTTGTTTAATAACTTCAGAAGTGGGATAGGTGCTCAGATACTTTGCTGCAAGGAATAATTTCTATTGACAATTATAAGGTTTTGTGAGTGTTTATGTGTGACTAATATAATTTTTCAGAGCCACTAAGAACAGTTAGACAAAGAAAATATATATATACTTTCATAAATTAAATAAGCAAAATATAATAATCAAAATGCCTAAGAAAAATTCGAGTAAGAGGCAACGCCAGAATAAGGAAATTATTCGACGAAACCAGGAAACCACGGATACCAGTGACACGAACACAAGTGAAGGTGACAATATGCAGATGCAAGTACCAACCCAAAATAAGTCGAACGAAATTGATAAATTGGCTCAATTGGTGGGAATATTGACAAATAATGTAAACGCTATAGCTACGAAAAGTAGATCTAACGTAGGAGGCGAATCAATTTCCCCTTTTTATCCAGATGACAACAACCAGGATATGAAGAAATGGCTAAGCAAAATCGAAGAATTGATGGTAATTCATGGATGGGACGAAAGGACTACTAGTCATTTTGCGACGAACCAATTAAGGGGCCATGCCGCAACATGGTACCAGAGTTTGCCAAGTATCAACTATACCTGGATTGAGTGGAAAGAGATGTTTATTACAGCATTTCCGGCAAATATTGATTACGCTTCGACTCTGGAAAAGATGTTGGGGAGAAAGAAACGATCAAATGAAACCATAATATCATATTATTATGATAAACTGTCACTGCTGAATTCATGCGAGATTTATGGAGCAAAGGCGACATCCTGCATTATCGCTGGAATACCAGATAAAAACATCCAACGATCAGCTAAAGTTGGAGATTACCAAAAACCCGAGGATCTACTTAAATATTTAAAAACTATTGAGGACAAAGACGAAGGAAATTCTATAAGCAGCTACAAGAAATATACCAATAATAGTGACAAGCATCGTAATCATGTGCAATACAATAATATAAAAGTCCGAGGTTTTCAGGATAGGAATCTTAGGAGAAAGTGTTACGGTTGTGGTAGTAGGGAACACATTTTGCCAAACTGCCCAAAAAGAGCAAAACGCTGTATGAAGTGTAATCGTTACCATTTTGGAGATTGCGAGAAGAACCCTAACAACCCAGGAAAACAAATTTTGACGTTGGATAAGGAGAAACAAAAAGGTGAGAAATATTTTATGGATGTGATAATTAATGATTTTAAAACTGAAGCATTTATTGATTTGGGTGCGAATGTGAATACCATTAGATTTGATTTATGTAAAAAATTAAATAAAGAGATAGGAGGAGTAGAAAGCATTATTAGAGGTTTTGGGGGCGGTGAACTTATAGCGAAAGGGGAACTCAAAGATGTGAAAGTTAAAATTGATCAGGCGGTAGCAATTACAAATTTTGTTGTAGTGCCCAACGAAGTACAAAATATTCCGGTAATAATTGGACAGCCATTTACCGAGCAGCCGCATATTGTTGTACATAAGGATGATAAGGTATTGAGAATTTATGAAAATCATAAAGATAATTTGACGGAATTGTTCGAATTGCCTGCTGTAAAGATTCCCATATGGGCAAAAACGGCTACAATAATACCTCCGAAGCATACACAAAACATCGTATGCCATGCTGAACACCAAGGAGACCTATTTATTGAAACTAGTGTGCGTATGAAAGAGTTTAAAGAACACTGCATATTAAGATGTATAGTAAATTGTGACGAAAATGGGGAATGTGTGTTACCAATAATTAATACATCGGACAAGGATATAATTATTAATCCCAAGAAAAAGTTAGCTCGAGGAGTGTTATGTGAAAAGATTGAAGAAGCGGAAATGACTGAACAAAAAAGCAAAATAAATTATGACAGTCTTAATTTGGATGAAGGCTTAACAAAAATTCAAAAAGATGTAGCTAAGAAAATTATAAAAAAATATGAGGATTGTTTCGCTATTTCTTTTAAAGACATAGGATGTTCGAAGGCAGGCGAAATGGTAATAGAACTGGAAGATGAGACACCAATCAAATATAGACCTTACCGAATGTCAGCGCTGGATCGAGAGAAAGTCATATCAATTGTCGAAGACTTGTTAGATAGTGGAATAATTACAGAGTCAACATCACCATTTTCAGCCCCGGTTTTATTAGTGAAGAAAAAGAATGGACAGGATCGATTGTGCATTGATTACCGGAAGCTGAATGTAAAAATAAGGCAAAATCGTTTCCCGCTGCCTAGGATTGATGACCAAATTGTTCAACTGCAGGGATACAAACTATTTACCACCCTTGATATGACAGCGGGATATTACCAAATCCCTATCGCAGAAAATTCTAGGAGTAAGACTTCGTTTGTGACGTGTGACGGACAGTATGAATTTGTTAGGATGCCATTTGGAATTTCTACTGCACCAGGCGTATTTCAACGAATGGTAAATAAAATCCTTGGGCCGCTCAGAGGAACTATCGCGACAGCATACTTAGACGATATCTTAATACCATCAACAAGCTTTGAGGAAGGAATAGAACGTTTGGAAGCTATTTTAAGTATTCTGCGGAAATATAATTTAACCTTGAATCCCGAAAAATGCCACTTCTTCAAGACGAAAATTGATTATTTAGGTTTCGAAATTACCAAAGATGGCATACAACCTGGAAGTGAAAAAGCAAGAAGCATACGAGATTTTCCTAAACCTACAAATGTACACAAGGTTAGGCAGTTTTTAGGATTGACTGGATTCTTCCGACAATTTGTAGAGGGATATGCAAGTATAGTTAAACCTCTCACCCAGCTCACAAAGAAAAGCCAAAAATGGAAATGGGAGTCTCAACAGGAACATGCATTTGAAGAATTGAAACATCGTCTTATTAATCGACCAATCTTAGCCATATTCAATCCAAAAGCCGAAACGGAAATACATACGGATGCTAGCCAGAAAGGTGTTGCTGGGATATTGCTGCAGAAACAAGAAGATTCTAAACTACAATCTGTAGCATACTACAGCAGACAGACTACTCCAGCAGAAGAAAAGTACCATTCATATGAACTGGAAACCTTGGCAGTAGTTGAAACATTAAAAAAGTTCCGCATCTACCTATTGGATATACAATTCAAAGTTGTTACAGATTGTAATGCTATTAAGGCCGCCGCGAGTAAACGTGATTTAGTACCACGTATTGCAAGATGGTGGCTACTCTTACAAGAGTTCACGTTCACTGTGGAGTACAGAGCAGGATCCAAAATGTCTCATGTGGATGCATTGAGCAGAAATGCAGTTAAAAATGAGTCACCTTTGATTGACCAAGACATATTAAGAATTGAAGTTGCTGACTGGGTGCTGGCAGGACAGCTTAGTGATAAAAAAATTAAAATGATCCACGAAATTCTTCAAAAGAAACCGGTAACTGAGTATGATAAAAATGTTCATAAAGAATATTGCCTGCAAGATGGCAGAATATATCGGACTTCTAAAGATGGAGACAAATGGCTAATCCCAAAACACATGAGAGACCAAGTTGTACGCGCTTCGCATGACGATTTAGGACATTTTGGTGTTGAAAAGACTTTATTGAAATTATGTGAAAATTACTGGTTTCCAGATATGAAAAAGTATGTGACGCGTTATATTAAAAATTGCATTCCCTGTTTATACCATAAAATCCCAAAAGGGAAGAAATATGGTCTACTAAACCCGATAGAAAAGGTATCAATACCTTTTCACACATTGCATATGGATCATTTAGGACCTTTTATCAAGAGCACAACAGGAAGGAAGTACTTAATTGTAGCTGTAGAGAGTTTTACTAAATATACACTATTGCGAGCAGTCAACGACACGAAAACAAAACCGGTAGTAATGTTTTTAGAGACGATAATAGAATCATTTGGAGTACCTACAAGACTTATTACAGATCAAGGAACTTGTTATACTTCAAATGTATTTAAGCGCTACTGTGAACAAAAAGGGATAAAACATATTAAAAATGCGGTAGCAACACCGCGAGCAAATGGACAAGTGGAAAGATTTAATTCAACAATATTGACATCGCTTGCAGCATCAGCACAAGATGACACTCATTGGGATAAAAAGATAACCACTATTCAATTTGCAGTAAATAACACCATACATAGTGTTACAAGGAAAACAGCGAGCGAACTATTATTTGGCTACAAACCGAGAGCTCCAGCTGACGCCATGCTTACAGCGGAGATAGGAACTCAAAGGAGAGTTGAAGATATAGTAAAGTTACGAGAAGATGTTAGTAATAAGATAAAGACTAATCAGCAACGTCAAAAACACCGATATGATAGAAAAAGGAGATGTGCTCCAAAATATGAAGTTGGCGACCTAGTACTGGTAGAGAAGAATATTGCCGGAGAAGGACAAAGTAAAAAAATGAAACCTCATTACAAAGGTCCTTTTCAAATAAAAAAAGTTTTGGATAATGACAGATACGTAGTAAGGGAGTTAACGGGGGCCTACAGAACAAGTAGAGCAGCCTATGAGAATGTAGAAGCCGTCGATCATTTGAAAAGATGGGTTTCAGCAGACTACACTACGGAAAGTGAGAATGGAAGCGGAGGTGACGACGCAACAAACGAACTGAACGAGGACGTTCAGGAAGTCAGGAAGGCCGAGCTGTCAACATGCAAAAAGAGGAAGGTAAGAATTCCTTAAAATAGAAATTGATCAAGTAAAGTAAAATGTAGTTACTGCGCACGCTGACCTTGCTACATCCATTAATCATGGAATTCCTACGAATTTCATGAGGGTTTATTGAGGGCAAAACATGTTACTAGCAGGTCTGTGGTACATGTACATGCCTGTGTTAACCGTTCCTTATTGAACTCCCAGAAAAGGTAATATACTCTATATTAGGGTTCATAGAATTGCATTTCTGGGAAAAATAGGGGAAGGTAAAGGAATGGATCTGAGAGTAATGGTCCAAGGTTGGCAAGTGGCACAGAATTGGTCATTCGAGTAGTGGCAGTAAACGAATACGTATTTGCAAAGTTTAATAGTTACAATTTAAATTAAAGACAAATTGCAAGTGAATATTAATAAGGTGGGTGCAGTGTGGATACAGTGTGTGTGTGCATGAATCATAGGTTAGATTTATGTCGAGGATGTATGTCTTTTGTGATATAGAATAGTTGATTGGTAGCGTGATCGTGAGCAGTGGTCGGGATATGTTGTCGATTGTGAGCACAGGTATGTACGTGCAATAACAAAAAGCACTGGTACGTCCGTGCCCTACATTGGTATGTGACATGTAGGTGTTTACCCTGGTATGTACGGGTGAATTGACAATAGATCCGCGAAGTGACTGCACGAGTGTATGTGAGTAGTTAGGATTTAGCATTCACTGAGTAAATTTTTGACTTTGCTCACACCACAAAACTTTGATTGATCTTTGCAGGGAAGTGCTGAGTGAAACGCCCAGGAGGACTACCTCAACCGTAATTCGGTGTTCAATATATTTTTTTTTATTCAAATAAAATACGTGTTGAAATTTATAGAAGATTGTTTGTTTAATACTTGTCTCACTACCTCCGAGTTTCCTGTATCATGGAAAATTGCGAATGTGTTACCTATAGCTAAATCAAAGTCCCCCGAAAGCCCAAATGAAAGCATCTTTTGTTTTTTGTCCAAGGCACTCGAGAAGTTACTGTATTCGCACGTCCTGGAGCACTTAGACACCAACAATCCCCTAACCCGTTGGCAGTCAGGTTTTCGGCCTTCTCATAACTGTGAGACTGCTCTTTTGAAAGTGAATACCGATATCCGTAAATGTCTGGATAAAAACTGGTTGACTGTCTTAACTCTACTGGATTTCTTCAAGGCTTTTGATAGCGTGCACCACACTAGGCTTTTATCGAAACTTTGCACTCATTTCAATTTTACATCCTCGGCCGTACTTTTAATATCCAACTTTCTTACTGAGAGATATCAACAAGTGAGTATCGCTGACCATCTGTCAAGCTTACTGCCATTGTCTTCGGGGGTACCGCAGGGTTATATACTTGATCCCCTTCTTTTCAGTCTTTATATTAATGACCTCCCTGAAAACATTAAGTATTGTAATATACATCTTTACGCCGATGATGTACAATTATACTTCAGTCGGCCTATAGGTCTGATCGAAGATTGTGTCGACCGCATAAACTCGGATCTGAATAGAGTTGTTAGTTGGGCAGAAGACAATCTCTTAGTATTAAACCCCACTAAATCACGTGCAATGGCAATATAAAGGCAGAGCTTGTACACAACCGATATTCCCCCTATTGCTTTGAACTCTGTCAATTTGACGTATGTCAATACGGTTAAGAGCCTTGGAGTTGTCCTTAATACTTCCATGAGTTGCTGTGACCAAGTCAATAGTACCGTTGCTAAAATTTACATGGGACTTCGACGGCTGTGGTTGTTTGTGGATGTACTGCACAGATCTATGCGTATGAGACTTATAAAAATATTACTCCAACCTTATTTTACAGCGGGTTGTTTAGTATTCCCGCATTTAGATTCCACATGCGCTCGAAAGGTAAATGTAGCTTTTAATGACTGCACGAGATTTATATTTGGGATGAGCCGTTATGACCACATCTCACCTGTTCGGTATGCTTTGTCCGGTTGCTCCTTAAATACGATGCTCATCCGCAAACAAATTATCTTTTTACACAAGCTAATTTACAACAAAAAGCCATTATATCTCAGTGATGAACTGAATTTCATGCATTCTTCAAGGAATTAAAACATCTCTATACCACGTAATAGATATTCCATATATGAAAACTCCTACTTTGTTCAAGCTGTACGCATTTGGAACTCAATTCTAGCGGTTTTTCAGGGGACGAGCGATGCGAGAGTTTTTAAGAGGCTTTTTTTTCAGTACTTGCCACTTGATTGTTGATTTTGTGGTTTTTGGGTCTGGCTTTTCCAGCCGTCTTGCTATGTATGTAAATGTAATTTCGTTTAATTTAATTTAATTTAATTTTTCTTTTTCTTCAATTTTCATTATGTTTGATTTTTTTGTCATTCATTATAATTACAATTATATGAAAATATTTTTTCTTTCTCTTTTTGATTTGTATACTAATATTGAATTTGAATTTTATATTTTGAATTATTTATAGTAATTTTTTTGCTTATAATTATGTAGGATAGGTATAGATACTTTCTCTTTAGTTCAGTACGGAAAAAGATTTTGTTGTCTTGTTGTACAATCCCCTAATAAAATTAATTGGATTGAGTTGAATTGAATGTCCCGACTTTGTCTGTCAAATACTGGCAACCCTAATTCCAATTTCTTGTACAATATTATTTCTATGCGTTAATGACAAACTTGGTGTGCTCTATGTCCATTACTCAATCTAGATTCTACGGTATAATAAAATTTAGTTCACGTCCGAATCATAGAGATAACTTTTCAATGTTTTTAAATTCATCGATATAATTTACAGAAATTACTTTGTCTACCTAATAATAATTTCCGTTTCATATTTTTTAACATTCACCTACTCATGTGAGGTTAATTTTAACTGAAAAACTTTGCATTTTTTATCATTAGTATGTACCTTAATTATATTATAATTACATCACAGAATGAAAGTATTGTATCTGAAAATAATGCCAGTTGGGCATCAAAGCGAAGAAAAGTTCTGCTAAAACATTTTCTGTAGGTACATATATTTCTAAAACCAAAGCTCTCATTGCATATTTACGTGTCTGAACTCATAAAAATTGTTGTCGGCCTCCAAAAATGCATATAAATTCGAAGAAAAAATTGCTGCCTTTCCTACATCAGGTCGATTTGATTGATTTTATACCCAGCGGGAAAAATTGGACTGCCTGACTTAGACAAGGTTTAATGTCAACATTAAAATTTTTATTCTAACCTCCCATTCGTTCATATTAAAACAAGATAATTTGCGTTATGGTAGCTTTTGAGCATCTCGTGCTTTTATTTGCTTTTTCTGAATAACTTTTGTGCTTTTCCATTTTTGTTGTTCATAACAAATTACGAAAACGATTGAGCAACTTTTATCATATTGATCTAATTTTCTGCATCGACCTTTTCAGATAAAAACATTTTAAACTTTAAATTAACATTTTTCATTAACTTATACCTATATCATAAAATTAAAATCGGAGCAATATTAATTGGAACAATTGTATATACATTTCTTTAATACTTTGGCTGTTTGGTATTTTTGTGTTGCATTACGAACAACATCCCCGAATTGCTACTATCTTGCAATTAAAAGAGATCGAAGAAAAATTTTTCATCATTTCATATAACTTTATATTCTAAATTCCACCTACATTATTTCCAAGTTGGATTTGTTTATCTGTACAATAATTATTAATAGTCTTCTTTCTGGAATTAATTTACTTTCTCAGGTTTTTCTTGTAAAAAGTCTGATATATTAAAATATTGTTACGTGCAATAGAAAGAGACAACTGGTGACATCTACTGGCAATAAACAACTTCAGGTTCGGAGAGTAAATGACTTCAGGTTCGGAGAATCGATTATGAAAGTTCAGGAATAGAACAAATAGAATAGTCAAGAAGCTTTTGGAATAGAACACTCCAGAATAATCCGGAGTGTTTCTAGGGTATAAATATCACAGTTGTCATCGCCAAGAAAAAGAGTCTTGTTTTAGACGTTGCAGTGTTAAGAAGCGAAAGTAATAAAGAAGCGATAGTGTGTAATTAGATTGCGATAATTGAAAGTACAGTGTTAGCGATAATTAGAGTTGAGTTGATTAGATGAATGTTTGTGAACTTTATATGATTTAAGTGTAATAAAGAACTTATATATTAATTATTTAATATTGTGTTTTAAATAACGAACCAAAGGCCACGCTCGCAACAATATCTTTATAAAACTTCTGAAGTATGTTCTATAACATAGTACCTATATAGTAGAAAATAGCTTGAACAATTTTTAAATCTAATAATCAAATATAAGAATCGATCCTCTGAAATTCGATCCTTTTGTCTGCCATATGGTCGTGACTCGAGTTTTTGTGTCGAATCAAACCGATTCCCATAATTAGTTTTTTGCAGAAGATTGGCATCTCCAGCCTTGCAGTCTCAATTAATTGAAAACATGGAGGGAAAATTAGGTTATTTAAAGTACCGTATGAGCAGATTAGTTGTTAAGGAAATTAAAATATTGAAAGAAATAGAGAACGGGCAATAGTAGCCCAAATAACGAGAATATAGTAAGTCCAATACATAATGTAACGAATGCTCTTAATACGCGTATAACTTGTGAACTGAATTCAAAGCTAGCTGATTGGTGCAATAGGCACAGATTTTCCCGAATTGCATGTGACGATATTCTGAAAATTATGAAAGATGAAGGATTTAAACGTTCCAGTTTGTAGAAACACGCATACAACAACGAATTGTGAAGCAATCGTTATAACCGAAATCGCACCGGGTCATTACTGGCATTAAGGGATTGAGAAATCTTTACAAATGTTGAATTTAAAATTAGATGCTACAGTTGGCAACTTGTGTATTCAGGGGCGGATTAACCATAAGGCGGAATTGGGCGATCGCCCGGGGCGAAACCGAAAATAGAAAGTAAAAAGTTATTAAAAATAATGAAAAAATAATCACAGCACCTGATAATACCGTCAAAAAGCATTCAATGTAAATTAATTTAACATAATTAGGAATATTTAAGTGGTCGGGCAGCCCTGCGTTTAATTGCATGCTTTAGGGTGAAAGCAAGGTTAGCGACAGTTTAATTGATAAGATTATAAAATCATATTCAGATCAAGATTTAGATCAGCTTGACTTTAAAAATTCAAAGAGAGTTTATGAACAGGAATTCAGATATGCAACAAGAAAAATGTTTTATATTCAACTCGTCAATGGCAAAACAGTTCGCCGTGATTGGCTCTTGTATTCCTCATCTACTAACAAGGCATACTGCTTACAGTACAAATTATTTAGCAGGCGGATTACTCAGAATGTGAATGCATTTGTTTATGGTTTCAATTATTGAAGGCATTTGGAGAGAATAGTTGATCATGAGCAATCGCTTGATCACAAATATAATATCACTACGTACATTCTAAGAGTCAAGATACAAGGCAGGATGGACACTACTCTAGAAAGACAAAGCTTGACTGAAGAAGATTACTAGATGAATGTTTTAAAGAGAATTCAAGCAGCAGTGAAATTTTTATTTCAAAAAGGACTGCCATTCAGAGGACGGATAGACTATTTGGATAAAGATTGATCAGAAAATTATTTATCTACGCTGGAGTTAATTGTCCAGTTTGATTCATTTTTAAAAAATCATCTGGAGTGAAAGACCAACCAAAGAAGAGGAAATATATCTTATATTTCCAAAACTATAGTGACGAATTTATTGCATGTATCGGAAAAATGATCAGGGAAAAGATACAAGCTGAAATGCACAAAGTAAAAAAGCTAGAAATATATTAAGACCATTTCTTATGATACCCTAGATGACTGCCCGTATGTATTTTCGTATGGTCACCCATTTGATTTTTGAAATGATTTTTCGCATTTATTTCTAAAACGGTTCATCGGACAGAAACAAAGATTATAACCAATTTTATAGGATTTTATATTCTGAAGAACTTTTCGGTACATTAAAACTGTCTAGGACTGATCGTTTTTACAGTATACGTAAAAATCCAAAATTTTTATATGGCAGCACCTTGAAGAGGTTGCCTAATTTAGTCCATTTTTGAAATTATATCTACTGCTTATATGAAAACACACGACAGACGGACGGACTTGCAAAAGTCCAAATAACATTTAATAATATATAGGTGTGTGTCTAATCCATTTTGCTCTACCAAAATAATTTCTAGGCGTTACAAACGGAATGACAAACTTAGTATACCCTATGATTTCATCTAGGGTATAAAAATGTAAATATTGCAATAAATGTTGATTCAACCCCTGATAAACCCCTAAACAGACCAGACTTTCATAATTACATACACCCATCAGAATGTTAAAATGGCTGAACGTTTTGTAAAATGCATAAGATCGGACACAAAGCTTCGGGCTTGGAGGAAACTAATATAAACACTTTAAGAGAACTAGATCTAGACATAAACCATTACAGAGGCCAAGCTTATGATAACGCAAGCAAAATGTCGGGTCAATACGTAGGACAGGATTAAAAGCACGAATAAACGAGCATAATGATTAGCTTTCTATTTTCCTTGCGCTGCACATTGGCTTAATTTAGCAGGAAGTTATTCTGCCGAATGCTACTTGAGTGCTACTTAATTTTTTATGTTCGTTAACGAGTTTTATACCTTCCTTTCTGCTTCAACATGTCGTTGGGAAATACTGGGGGATGCAACTTAATCTTTAAATATGTACTGCTACTTGTCTGCCAAAAAAAATTTCGACGACAACAGGGTCAGCAGGAGCAGATGTAGTAAAGGTAATGTATGAAGACTATGATGCTTTCAAATCTTCTTTGGAAAAGTGGAACAATGAATCTTCATAACCACCTAAGGTCCAAGTTCAAACAAAAGGCATTGTTACAGCTTCTATGGCGGTACATAAAAAATAAGCAATAAAATGAAATGAAAATGCTATTTGTGGAACAAAGAAAAATAGGTAAACCGCTGATTAAAAGATTAACCTGCTTGCAATTCGTTTATTGCGTATGCTTACAATCACACAATAATTCTACAAATAAATAATAATCTAATTCAAAAACAATATTGTTAATTTTATTGTTTTTGAATTAGATTATTATTTATTTGTAGAATTAATGAAGAAAAAAATAATTTAAAAAAAATACTAACTATTAAGTTCTCTTAAATTCTACTTATTACTAATAATCTGCAATAAGAGAAGAGAAAAATATTATTGAAGCAAAAAATAGCTAGCAATTCAAATTTTTGACCGAAACTTTGTTAGTTCTAATATTTTAAATGGGTTAGTAAATTTTATACTTATCTATTCCCAGTAGTATACTCAACCCTGAATGGTTGTTGCAGCTAATCCCTGTGCGCGTTTCTAACCTAAATCTGGACGATGGATTGAACTCCTGGAAATCTCCCAAAAGGTTCAATGCCAATATATGTCCCCTATCCTGAATCCAAAACCAAATCAGCAAAATAAACTCCTGAAAATATCCCCAAAGGTTTCACTGCTGGCTAGATCAGCTAGATGTCTATTTAGTATGGAAATCGCCCAATACTATTGATTTCCCGATTAATCTACTTGACCAGAGTTCCCTACCACACTTCACTTGGATATTCCCCTAAATGAAATGTTTTGTGAAAACCTTACGTTAACTTCAGTTAATTGAATATCTCCCAAATTTACTCTGTCGAATAGTTATTAGTAGCAATAAAAAAGGGGAAACAACAAAAACTTGAGACTACAGAATTTTATTGTTAGCTTGGTAATGCCCCAAAACTATGAATTTGTTCTCTAATCTCAATTTATAGTGAAAAATTTAAATGAGAAATTATCTGGTAATATCCCAAAATATTTTGCCTTTTTTTATATGAAGAAAGATGATCTGAAATCATAGAATCTATTCTCAATGTGGTAATATCCCAAAACCTTGAATTTCTTCTATATTTCAGTATTATTTTAATTAATAGAAAATCTTCTGGTAATATCCCAGAAAAGTTTCATGTGTTATTACCTGTGTGTGAGGAAAAAATTGGTTGTGGGAATAACCATACAAAATTTGAGGAAAGTGAGAAAAAAATGCTAGTGGCAATAGTCCAACTACCTGAGCTTTACTGGTTAAATCCCAAGCAACAAGTGATTTTTCTTCTGAAATTGCCCCCTTTTTATATGGTTGGGACCAGCTGCCGTCTATTGTTGTGTGGCTTTGCTTAGTTGCTGGCTGGCTCTCGACTTTGCGTAAGTTCACCACGGCGCTGTAGATTTTACGTTTTTGATATGACGGGGGCGCCACTATTTAAATGTTGTGGTTTGACAATTTTCATTAAATTATAAATAAAATTTGTGAAAAATCATGATTATTTATTTGTGAGGACGTAACAAACGTGAGACGTAAAACCCAAATCCTGCACTGGATATTGCAGAAGAAAAGATGAGTGTTTTAAAAAGTTCTTTTTCCTTTCAAAAAGGAAACTAGTTATTTTTGTTTTAATTTTAGCTGTGTTTGCTGGTTTTTACAGCATGTTCTGGTTATTACGTGGACCGAACTGGATATATTCGAGATGGATGAATACATACGGTTGCTAATTGCAACAGGCATGATAAAAACGATGAAAGCTTTAGAAACTAGAGTTCTACCAGCTTTTTTTAACCAGATGCTCATACATTTTAATAAGACCAGTAAAATGCTACAAAACATAAACACGGACGTCCTTTTGGTTATGAAATTATATGAATTATTACTTATATTAAATTTATAAAACGTCTGAGAAATAATTTCAATGATTTAGAAAAAAACGGGGGAGGGAACAATTAATGGGTGTCAAGATTTTCAAATCAATAACCAAAGAGCCAAGAGAAGAAAGCTACAAGACGACACAACTAGATTAAATAAGACACCCATTAATGAAAGGGAGAATATGCGACTAAATGTTTTTATTACAATTATAGACATACTAACTGGACTCTCCTCTTTAAGTTGACCTATTACACCCTATGTGTTAACTGTAGCCGTTAAACAGTTATCAACTTATAACCTATTCAGGTCACACCAAAATTAGACGACATTTTTTAAAATGACGTTCTAAGGGAACAAATTATCGTTGAGAATGGGTTTGAAAATAGTTTTGAGAATAGGTTTAGACCTAATAACTCTTAAAGTGCTTCAGATAGCACATTGGGTGTTAGGTCATATTAAAGGGGCGAGTCTACACTTTACAGTTTTTGTTTAAAAAAAGTATGTTAACGACCGTTTTGCAAAAATAATAGAGGTTAAATTTAAAAAAAGGTAAGAAAATCCGAAATATTCAGTGTAGACAACCATAGTTCTTAAGGGGAGAGTGGTCCGGGGCTGGTAGAGTGATTGTTGGAAAGGTCATGAAGTTCTGCATAAAATGAGCTCTTAACTGTGACCGTACGCCCTGTACTTTTCAATATACAGGGTGAGTTGTAAAAAAACTAGTTTTTTTTTCATAATCACCCTGTAACTCCTAAACGGTTGATATGGACCCCCTGCTATACAATTTTGGTTCGTCTAGGTGAGTACTATCACCTCCCGCTCTACTGACCTTCTAGTGGGGAACACCCTGTATACTTCCATACTTTTCATTACACAAGGAATTCAAGTGCGCTTGATGAATTTGATTAGCTACAAATACACATTAGAGGATAGTCCTGGACTTGTGCTTCCATGAGATTTTAGTCGGATAAATATGACGACGACATATATATTTTGAAAAGGTAAAAACATTCGAAGAAGAGTTCATCGTAAGGCGAATATTCTATAAATTTTATTCCCACTCAGAAATTCAATTTAGAGCTCGTTTGTGCCGAAAAAATATTTTCAGTTTGTATATATGTATATATATTTATTATGCATGAGTCGCGAAACAATGTTAATTTCCTTTCGAACTTAAAACAAGTTTCTATCATAAACTCTCCATAGACATTTAAGTAGCTTTATCTCGTCGTTCATATGCTTGATGCTCCTTCCTCTTAATTCATGCTTATCCGCTTCCGGTCAACAGAATCTGACCTCACGTCTACAGTCCCTAAGTTCTGACCATCATCAGAGAATAAATTCACTTTAAGTCCCTTGCCCTTGTCCACAAAAAGCTCATATCAAATATCAACGGAAAATAGAGAAAAGATGAAGAAATTTCCTTTCATTCGAGTCACGTACGAATTGCTAAGGTAGAAATGCTGTCAGCTAAAACCTTATTTATGTTTGCACTTGTAATAAATAAATAAATAAAAATTAGTTTTGTCTAATCTATAGGAAGTAAAACCAAGAAAAAATCAAATCGGACGTTCAACAGGAAGTTTTTCCTCTAATTAAAAACCTAAAGGAAGAAGTATTACGCTTAATATTTTTTTTGCGATGTTTTGGCCTTAGAGGTGAATTCAAGCATGATATCAAACATCGACCGTAGGAATTTTGCACGATAAATAATTTGTTTCTAGCAAATTGGTGATTCCCTTGAGAACGCGGTGACCTAGTCAATTTAAATTTATACGCAGTAATTTGATGAAAAAACGAAGATAAAATAATGGTAAAATCGGGCGACTCCCTCGTTCATTGCAGATTTGTCACGTAGACTATAAAAACGGTATCATGCTGAAGAGTTCTGCGGAATGTAAACACCTATGAAATTATTGTTAAAGCTGATAGGGGAATTAAGGAATAGGAGGATGACTAAAGGACGTGTTTAACAAAAATCTTTAAAGCAGGGACGAAAAATTATCATTCTTTTATGTTTTTGTCACTGAAAATGAAATAGAAATAAGGATCTTTTAATGAATATGACTAATATGACCTTCTGCAAATGAACTGGTCATTTCTAGCGCAGTTTTAGGGGCTAAGAGCAATGAAATTAAAAATATGTTTTATTATTATATTTAGAAATTAATTTGATTGGTTTCCAGTCTTGCACAAATTGAATTTTCTTCTTTTTCCAGTAATTGTCAAGGATAATTACCTATCCATCCACTTTCATAATTTTTGTTTAATAACAGTTACTTTTTTACTACTTCAAATCTTTAAAAGGTCACCGATCGCAGTTCGGCTATCATCAGTACACTAAAATGTCACTGCTCCTAAAATTTGTAAGATTTGCGGAGTGGTGCGTAATTCAGCTAAGTTTGGTCGTTAAAGCAGGGATAGTCCTTGTCTAATATTGCTAGAAAGATCTCCAATAATTTCAGTAGATTCATTTCATAGCCTTTATTACAAACATGACAAATCTTTTTACTTATATCTGGTACATGCTAATATCTCTAATATTGTATTTTCTTAAATTGTTAGCTACTGTTACCGGAAATTTCCTTAAGTGTGGTAAGCTTGTCCAAATATTGTCGACTACAACTATTTTTTGAAGCCAAGTTACTTCTTTTATTGGTTTTTTCTTACTTTTCATACTAACTTTTGTACGACCAAAACCGCATCAAAAACAACCACGTAACTGAATTTTTCTATGTAATTTTTAAAAGATAAGTTCGAGCTCCTTGTCCCTGTAGGAATACCTCAGTCTTGTGAGTCTGATGTACGAACGAGGTAATTAGTTGGTTTTGTTCGTATCTTATAAAGTAGTTTTAATTGTGGCGTGAGATATGGCGGTCACAAATTACCCGGTTTTTTTAACTGTTTTGCTGAAATTAATGCGTGGTCTTTCCCATTGGTGAAATGTGACATTCATCATAAAGCTTTAATAATGCATATAAATTTGTATAATTTTGAGACAGTAGGTAACTATTAATCAGATTTACAGTTAGATTTTAAGAACGCAAATTTGATTAATTTAAATGAATTCTTTTCTAATGTAGATTGGATGGAAATTCTTGCAAAATATAGTAAAACATAATGCGCAGCCAGTGAAACAACTTCCAGTCACATTCGGAAATATGCTTATATATTTACATAAGTAAATAAATTAAAAGCATAAAAAGTTACTTATATTCTTTGAAGTTTTAGCCAATTGAAGAAGTTCTTTTCCAAAGGCATTATAAATATTGCATTCGTAAAACAAACTAATTCTATCTTTGAATGTATGCCATTTAGCCTTCAATATATGTTCTCTTTGAGGGTACAAAAGTTTAAAATCAATATTTATCTGAAATCAAAGTGCAGAATGCATCCATCGAAACAATAAATTTAAATGCACACTTACCAATACTGGAGCATTACAGTACTTAAGTTTAGGCCAAGCTTTTATAAAATCGTCAGTCGACAGCTTCTTCAAATCTGGCTGTCGCAAAGAAAATGTTTTTTCCCACCTATCACAAGTCGGGCTCCAAATCGGATTTTCCCTCTGTAAGGCGATTTTTAGTGCTGTAGAAATTGATTCGTCGATTTCTACATTAGTTGTAATATCTCGTACTTCATCAACAGTTTTGTTTTGTTTAGGTAAATCTTCTAATTTTCTTTTCTTTGTCTTGCAGTTAAAGTATTTTGCATAAAGTTTCCCGCCAGGATTTTTCTTAGCCTGACGAGGGAAATAATAGTAGTCCTAAATAAAATTAAGTTATAAGGAAAAAATTTGAAAACCGATATTTATACACTTACTGAGACTTTTTTCTCTTGACTTAGTTCCAAAGGTAGTTATATCGTTTAGTATATCCATGAAATCATTAGGTTTAAGCACTACATTTCTGCATATTATATCTTCAACAATAATTAGAATTAATTCATTCCTCTCTTTTTCAGTTAAAAGGGAATTTACTTCATAACCTTCAAATATATTCTTTCCTTTTGAGGTTTCATTTAACAGAGTGGAAAATAGACTACAAAAATTGTTACACGAATCTAATGAAAAACTAACAAACTTTTTTCTACAGAAGTGTAATTACATACCTTCGGGCGCGAAGAGTTTACTGTTGAAGTTGAAGCTGGCGAAAAGGTGGCAAGGTAATCCTCCTTTTGCAGGGATAATATCCATTCTGATACTTTTGATGACATAGTAATTGTATCATCGTCAATTCCGTACTAAAAAAATATTACAAACATAATACACAGTAATTCATAATTTGGCTATAGATTATAGAAACTTATAGAGAATTTGAAATGTGAAGTGATTTAGTGTTAATTACACAAACATGTTTAACAAATTTGTCGAAATAAATTGTTAATATGTTATTTTTCTTGGATTCTTACAACAATCGGTTAAATGTTTTAAATAGGATAGGTAAAAATTATGCAACTTACTTCTTTCTTTTTCCATGCAAATAGCTTTTCTCGAAATTCCACGCGATAGCCCATGTGCTTCATTACATCTGCGATCTCATCTCGCTTCAGGTATTTCAAACATCTAAAAGTCACACCAACAGCTAAAATAGGGAATTATATTTTACTATACTAATATTAATATTAGTAATAAATAAATTCACTTACTCTTTAAATCTGCATAAATAATTTCCAAATCGAATTCTCTTAACAAATTTTTCAATTCAAGGTCATCACCATCACTTTTTATTTCATCTGTGTTTGTATCACGGTAATTTTTGTCTGATGGAATTAAAATATCATTTTCGTTAATTACAATAACACTGTTCACTAACGGTTCATTATTGTCGTTTTTATTATTATTATCTGAAATTATTTGGGCATTTTCTCGCAACCACTTCAGCTGATCAGTATTATGAAGTGTTTGTTCCATTTTACCATACTAAAAGACACTTTAACTACACGTTATTTGTTTATATTTGTAGAAATATCTTTAACAGTTCTCACAATTGTCTTCACACGTATCTCGTCCACTGCAAGGCAACAACAACAGCCGTGCAAGTTTCAACGAGTTATAAATTCCACACTTTAAACTTACACAGTCCTTCGTTAAATTAAAACTGATGCTTTTAAATCAAATATGTTTTAATATGCTCTTAAGATGGCATTTTTAATTTTAAAGCGGACAGTTTGAAAACATTTTATGCTCGCACTATTTTCAAAGTGGAGTCTTCCAAATTACAAATTCAACTTTTATACCAAATATCTTTTCTTTAAAACTCAAAGTATAATAATATTTTGAAATTAAATACTTTTCCACTTACTTTTAATGCGAACTTTTTCTCTCAGTATATGCATCTAGTCTCCAATTAGTGGAACTTGCTTATTTTCTACAACATGACGACATACTGGAAGGAATTTGAGTCGCTCACCAATGGTGTAACAAACCTAGAAAGGATATGCAACACAATGAAAGACAATAATACTTGTACTCTGACTGTCTCTCATTTTTTCGATTTATTGGTGACCATAAAAATGACCAACGAATTACTACAAAACATCAAAACAACCCAAGAGTTAAGAGAGCTCTTCTGGATGTAATAGGAAATATGGCAAATTCATTATTTGGAGTACTGGATTCGAAGTACGCCGAAAAATGGCTCAAACAATAAAAAATTTGAAGGATAATGACGATCATCTGCTGGAACTAATTAAAAGTCAAACATCAATCATACACTCTACAACATATGTAAATCGTATAAGGTAATTGAAATTGAACTTCGGAACTTTGACACGAACGTCAACTTCATCATTGGCCATTTCAACCAATTGCATCAAGAATTGCATTAACAAAAATCAATGGAAGTCTTTAATGCAGCATCTGTCAAATGTCAAAATTACTCTTAAAGGAATGTTACCGGAAATATGTTGAAAGCACAGAAAATTCCCTTCAAGGTAATCTTAGATCTTTTTGGGCATTTAGTAAAAATTTAAAACGATCTAATATCAATCCAAAGGAATTAACATATAATGACACCACCTCTTCTTCCCCCAAATCTGTAATCGAAATGTTTTCAAATTACTTCAAATCAGTTTATGACGGTAGGGAGCCTATAGCCCCGTCTATCTTTCAACAGAACCAATCGATCACTATTAAACTAGGTACCCTCTCGCCTGAACATGTCCTTATAATTTTGAAAGATCTAGATTGTAATAAAAACGCGGGCCCTGACGGCATCCCTAACATCGTCTTCAGAAAATGCGCTGTCAGTCTAGCAGAACCCCTTTGCAAATTATTCAATCTCTCAATAAATAATAAACTTTACACTGCAACCCTCAAGAAATGTTCCGATTTGCCTGTCTTCAAATCAGGTGACCCAAAACTCATTACTAATTACCGTCCCATCTCGATTTCCAATGCACTCGTACGAAAAAGTTATATACAACCAACTGCTACCATTAATAAAACCATTCATCTCGGAACAGCAGCACGGATTTCTACCCGGTCGATCCACAGTCTCAAACTTAGCTCTATTTACGGACTCGATCGCCTGTGCCCTTGACGAAACTAAGCAGCTGGACTCTGTACATACGGACTTTAGTAAGGCTTTTGATAAAATAAACCATAAGCTATGCCTTTCCAAAATGGCTAGCTTAGGGCTTCATCCCGACACCGTATCCTGGTTCTCTTCCTACTTGTCCAAAAGGGAAAATGTCGTAGTCTTTAATGGTCAGGATTCTTCATTATTCCAACAAATCTCCGGTGTACCTCAAGGTACAATACTTGGACCATTGATATTTCTTATCTATATTAATGACTTGCCTTCTCTCCTTTCATCTAACTGCTTATTATAGCAGACGATGCGAAACTGTATAGAGTTATTAACAATGTTACCGACTGCGTCCTCCTTCAAAAGGATATTCTTCAATTAGAAAAGTGGAGTCTAGAGAACTGCATTGAAATTAATGTCAGCAAGTGCAAATTTATATCTTTTTACCGCAAAAGGGACTTTATCTCCTTCGATTATAGATTCCATAATATATCTTTGTCTCGTGTTGATGAATTAAATGACTTGGGAGTTATATTTGATCGTAAGCTTCTCTTTGCATCACACATAAATTTCATTACATCAAAAGCTTTCCGTCAAATGGCCTTCATTTTTCATACCTGTCAGTCATTTAAGTGTGCGGCTTCATATACTACTCTTTTTAACTCCCTAGTAAGAAGCATTCTCGAGTATGCGAGCCAAGTATGGAATCCATTTTACTCCTCATATATATCACAGATCGAGGTCGTCCAGCGTAGATTCACCAGAATCACATTATTCAAGCTTGAAAACATGTCCATGGAATACCACGAGAGACTAACCAAATTCAACTTGTCTACACTTGAGAACCGAAGAGCCTTCCTGGATTCAATGTTCTTATATAAAATCCTTAATGATCGGATATCTTGCATATCCTTGCTTTCCCGTTAGACTTCCATATTCCGCCCCGGAACTCTAGACATAACACCCTTTTTAGATTGCCAACTAGTAGAACCAACATAAAAGATAAATCGCCCATCGTCAGAATACAAAAGTCATACAACTCCAGATTTAATAATATAGACATTTTCAACACTGGTCTTCTGACATTTAAAAGGTTGATTCTGTTTGAGATCGGACAATAAATATTGGCTTATTCTTTTTTCAAATATTGCTTTGCCCTTCCCGTTTATATTTATATTTAACCCAGTTTTTAGTATGATATTGATGAATATTCTATTTTTATATTATTACTATTTTTATCCTTCTATAGTTCTCCCCATCTTTGATGCCTCTGTAGTCCATACAACTGTATTTTTCCTGCTCATTCCTAATTAACTCTCTCATTTATGTACACCTTTAAATGAGCACGCATAGTTCTGTTTTGCTGCTGACCTACTGAATTTCAGCCCTTTAGTGTGGTATTTTGAATTTATTTTGAATTTATTTTGTAAGTATGCTTCTAATTTTGTAGTGAATATCCTATTGAATTAACTAGCTGTAACATTGTAGCTTTGAATTTGCTGATTGTTTATATCTGTAATTATTTTATTGAGATTTAGTTCTGCAGTTGATGCAGTGGTTTTTGTCTCGTAAGTACCATATTTGAATTCTGGTTTGTAGTTCTGTAAATACTAGTTTTATTTTAACTGATTGATATTGAATAGCTCTGAATTTTTCCCTCCAATGTACTTATATTGATCAATTTTGTAACTAATCTATTGAATTGTACTTTTGTAGTATTTGGTTGTAAGTTTAGTTATGCACTACTAGCTCTTAAGTTATTGTATCACTTGTATTATTTTCTTCTTCTTGATTTAGCTTGTAAAACCATCCACTTGTTTGTATAGCTATAATGGTAGTATCATAATAGGAGTGTAAAAAGCTCTGTAATCTACCATTTTTAATTGACCGAATAAATAAATAAATAAATAAATCTGTACGCCTAGTTATTACTAACTATCCTATCAACAAATTCAATCTCTACTATTACATGTATTGGTTGATACTCATCACGGAAAAATAAATCCGCAATTGTTAGTTTCCAGCAATTACAAGCTAAACTCACCCACATCAACTAACAGTTATGATCAGCACTTCGAATTCCTCCGAAACAAGACAATCCACTAGAATTATATCGTCTAATGATAATAGAGGGAAGAGTCTTGCAGCACACCTAATTCTCCGGGTAAAACTACAATTATTCTAGATGAACAATTCGAAATTCTACGAGTAGTTCCTGTGCCGATTTTGGTTAATGAAACATTCATTACAATAAAGCCGACATCTGACTATCTCATAATCAACTTGCATCCGGACCAATGTTATCCCCTGTCAGAGCAAGAAATGTTATCATGTACCATTATTGGCGACTCGACTCACACATGGAAACAACATCATGCCCTGCATCGTAAAGGCTCCAATGCAAGTTCTTGTGAGTTCACGGAAACACCACGACGGATTCAACTATTAGATACAAATCATTGGATCTATGTATGTTATGAAGAAACTATAGTTAATAACGTGTGTGGAACAAAGGTTTCTCAACAAACACTAGAAGGTTCAGGAATCTTGAAATTAGCCAACGACTGCGCAATTAAGGAAGATTTTTTTACTATACAAGCCCATAAAAAATTGCTTAAATACTGTACCAACCACCCGTCACATGAGAACATAGCTACGGACATTCAAGAGACTCAAAAGCGAATACAGAAGAAGTACGAACATCTGCTTTTCCACACCCATGATGCTCATCAATTCCTCAACGCATACTCTGGATTGTTACTCATCACCGCTCTTCTAGTATATCTTACATGGAAATATCAAGCCCAGCGATGGTGCCCACGCAAGGAAACTAACGCATCAATACCCACACCCAGCTCAACTTCATAAATTCATAATAATCAAGTTTCATTTTCATTGCTCAGTAACAATTTCATTTATAGGTCAATTCTTCTTGCAGCTAGTTGTAAAAAGTAAATTTAATGCAAACGTAAACTATATTGCACTCAAAGTAGTTCTGATTACAATATTTGTGTATAGGTTTTGTATCGTTGCATCATTAATACAAGTACCGGTATCGCAACCTGGGTTTCTGAATAATCTGCTAGGTTTACGAACCTACTGCAGTATATAACAAGGCGGCAAGGAAATTCTTTGTCGCGGGAAAAGCACCAGTCATCAAGACGGTTGTATTTTGTGGAAGATAGGATTCACCATTGCGAGGACACAGGGATGGAGGCCATCTTGACGTTAATGGCGCATACATAATTACAGAGAATGAGGGTAACTTCCGAGCCCTTCTGAAACAGAGAGCTGACAGCGGTGCTAAACTTAAAAAGAAAACACTTGTTAACTGCTAAAAGAAATGTCACATACATAAACTGGAAAACACAGATCGAAATAATCTCAGCTTGTAGTGATATAATTTTACAAAAAAACTTCTGACAAAGATAAATGATGCCAAGAATTTTTCAGTGATTACTGACGAGACAACAGACATCTCCAATGTTGAACAAGTATCTCTGTGTGCCAGACATATAGATCAAGACAATAATAATATTGGAGAATATTTTTTTCAGTTTGTCCCGATATGTGATATGACGGGCAAGCGAATGAGTGATGTTATTTTAAGCAAGTTAGGAAGTTTTGGAATTGATACGCAGTACATTCGTGGATAAGGTTTTGATGGAGCTTGAGCTATGAGTGGAATTTTTATTGGCGGTCAATCTTACATAAAAAAGGAAGTTCTAAATGCTCACTGTGTTCACTGCCGCAGCCATTCCATGAATTTAGCCATATCCGACGATTGTGATTCTATGATGGTTAGAAATTGCTTTTGAACTGTTAATAAGGTCTATCAGTTTTTCAACACGCCTACGATACAAGCTGTGTTAAGCAACTTTTCGAAGACTCCCTCTAAAAAACTCAAACAGCCAAGATCCAATCAATGGATACAACGGCATTATGCTGTTGACGTTTTTGCACAAAAATACGATGAAGTGCTGAAGAAATATAAACATGTACTGACAAAGACACTAGTACAAATGCATACATTTTACATTGCGCAATTCATAAATTTGAGTTTATTGTATCTCTTCGCGTAGTCAGAAAACGGTTTTCATGCAGCTTCCCTCCTACCAAATATCTCGAGGCAGAAAGCATCGACTTTTCTGGAGCCGTAAGTTATGCTTGCCAAAACACTCTTGATGCGTTAGAAGAAATAAGAGAAAAGGCAGATGAAGAATTTTCATCACTCTATGAAAAGGTCGTTCAAACGTGAGCTATATTAATATAATACCACAATTATCCCAGGGACAGACAGGGCGAGATAACATGCCCAATGATGGGCCTGAATCTTAACACAGAAAAGCTCTAATTATCCCATTTATTGACCATTTTATTGTCCAACTGAACGAAAGGATTTTATCTTATGTCATATAAAAGTAAGTGAACCCTTTGCAGACTCGCACGATTAGTATAGAAAGAAAATAATTACTTAGGAATGAAGCTATTTGATTATGCTAGGTCAGTTAAATGCAGTGTGTGCCCGTAATAGGTAGTGCGCGGAAGTACAGTGTTCGAGATTCGGAGCTAAGGCTGAATGGTGAGTAATTGTTTTGAAAGTATTTTGTGATTGAGTGACTGAATGCGTGCTTTGTAGGTCTATTTATTAATAGTTGTATTCGAAGGGATGCATCGCTCTATAGCTGACAGAGCCAGTAATCTCTTGCGGCTTGTATGAGTGTGCGGTATCATAGTAAGTTGTCATGGTGGTATGTTGTAGGGGTACCATCCTTGATTTGCCAAGGTGGTATGTTGTAGGGTAGTTCAGGGATCCGGTTCGACTACAGTGAGTTGTTATGGCACGACCCCCCCCCCCCCCCCTCGTTACCCTTGGAGTGATATTAACCACTGTATTGAGTTGTCGCGGTTGGGTACCACTCATTTTGCATCCGTGAGAGAATGTTTTCTCGGAAGTAGCTAGGAATGTTATGGTCGGATTTGCATAGGCTAGGATATTTAGGTACCTCTAAAGTACAAACTCACTGAACCTGTTTGTTCACGAGCTGTTTACTTCCAGGTAACCTTGAATTGGGAGACAAGCGTCAAATAGAGCAAACTCATTCCGAGTTCGGCGGTATCTGAAGTAATTTTGAGGACAGAATTAAATAAAGTATTAAATTATCTCAACTGTGTTTTACCTTGGTAATAAATTTTAAAATTACTAATTGTTTAATACTAAAATGAATATTTTATCCTTTGCTCAAAACGTACTTCTCAAAAAGCAATGAATATCTTATTTAAAGAATATATCTCAGATCTAACAGCAGTTTTATCAAAGCAACTCATCGAAGATATAAAAGTATGGAAACGGATGCTAAAGGCAGTGGTATTGAGAGAAGAGAATAATTCAGATCATCTCAGAAAAAGTATAAAACGATCAGTGCGATCGAAGCTCTCCAAGCGTGCAACATATTAATGTACCCTTCTGTGCACAAACTTCTGCAAATTTTGCCAACTTTGCCAGTAACATCATGGCACGCTTTTTCAACTTTAAAATATTTCAAATCTTATCTGAGAAATTTGATAAATATTAAAAGTAAAGAAAAGCAAAATTTAAAATTCGGATTCGTAATTGCGTTTTCTAATTTCTACGGTTCATTTAAAAGTGCCACCGAACTGTGACAAATGTGATAGGATATTTAGAGATGGCCAAAATGCTAAATGCAAAGGAATTTGTGAAAAAAAATGTTGTGCTGAATGTGTAAATCTATCGGATTTTGATATAAAAAGTGTGCCAACAAAGAAAAATATTCTGTATATGTGCGATACATGTATCGATTATATAGGAAAACAGTATTTGAGAAATTTGAGTGTGTGTTAAGTGAAGTTACGGAAAATAAAAGAAAATTAACCGTTCAAGAGTGCGAAATTAAAAAAATGTTAAATGAGTTAAAACAATTATCCAAAGACGAAAAAACAACAAATCACAATCCGACTACATTAAAACGTGAACCCCCATTGATTATAAAACCAAAGGTTAAACAAAATGCAATGAAAACGAAAGAGGATTTGCAAAAGAGCATTGACCCCACAAATTTCAAATTTACTGGGATGTCAAGTAATCATAATGGTGTGGTAACAAGAGAAACTGACTGAAAAGAGGAAACCCTTAAAATATAGACAGTAGTAGAGCAGAAATTAGGTAATGCATATGAAGTTAAACTTCCAGTATTACGTAAACCAAAAATATATATACCAGGAATACAGCATAAATGGGTGAGGATGAATTAATTCAGCAAATTAGATGTCAAAATGATCACTTAAAGAAAAATGAACTTAAATTAGTGAAACTGGTTGAATTACAAAAAAGAACAAGGAATTCTTATGGTGCAATAATTGAAGTTGATCATGAGGTTTTAAAAAAGCTCTGGAAAATAAAAAAAAATAATATCGGATGGGATAGGTGCAATGTGTATGATGGGATTATTGTTAAACGGTGTTTTAAATGCCTGGGTTTCAATCACAAATCGGGAGAATGCAAAAAAAATGAAGTGTGTCCAAAATGTAAGGAGAACACGATACAACGAAATGCAAAAGTAATGTAATTATTTAAAAATGCATAAACTGTGAAAAAGCTAATGAAAGCTTCACTTAGAAAGTAATCATAATGTGATGAGCAAAAAATGTCCGGTATATATAAACAAGGTAAAAATGGTTTTTAGCAATTACGGAAAATTAAATGCGTGCATTTACATATTCAAGGTTTAATTAATAACGTGACGGAACTTGAACATTGTATAAATGAAGGGGAATATGAAATCATAATGCTAACGGAAACCCATTTAAAAAGGAGATTGAAGATGGTGAAGTGATTTTGGACACATATAGACTGATTCGTTGTGACTCAAATTCAAACCGTACGGGAGGTGTGGTTATATACCTGCGGAAGGCGTGGCAATTTGAGATAATAGAAAACATAGAAACAAACACAGGTATTTGGTGGATGGTTATAAAGTGTGCTTTAATTAATAAAAGACTAATGATCGCGCTTACGTATAGATCACCGAGTTACTCGGAACGTGAATTTTGTGAACGTGGATGACTGTGTTTGATGAGTGGACGGATGATATATTGGTTGTGGGAGATTTCAACATAAATTGGTGCAATAATTATATTTATAGAAATGAAATTCAACGAATTGCTCAAGATAATGCACTAAGCCAAAACGTGGGTGAGTTTACACGAATTTCAAAGACTTCTAAGACATTAATTGACTATGTGTCTATGTGTTTGCAAATTCAAAAAATATAAGTGTCAAGATAAACTGTAACAAGATAAGTGATCATGAAGCCCTTGATATTGAAATTAATAACCATGAAATAAGAAGTAAGAGTAGTGAGAAAATCGAGTATGTGCGCTATGATAGAGAACGTTTAAGTGATGAACTTAAAAACATTGGAATTTCAAATTTAAACAGAATTAATGACTTAGATTTGTGTTCGGAGGGACTAATTACAAATATGAGAAGCGTCTTGGAAAAGTTTAAAGTTAAAAAAATTGTAAATAATAATGAGAATGAATGGTTCACGCAGGAACTACGAGTGATAAAGCGAGAATAAGAGAATGCGTATACAAAAGCAAAAATTAGTAATGAACTAGTTGATTGGAACATATACAAAGAGGTAAAAAATAAATATTAGAACATGATTAAAAAACCAAAGATAGTTATATAAGAACAAATATAGATAATGCATGTACGCAGGAGAGGAAATGGCAACATCTGAAAAAGAATGTATTAAAAGAAACGAAGGAAATGGTATTTGGAGGAGATAAGGTAATAGATTCCCAACAAATTTCGGATAAACTGAATGATTACTTTATTGAAAGCATAAACGAACTCAATAGCTTTATACCAGTAGTCGAATTTGCGCACAATATACAATAATGCTCAACCAGATATGAGTTCGAAAATGTCAATATCCAATCGCTTAAGGAAATCTGTAAATCCATGAATAAGAAGAATAAACACGAAAATTGTATTGGACAATTGGAGCATTATTGGTGACCAGCTAGTCAATATTGTAAATAGGAGTTTAACTGAAGGAAAATGTCCAAGCATCTGAAAGGAATCAATTGTAGTTACCGTGCCAAAAGTGATAAATAAAAACAAATGTGAGGAATTTAGGCCAATAAATACATTAAGCCTATTTTAAAAAAATTTAGAAAAGGTTGTTCAGCTTCAGCTTGAAAAGAACCTAGAGGAACCTGACCTTATTATGAGAGACCAGCCAGGTTTCAGAAAAAGACATAATTGTGAAACAGCATTAAATGTAGTCATAGAGGAATGGAAGGACGAAATGAATAAAATCAAGTTTGCAATAGCTGTATTTTTGGATTTCAAAAGAGCATTTGAAACGATTGATAGACTAATTCTTTTGAAACAAAAAAAAAACGGAAATATGGATTTTTAAGAAAAGAGTCGCAATGGTTTGAGAGTTACCTAAAAGAGAGAACACAAAGAACAAAAGTAAACGGATTAATTTCAGGAGAAAAGGAAATATCACTGGGCGTTCCACAGGGATCGGTACTTGGAACATTATTGTTTCTTATATGTATTAACGATATGGAAAATGTTATTAAGGTAGTAAAGCCTATTTTATTTGCGGATGACACACTAATGTAAAATTTAAAATTCCGTTTGAAATTTAAAATGCATTTAAAAATGCATTTCCTTGTCGTAACAAAATGCAATTTAGCATAAATTGCATTTTGTTATCAGGTAGGCATTTCATTCTCACGATATGCACTGCATACTTACCTACGCGCACAAGTGCATATCGGATTACAGCTTCGATTGATGCATATAGCTCGCATCAAAAAACTTTAGCATTTTCTCACGTACGCTTTTTAAACGTCGTGAGAAAACAATAAAAACAAAAAACAGCTTTTGAAGCGATCACGGGTACGTGGGTACAATTTGCCCAAACTTCGGGGAGTTCTTTTTTCCATCTCGTCGAGGTGACTTTGATTATAGAATATTAACGGAAAATTAAATCGGAGTTAAAAATTGTTAAATCAGAAAATAGTGAAAAATATATATATATTAAGGGAATTAAAGTCTAAAAATGTGAAATATATAGAGGAAATTATATTAAAGAAAATTGTGAAGAAATATAGAGGAAATTATATGAAATTTTTTTTTAAAGAATATAGAAGAAAGTTTAGTTAAGAGGAGTGTTTTAATTTTTACATATCCTGGTGTTTGCTCTCTCGACAGGAGCACGGAGCAAACAAGAAAAATACAACACTATCCATGTTTACGATAGCGTCGTTAGACCACACTTCGAATATTGTTCAACAATATTATACTTATGCACACATGGAGCGATCGAGAGCATGCAGAAGGTACAAAGTAAAGCGATGAGGTATATATTACGATGCAACAGGAGTAGTTACAATATGTTCATTCTGGCGCACTGTTTTAGCTTCCAGGATTTCGCTAAAGATGGCGCCACCGTCGCTAGGTGGCTTGAGCCATATTAAATGTAGGTGTGTGTCTTGGCTCTATTTGTTTGTGTCTTGAATACACCATTGTGTCTTGGGTGCACCACTGAGTCTCGACTGCACCCTAGCGGGATTAACTGGTACTACCAGGATGTGTAATTTGGTCTTGACTGCACCCTAGCGGCATTAGCCGGTACTACCAGCATGCTCCCTTACTACGGTTTACTTAGATAGATATGTGGTCCACCTACATAAATGTAGGCTTTTTATCATGATTTTTCTTGAGCGCCTAAATGTAATCTTTTGGTTTTGAACTAATAATTAAAGTTAATAGTAGGAAAATTTTGTTCATGTCAATGGATTCTAGATGGTGGGTATGGGGGGGGGTGAAGATTGGGAGGGGGTAATACATATGGGAGGGGGGTAATTACATTTTCATCAGAAATCCTCTACAGGCTCTGGTTTTCGAGATATTAGCGTATTAATATTTCAAGTTATTTTTGCTCATGGAAATGGGTTCTTGGCGGTGTGGGGTGGGAGGGGGGCGAAGTTTTCATCAGAGATCCTCTACGGGCACGCCATTTCTTGAGTAAGGTTACCTAGCGGCATTAGCCGGAAGTATCAGCATGCCTTGGTTTTGCTGTGTTCTTTTATTAGCGGGGAAGTTCTAGATATCAGCATGACCTAGCGGCATTAGCCGGAACTACCAGCCTGCCTTGGTTTTGCTGTTTTCTTTTATTAGTGGAGAAGTGTTAGATATCACCGTGATGTCATCTTGGTTTTGCTGTTTTCAAGTGCTTCACCTAAATAAGTTTTCTTAGCAGGGAAGCTGTAGATATCAGCATCAATCGAATTTCACAACATAACATCACCATGAACAGATTCTAGTAGATGTTAGTGGGGGTTCTGGGTATCAAAGCTTTTACAGGATTCGAGTGCAAACGCCATTTCTTGAGTAAGGTTACCTATGCCTTGCTTTTGCTGTTTTCTTTTATCAGCGGGGAAGTTGTAGATATCAGCATGCCCCTCGCCTTTTACAGGATTCGGGTGCAGATGCCATTTTTTTTAGCAAGGTTCTCTAGTGGAATTAGTGAGTACTACAGGCATTTAATGGTAGGTGATATGTTTCCCATCCAATGCCCTGATACAATTTGTCATATTCCATAATTTTGATTCACGTGCAAACGCCATTTCTGGAGTAAAGTTCCCTAGAGGCATTAGTCGGTACTACCAGCATGCCTTGGTTTTGCTGTCTTATTTTATAAGCGAGGAAGTTGTAGATAGCACGTATGACATCATCTTGGTTCTTGCTATTTACAGGGGCTGCACCTGAATAAGCTTTATTAGCGGAGAAGTTGCAGATATCAGCATCATTTGAATTTCACAACATGACATCACCTTGGTTTGATATTTTCTTAGCAAATTATTATTGTTTTTATTGGGTTTAGGGGGATGCGTGTATTGATCCATCGAGTACAAACATCACTTCTTGAGTAAGGTTCCCTAGCCGGTACTACATATTGCCATTTCTTGAGTAAGGTTCCCTAGTGGCATTAGTGGGTATACTAATGGTACTACTAATGGTAAGTAATATGTTCCCCATCCAATGGTCGCTACCGTAAAGGATTTGACACCTCAATTGTACTATAAAAGGATGAAACATGCGGAATCTTCATAAGTCGAAGTTGTAACTCAGCCGAAGGCACACCGAATCCTGTGCACGTGCTGAGTAGATTAAAGCTGTTCACCTGTTATCAGACCTGTTTGAAAAGCTGTTCACCTGTTATCAAACCTGTTTCAAAAGCTGTTCACCCGTTACCAGACCTGTTTGAAAAGCTGTTCACCTGTTATCAGACTTGTTTGAAAAACTGTTAAGCTGTTATCAGACCTGTTTTAAAAGCTGTTATCAGAGCTGTTTGAAAGCTGTTAAGCTGTTATGAGACCTGTTTGAAAAGTTGTTAAGCTGTTATCAGAGCTGTTTGAAAAGCTGTTAAGCTGTCCCCAGAGCTGTTTAAAAGCTGTTAAGCTCTTATCAGAGCTGTTTGAAGAGCTATGAAGCTGTTATCAGAGCTATTTGAAAAGCTGTTAAACTGTTATCAGAGCTGTTTCCAAAGCTGTTAAGCTGTTATCAGAGCTGGTTAAAAGCTGTTTGAAAAGCTGTTAAGCTGTTATCAGGGCTGTTTGGAAAGCTGTTAAGCTGTTACCAGAGCTGTTTAAAAGCTGCTAATTTGTTATCAGAGCTGTTTGAAAAGCTCTTTACCTGTTATAAGAGCTGTTTGAAAAGCTGTGAAGCTGTTATCAGAGCTCTTTGGAAAGCTGTTTACCTGTTATCAGAGCTGTTTGGTTGCCACTTGTTTATCTGATGAAATGGAGTAATGCCCCCATGGTAGAGTATCCGTCGTTCCGCTCATAATATGTCGCTGATTATCATAAGGACTTAATGCAATCTTCGTTTGACTGACAGTGTACACGCTATGGTTATGGGATCGTATGGAGCTCTGAATGACAGTTAATATTCGCTTGTTATTCAAGCATTCCACGTAGTCTTCGAAATTGATTTGCTTCTGGACTACATTAGCCTTTACTCCTTTTGCTTTCTTTACAGTTCTACCATCGTTTATACGCAGACTGCACTTTTTCGAGCGCAAGCCAACAAATTCGCTCATGATTTTCCCATTCAGCTCATCTCATTGTTGTTCCTGCAAAGTATAAAGTTGGAGATTTTGTACGCATCAGCAAACACAAGCATATATTTGAGAAAGGCTATACACCAAACTGGACAGCTGAGATTTTTAAAATTATTAAAGTTCAAAACACAAACCCCATCACATATCGGCTGGAAGATTATCAAGGAAATCCAACCACAGGAGGCTTTATGAATTGGATCTGCTGAAAGTTAAACACTCAAACCTATATCTCGTAGAGAAAATCTTAAAGAGGAGTGGAGATAAAGCTTACGTTAAATGGCTCGAATTTTCATCAAAACACAATTCTTGGATTAATAACAAAGATGTTTTATAATTTCTTGAAAAACAACTATAACTATAATACAATTACAATAAATTTATAATTATAATACTTTTTTATTTTACAATTATACATGTTTAAAACAAATTACTTGAATAAATGAAACTAAAACTATAATACATTTATTATTTACACTTGACTTAGATACTTTCTGCGGCTGCTACTTGTTGATCTGATGAAACAGAGTAATTCTCCATGGTAGAGTATCCGTCGCTCCGCTCATAATATGACGCTTACTATCATAGGGACTCAATGCAATGCAATGGTGATGAGATCGGATGGAGCTCTGATTAGCAGTTAATATTCGCTTGTTATTCAAACATTCGACGTAGTCTTCGAAATTTATATGCCTCTGGACTACATTAGTCTTTACTCCTTTCGCTTTTTTTACAGTTTTACCAGCGTTTATACGCAGACTGTACATTTTCGAGCGCAAGCCAAAAAATTCGCTCATGATTTTCCCATTCATCTCATCCTTAATTAGCCCAGGAATCTTTTTATTAATGACCGGTAAATTGATTTCATTATCTTCTGGGTAATCACTTGTATCAAATTTGTATATATTTTCAGCCATAAACTCATATGCATTTTTCTCTTCAAGTTCATATAGGTAGTAGAGAATCTGTATCAGTATACATGACTTTACATTTATCTCCGTACTAACGCTGCATAAAACTGTAGTGAAAATCGTAGGGGCATGTTTTCGAAATTTCCATAACTGCCATTCCTATATAGAGCGGCTTATTGAATAACATTTTGATTCGCCTTAATTCCACAGCAACTAAATTCTCATTAAATATCGTTGCACTGTGGAAGTTGGGTGCCGCACTCCGAGCTTTTGCACCATAGCGACCTTCCCACTTCATGCAAAGCTTGATATCGCTATACTTGCGTACATTTTCCATGGTCTTACCAAAAGCTGCATTATTCATCTTCTTATAGCTGTCCTTCTCATGATCGCTTGTAGCCTGCATCCGCTTGGTGGTATTTAAGTCAATAAATGGTTTAAGCCAAGCTGATTGGTCGAATTGAAGTACCCGGTGCGCTTTTTTCAGGATGAGTCCATGTGATAAGCATTGCTTCAAATTTCGGTAGTGTATAACATATTTAGTTTTTGGATGTAATGTTATCAGAAGCTTTTCTAATTTTTCTCCAGGTGGTGCTGCATGCTCAGAGCAAAACGGTAAGTCCTTATGCTTAGCATGTAGATGTTGAGGATAATCCAAGCCGACTTCGAATATGTATCCAGTTGGAGAATCATCAGAAATTTCGGAAACGTCGATATTGGGAACATCAACCCATTTGACTCCTCCGGTTGGTAAATGTTGTGACATGGCCCATCCATAAAGGTTATTCACATCAAAATACATCAAGTATTTTTCTTTCTCCTCAGGCTTAAAATCATCCATATATTTGTTATTGGCTTTACTATATCTGTTCGAACATTGACTTATACCACCTCGAATGCCTCTCTCTATGAATAGCAATATATCTACGTCAGTTATCAGCTCTAATTTCACATTAGTGTATTTTAGCATAGCATCCCATGTTAGGCCTGGCATGGTGTAATAATGTGCTGGATTTAATTGTATGCCTTCATGAACACTTCTCGAAAGTTCTCAAACACATCGGCCAATAGGAGAACATCAGTCTTAAGGTATAGATCTGAATATTCACCAAGTGTTTGTATTTCAAATTTTTGGCAGACCTCTTCAGCATGATTGTTGTCCTCAGGAGATATAGCACTGTCAGTCAGTTTATTGTAGAACGCTTCCTGTGTTGGCAAGTTCCGGAAATCCAATTTATCCCAGTCATCAATAAAATCATATGGGAAGACACCCTTGCGTTTAAGAAGTTTGATAGTATCATCATCCAATACCTGCCATACTGATCTTGTAGTGTTTAATTTATCCATCGGCAGCAATGATGATAACTTATCTAAAGATTCAGCCAGAAAACGGAAGGAATCGATGAATCTGAATTTTATGTAGCTGCCGTCCATGTGCTTGGTGAACGAGATATATCTTTCCTTGTTTATTGGTAAGAGATCAACTTTTCCTGTGAAAGATGTAGCTATATCCTTAATAATGAAGTGAGCATCATATCCGGATAAATTGTGAAAAATTACTGGAACTATGGAGCAAGCTTGATACATGAGATTGCATGTATTATCCGCTGGTCCTCGATATTTTCCTGTTAAGTGGCAATGATCCCGAACTCGTTCCTCATTGGCTGCAAACGTTTTTTCACATATATGGCAGCAAGTATTTTCCAAATGTGAACGCCGTTCCTCCTTAGTCAGGGGTTGCATTGGCCTGATGTTCAGCTTCTCCTGTACAGCTATGGCTGCAATCTTTTGCAATTCTAATGCAAACCATTTTTGACAGTCCTTGCCTCGATATGCTCTGTAATATGAGAGCTTAGCATCATGTTTGCAGTGGAAATAGAATCCTATGCTATGAACTTCATGTTCCTGGATTCGCTGTGTATTTTGATCGTTTCCCTGAATCGGCTTCAATATTGATTCAAGATCAGCATACACACAAAACGGGAGTGAATTCTTATGGTTATAATTCTTATATTCCAACCATTTCTTTTCCTCAGAGGGAAACATAATCCTACAGTCGTTTTGTTTCTCACATTCAGGAGTGTGTCATGTTAATTTTTCTTCAGAGTAAAAGTAGAGCAAACATCTGTGGCATATATGCCTTTTAGCATGATTTTTCGAAGTTTGTTTCAATATGAGGGGCGAAAGATCTTTAATCCAGCAGAAATGATATCTGCTGACATCATCATCATCATCATCATCATCATCATCATCATCATCATCATCATCATCATCATCATCATCATCATCATCATCATCATCGTTCTGGCCTTCAAATTGCGTTATTTGATTAAGCGTCATGGGAAATGTTATTCCAGTTAAATTTAGCACAGTAGAATAATGTGGATATGATGAGGTCCTATCGGAGCTGACAGTTGTAGAATATAGCGCTGATGTTACTGCCCATGCGAAGCATGCTTCATCATTATTTTTTAAATTAATGCAAGATTTCTTTGATGCAATCTCCCTTGGCAGAGATATATAAAATGATCCCCGAATCGGTTTAAACTTGTTGATATGCACCGCTAAATGTATTACAGAATACAGTGCCCAACTACTATCTTTCTCTTGAAACTCTCCTAGTTGAGTGAGTATTGGGTCGTATATATTTAATTTATACCACTCATTCAAATTATCCTCCACACTGATTGGGGCAGTTCATGGTTGGAAGTACTTAATGTCTTTAATAACTTCATTATCACCAGTTTCTTTAATAAACTCACCGCAAAACCTTGTAGCAACTTTAATATGATATCGTTGTTTTAATGTATTCTTAATGCGGCGAGCAAGTAATTTGGAGGCATATTGCATAAATAACTTAGGATCTAGGTGGCTTAAATTCACGATAACACATGCCCTCATTCTACCGACGAATGCTGTTTTTATTTCTTCCCACTTAACAAAATCACTTCTTATTACTCGTTGATTAATTCCTCCACCTCGATGGGGAGCTTGATTAACACTCTGAACGATTTAATTTGAGCAATACAGCTGTCCAAATGTCATTTCGTAGCATTTATATTACATTTCCGAAACGCTGCTTGATATTTACGAATGTTGCTGTTGCACTCTTTAATAATATTGTTTTTATTCACAAAAATTGCATCACTTAAACACTTCAACACATCTTCTCGCAATTTCTTAATTAATGAAAAACTTTCATTTATTACTGTGATAGACATTTTTAATTTTTTTTGTTCAACACTAACACTTTGAATCAGTTAGATTGACTGGTGCTCCCCAAGAGTTTGCTTGCTCTTTTATAGCAACGGTTTGTAAACATGAATGATCCTGCTGCTACAATAATCATTGCACAGGATGAATTCCAACGAATTTGCTTACAGGCTGAGATGATATCATATTACACGATAAACAAAAAATCATTCATATTAATTTGATTACTTTATTCTGCTGGTCGAATTGGCAAATAAGATTGTTTACATGAATGCATACATGAAAATGTGAAAATTTGTTTATATTCCAATGAAACGTTTCGATCGGTAAAATTCTTGGAGCAATAAAATTTTTGGCTGCCTACAGGAAGTGTGGTACCAAATTATATGAAAAGAATAAACATGAATCATTTGCTGATATTGCTTGCTTAAATTTGTTTACAGCAGGATGTGAAAATTTGTTTACGAATTCCAATGAAACGTTTCGATCAGTAGACTAAACATGAATCATTTTCTGATATTGCTTAAATTTGTTTACAACAGGATGTTTACGAATTCCAATGAAACGTTTCGATCCGTAAAATTCTTGGAATTGGGTTGCTTACAGGAAGTGTGGTATCAAATTACATGAATCATTCAGCTTAATGTGCTGATATTGCAAATTTGCTTTAAGCAGGATTAAACTTGTTTTGGAATCATGACTATAAATTGAGGAGCTGTATCAGATTTACAATTAGTTTCATTTTGGAGTTCAAACGATAAACAACCAAGGAGAAAGTAATCTGAAATGACAAACGCAATGGAGGAACTGAAGAAGCTGGGGCAGTACCCACCTTCTCTAAAGACATCTGAAATGGAATTTAATTAGGAATACAAGATTCTGGGTGCCAGAAGATGTAGACTGCATTTGGATCTCGTATCATCCTGGACTTGGAGGACTGTGAACTTTTCCTTCCTGCACGGTACAGCACAATTACTGACGATGCTATACTGGAGATAAATACTGTAAGAGATTTTTATCTTATAAATAGAGGTCCTATCGGTCGAACGTTTAAAATAGAGTTTATTCGCCATGATATTAATCTGTACCCAATTAATTATTATAACCGTTAAATAAAAAAATCAATAATGTGAAACTAGTTTTTTATTATTAATATTTCTAAATTATTAGTGATAGTGAAAGTTGCGTTTAGTACTAGTGCTCCACAAGTTTATATAATTGAATATGAGCCCAGAAAAGGACCTTGGGAGACATATGCTCTGGATCGTTTCGTTTCCAAGATAGGATTCATAGAACTTCACTTATATTGCTACCAATTTTGAATATAGAACATAGGGAAAAAGCTTATAACTAAAGATTTAGAAATAAATCATTAATTTGATGTGAATAAATATTGAAATTTAATTTGGTTTGACAACATTATTTTCAGCAAAAGAAATTGTATCAATACATCTCACAGCAACCATATTTTTGCCTTAAACTTGAAGTTTTCTATTAAATATTTACAGCAAGTGTTGATATTACTTAAATTAGTTTATTTTATGAGAATTACGCATCACACCACATTACTATTTACCAATTAGCTAATTGCCAATTAGCGAATTATCTACCAAGCTGCTAATGGCCAATTAGTAATTATATAATTGCCAATTAGCTAATTGTTTGAACAAATGTCGCTAATATCTCGAAAAACAACGCCCGTAAAGGATTTATGATGAAAATATTGTTCCCCCCTCCCACCCCCACAGCCAACAATCCATTTCCATGAGCAAAAATAACTTGAAATATTAATACGCTAATATCTCGAAAGCCAGAGCCCGTAGACGATTTCTGATGAACATTTCATTACCCCCCCTAGCTTTATTACCCCCCTCCCCCTCACTAAACTTACCCACCATCTACAATCCATTGGCATGAACAAAAATTTCCTATTATTAGTTCAAAACCAAAAGCCTACATTTAGGCGCTCACGAAAAACCAATTATTACTAATATTAATTCAAAACCAGGCGCAACACTTGAAAACAACAAAACCCTACATTTAGGCGCACCACACATCCAAAAAAACCGTAGCATGCTGCTACGTGTGGCCACAAAAACCGTAGCATGCTGCCACGTGTGGGCCAAAGTGAAGCAAAAAAATTCTAAAAACCGTAGCATGCTGACACGTGTGTGCGAAAGTTAAGCAAAATACTTCTCATATCCAAGAGAACCGTACCACAGATCCAAGAAAGCCGTATTACCGGAGCATGCTGGTAGTATCGGCTAATGTCTCACTGACATCTTCTAGAATCTGTTCATGGTGATGTCATGTTGTGAAATTCGAATGATGCTGAACTCTCCAGCTAATAAAAGAAAACAGTAAAACCAAGGCATGCTGGTAGTTCCGGCTAAGGCCGCTAGGGCACTTTACTCAAGAAATGGCGTTTGCGCACAAACAAATGTCGCTAATATCTCGAAAACCAGAGGATTTCTGATGAAAATTTTGTTCCACCCTCCCACCCCACACCGCCAAAAATCCATTGAGCAAAAATAACTTGAATTATTAATACGCTAATATCTCGAAAACCAGAGCCCTTAGAGGATTTCTGATGAAAATTTCATTACCCCCCCCCCCTCCCTTTCTTTATTATCCCTGCCATATACCCACCATCTAGAATCCATTGGCATGAACAAAAATTTCCTACTATTAACTTTAGATATTAGTTCAAAACCAAAAGCCTACATTTAGGCGCTCAAGAAAAATCATGATAAAAAGCCTACATTTAGGTGTACCACATATCTATCTAAGTAAACCGTAGTACGGGAGCATGCTGGTAGTACCGGCTAATGCCGCTAGGGTGCAGTCAAGACCAAATGACACATGCCGGTAGTACCAGTTAATCCCGCTAGGTCGCAGTCGAGACTCAATGGTGCACCCCAGACACAATGGTGTATCCAAGGCGCAATGGTGTATCCAAGACACAAACCAATACAGCCAAGACACAAACCTACTGTTCACACGTGAACAATAACATTTTTATCGTCATATTCATAAACCATAAAACACTTTAACATATTTCTCTTTTTTCTTTTTTTTGTTTAGCTAGCATAAGCATTTCTTTCTGCATGCAATTGCCTCATAACATAAAAAGAAATTTAGTTCGATTATGTTTTGCAACATTTTCTGCGGCACAATTTGCTGACACAGCAAGTGCGCAATAAATGTTATGGGTCAATTGCATTAAGCAATATAAACAATCAAACCAATTTAATTTCTTTCACAAACAATTATTTCAATCAATTATTCACCTAACCCAGCAAATTTTTATGTATATAAATAAGTGCACGAAATAAAGTTTTTCAGAGATACAATCTCAAGATACAATCTCTCTTCAAGGCGGCATACACTTACCATAATAGAATTAACTTAAGGTTGATTCTGGTAAATATTCATTCTGCTAAGCAAGAGAATTGTACATGGTCCTTCGAGCCACGGAACAGTGCAGAAACGGTTCACTACAAAGTTATTGCTGAAAGTCAATAACTATACCAAGTAAGATTCAAACCTGTTGAATCTAGTACAACTTACATCTGACATACAGACGCTCTCAAAGGCGAAACGTTTACCTAGATAGAATCAGCTTAAGGTTGATTCTGGTAAAAAAAAAATATTGCAAAGAGCAACTCTGTGCAGGGTGCAAGTAAATTAGGGCATAGAAGCCATTATCTCCATTTAAAGCCCAAGATGGCTGCAACTACAGATCAAATGATCAAGACACAGAAGGATTTATCTGGGGAAATTGAGCGACTCCTGGCAAACTTCGTGAAAGACCCGGCTGATCGGAAACATAAGGAGTACCTACAAAAGAGACAGCAGGCGCTAGAGAGTTTTTGGGATGAGTTCAGCAAACCACACAAGGCAATAAAAAAGCAAGTTGATGAGGATCATCCATATATCACAGGAGAGCTTTATGAAAAAACAAAAAAGATATATGATACAGCGTTAAAGAAAATAACGGAGCACCAGCTCGAACTAGCTTCAAAAGAAGATTCTCTGGAAACACCAACATCAGCACCTTCAAACCCACCGACATATGATCGTCAAACTCAAAACTGGGATAATGCTGCCAAGTTTACTCCGCAACAAGAAGCCTTATGATATCAAGACATGATTAAGATCAACAACCTACCAAAACTTCCACCAATCAAGATCCCGAAGTTCGCTGGGGATTATAAAGAATGGATGTCCTTTTTTGATTTATTCATTAATGTAATTCACAACAATCGATATATTAGTGACGTGGAGAAAATGCAGTATTTGTTATACCACTTAGAAGGGGATGCTAGACGAGTAATTGGGTATCTTCAGATTAACAGCAAAAATTACAACACAGCACTGCGTTTACTAAGTGACAGATTCAACAACAACAGAAAAATCATAACAACATATATAAATACCATAATTGATGCAAAGAAAACAGAGTATAGATGCCAGGAAGATATCATAATGTTGTATGATCTTATACGTGAATGCCTTGAAGCTCTAAAAAAACTCAGTTGCAACACAGATGAGTGGGGTCCGATAATAGTGTGCTTATCAATTAGAAAGTTGGACACAGAAAGTTTGAGATTATTTGAGGAAGGCCTCTCCAACCCAATTCAAATTCCGTCGATAGATGAGCTGTTGAAGTTTTTAGATAAACGCCATCAAGTGTTGGATTGTATCGAGAATTCCAAGCAACACAGATTTGATACATCTACAAAGCACTCTAAAAAGTTATATCATATGACAATGAATCATTCATGCAGTTTGTGCAATAAAGATCATTACATCTATCAGTGTGCGGAATTTACGAAGAAGGATGTAAAAGATCGAGCCGCCTATGTTTTCAAAAAAAATCTTTGCCAAAATTGCATGCTCCATAACAAAACAGAAAGGTGCAAATCAACAAGATCATGTGCTTATTGCAAGAAAAAGCACCATACATTACTCCATCGGAATAACGAAGAAACTTCCGGTGCAAAATCAAAGACAACCGAAGCCAATAAATACAATCATTGCAGTACATAAACATGCTCAAGAGCAGTCTACTAAGGATGTATTAGCCTTCCAAGCAAGTAACACAACCATTCCAAACGTACTACTGCCAACGGCTATTGTGAGAATACAGAATCAATTTGGACAAGCAGACCTATTCAGACCGCTAATCGATCCTGGATCGCAAGTATCCCTAATAACTGAAGAAGCAGTTCAAACATTTAAACTAGTGAGGGCAACCATATTAGGGGTCGGAGAGTCAGAAACAGCGAAAACATTTAGCAAGGTGAACGTAAAAATACAACTACATTTTCAGAACGCCTACCTATCTGTTGAAGCCTTTGTACTACCCAAGCTCAGCTCGCTTTTTCCGGAAACAAATTTAAAGGGAACCGACATGAATCAGTTCGGCGACATCGTATTAGCGGATCCAACATTCGACACGCCAGGTCGGATTGATTTGCTCTTAGGAGCTGACGTCTACGCAAACAATAATAACGGACGGATTTAAAAGAAAACAACCTGTAGATCAAAGCACAAAGCTCCGATGGATTCTTTTTGGAGGCGTTTCTAACTGCTATAAAGAAACGACAAGGGTATCAAGTTTCCTTTCATTGGCCGAGTTAGATCGAAAGCTTGAAAGCTTTTGGGAAGTCAAAGAAAGCTTTACTCCTAATCAAGATGAACAAACTTGTGACATCCATTTCAAAACAACATACAAGAGAGATCAAGAAGGGAGATACATTGTTCAGCTTCCGTTTATACCAAATAAGGGAGAACTAGGAGAATCGACAAATAAAGCCATAGCCCGTTTGCTGCAGATATAGAAGAAAATAAAGAACAATTCAACTGACATGACTGAGTACAATAGTTTTATCTGTGAATATGAAGAATTGGGGCATATGACCTCAGTAAAACCCTTTAATGGTGGTCTAAAAAGAATCTTCTATTTACCACATCACACTGTATTTAAAAAAGACAGCACCACTACCAAATTACGTGTAGTTTTCGATGCATCATCTAGAACGGCTTCTGGGTTGAGTTTGAACGACCTATTATACACTGGGCCACGGCTTCAGCAGGATCTCGCGCAAATATTACTGCGTTGGCGAAGATATGGGTATGCCTACACTGCCGACATTGAAAAGATGTTCAGGCAGATCAAAATTTCTGAAGAAGATAAGAACTAACAGCGAATTTTATGGCGAAGAAAACCATCGGAACCCATTCAGGAGTATCAACTAAATACCGTCACGTATGGCACCGCTCCAGCCACATATCTTGCAGCGAGAACTCTAAAACAGCTTGCTGAGGATGAAGGAAGACATTTTCCTGTTGGAAAAAAGGTTCTCGTTAACGATTTTTATGTCGATGATATGTTGACGGGTGCAGACACAAAAACAGAAGCGAAGATACTACAACATGAAATAAAAGCCTTGCTAAACAAGGGCCATTTCAACCTCAGAAAGGGGACTTCGAATGATGAAGAGTTACTAGAAAACATTCCTGGAGTTATAAGAGAAAAAGGAATATTGGAGATAAAAGAACAAGACACAATAAAAGCTCTGGGAATACATTGGAATCCCAAGAGATATGAATTTCAATTTAAGCTCAAGCCAGAAAAAATGGAATCAAGACCAACCAAACGACATCTCCTATCAAATATATCTACAATTTTCGATCCTTTGGGATGGCTAGCACCTGCATCATTTTCAGCCAAATTATTAATGCAATCTCTCTGGAAGACCGGTACAGATTGGGATCAACAACTTCCTGGGAAAAACTCAGAGACGAGCTAACGAAGCTTGAAGGTTTAAGAATTCCTAGATGGATCAATTATAGAGAGACTCAGGAGATACAAATCCATGGATTCTGTGATGCCTCAGAAAAGGGTTATGCAGCAGTAGTCTACTCAAGAACAGTAGATTCGTTCGGAAAAAGCCATACAACACTTCTTACGGCCAGAACAAAGGTGGCTCCACTAAGGCAAAAAATTACGCTTCCTCGGCTAGAGCTTTGTGGAGCTCTCTTGTTGGCACAACTACTGAAGGCAACAGTCAACACTTTAAATTTAAAACAAACCGCTTTGACTGCTTGGTATGACTCAGAAATAGCATTAGCCTGGATTGCAAAGGATCCCAATAAATGGAATTCATTTGTAGTTAATCGGGTATCAGAGATACAAAATTTGACACCTAAAAACATATGGAGGCACGTATCTTCGCAAGAAAACCCTGCAGACATTGCATCCAGAGGATCAACTCCAACAAAGCTTCTAGCACATAATATATGGTGGAAGGGCCCATCATGGTTATCTCAACCACCGGAAGCATGGCCAACAAATAAGTTCAATATACTAACAAATGAAGAAGCTAAGAAGACAGCGGTTACGCTAAATACAACAGTACTTACAGGATCCTCCGAAATACTACATTGCTCAAACTACACTCGCCAAACAACAGTAATGGCATATTGTAAAAGATTTGTACAAAACTGCAATCATCCACAAGCTGTTAGCAACATTGGTAGTCTAACATCAGACAAATTACAAAAGGCAAAGGACTACATTATCAGAATTGTCCAACAAGAAACATTTAGTGATGAACTAGAGGCACTAAGAAAGCAAAAGGCCATTAAAAAATCGAGCAAAATTCTTTCGCTACCTCCATTCTTGGACACAAGAGGCATCTTGCGTGTAGGTGTAGAATAAGTAATTCGAACCTATCTGCAGACGCCAAACACCAAGTACTGTTGCCACAGAAACATCATATCACAAACTTACTTATTGACCACGCTCATCGCCAAACTCTTCACGGAGGGACCCTGCAAACACTCAATTATATCAGAGCGCAATTCTGGATAATCAACGCCAATAGCATCATACAAAACAGGACCCGAAAATGTATAAAATGTCTCAGATACAGACAAAACTCAACATCACAATTAATGGGTAACCTTCCGACAGTATGTATAACACCTTCATCTCCGTTTTCGCACTGTGGAGTTGACTATGCAGGGCCCTTTCTAACAAAAATCTCCAAGGGAAGAAGCACCAAGACAATGAAGGGCTACATAGCACTATTCATATGTATGGTTACGAAAGCGATTCATTTAGAGCTTGTCAGTGACCTTACAACAGATGCCTTCTTGGCTGCCTACAAAAGATTTGTGGCGCGCCGGGGAAGCTGCAAGCACGGTGCGGTGCACGGAACAAATTAGAAAAGGAATTAAAAGATGCTATAAATTACGCCACAAAACAGGCAGCAGAAATTATTGCGAATGACGGAACAGATTGGAAATTCATTCCTCCTGCCAGTCCACCCATTGGAGGATTATGGGAGGCTGGCGTCAAATCAGTTAAGGGACATCTGAAACGTGTTTTAGGAGAAACGCTTCTCACATACGAAGAGTTTACTACAGTGTTGCACCAGGTAGAAGCATGTCTGAACTCTCGTCCAATCGGTCAACAATCAAGCGATCTTAACGATTTAGAGCCCCTAACTCCTGGCCATTTTCTAATTGGGCGACCTCTAATAGCACCTCCTGAACCTGTTGTCAGCGAGAAAGAAATAGATCAGAGGTGGAAACTTCTCACGAGACTACAACAAGACATTTAGAGGAGGTAGTCAAATTAGTATTTGTCACTCTTACAACATCGCACTAAATGGATGTTTCAGAAGTTAAACCCAAGAGTAGACGAGCTGGTAATTGTTAAAAACGACATTCTACCCCCTCAAAGATGGTCTTTAGGACGGATTCAGGAAATCCATCCCGGAGAAGATGGCGTTGTACGAATAGTGTCTGTTAAAACCCAGAATGGTACCAAAAGGTTCCCGTAAATAAGCTCTGTCAACTTCCTATCAGCATCACTAGTACCGAAAATCCTTCTACGGAATTTAATACAGTGGCAACGACAATAAAAGCAACTACATCCAGAGCACTGAATAAAAATAAAAATCGTTCAGTTGCAAATTGCGAACTAGAACTCTGGTCTAAGCCAGAACAATTCGACTGAAAAAAAGGGCAAAGTAGTAAAAGGAAGGCCAGCTCATCTCCAAATCGTCAACTTAAAGGAAGGCAAGAGTGGCGCCCTGCACTTGGGGTACCAATTTATTGAGATCAGTACTCGTTACATTATATTTCATGCAGTTAGCCTTTGCTCAGGCCTACACTCTGCTACAGCCAAAGTCAGGACTTTACATAGAAAGCTTGGGTCATGCACGAATTAAGCGCGGTGAGCTCCGGCTACAATTATCCTTCCCAATGGAGGAGATATTTGAAGATCAAAGAATTATCAACAACACGTGGAACCAGATCCGGGACATGTGTCAGCAAACAAAGGATCTCACTCAAATCACTCACTGTGACGTGCTGTTCAAGCATATGTCCTTAAGAAGAACCCATCTCCTAGAAGCTACTGATGAAATCGTCCAAACGGTCAAACGCAAGGACAGGCCAAGAAGTGGTGTCTTAGGAAATTTACTGACTAGCATCTTCGGAGTGAATGACGAAGTATATGCAGATTTGGAAACACTGCAGCATAATCAGCAAGGACTGCTACATTCGTACAATCAGCAAACGCTATTGATCAATACGAAAATAAATCAATCAGCACGCATCACTTAGGAAAAGTTAAGACAGTTCGACTCCAGGCTATCACAAGTCATCGCCTCAATAAACGAGATGAAGACCTGGTATTCTCAGGCAGACCACAATAGAATTAGTGTCGAGGTCATATCCACGTACATTAACGCCGAGGAATATACACAGAATTACAAGACAAATATGAAAAGTGGCTTAAAGCTATTCATTAGCATGGACATCTATTGGATTTCATTACTTCACGTCATATCAACGAAATAGCTCAAAACACTTCAAACTTATTAGGACCCAACCTTTTAGTTCAAAGTGCACCACAAATACACTTAGCCATAGCCGCAGTAAATAATACAATAGTGCTGCATGGGTATCTATATATAGTAGAAAGTAATGTTTATGATTTGATACACGTCACGCCAATACCAAGGAAGACTAGCAATAACTCCTATACAACTATAAACTTAGAAGTTTCAACTCTTGCGGTCGATTACAATCAGCAGTTGTACTTCACTCTAGAAGAACAACAAAGGAAGTCATGCTCTATTGTAAACACAAATATCTATCTTTGCACACCCACAATTGTGTACAACATAGAAGATAGCCCATCCTGCATTGTCGATATAATTTTCGATCGCTACGAAAAAACAAAATGCCAGACGAAGAAGTTTCATCTATTTGGTACCTCTTGGAAGGAACTTACAACAAAGAATAGCCGGCTATACATCACAATGAGCACGAAGATCGTGGTAGTCAGTTGTAAGGGAAAAAGGGTCGATTTACAACTCAACGATACTGGGATCACACATCTCAATAATCAATGCTATTTACAAACAAAGGAGCTAGTCTTAAAGGCCACTATGGAGCAATAAATAGAAGTTGTTGCCAGTCATGTGAGAGAAGTACCTCCTACAATTGCTGATATTCACTACAATGAGCCACCATTAATTTTAAAGGCAGGGGCCTTAATACGAGCTGACGAACAACTATTAGAATACACCCAACCTCCTGAGGTACCACACATCAAGAGCCTGAGGAGGGCTGTCGCCAGTTACTCAGCCACATCAGCTTCGGGAATAATACTTACACTTGGACAAGGAATACTGGCATTCAAATATCGCTTGAGCATCATAAGGATTTTCAAGTCACGGCAGAAAAGCGAACAGGAGCCACATGAAGAAGGTCATTCCACTAGCCAGATTGGACAACATTTTGACCGACCATGTTCACACGTGAACAATTATATTTTTTATCGTCATATTCATAAACCATAAAACACTTTAACATATTTCTCTTTTTTCTTTTTTTTTGTTTAGCTAGCATAAGCATTTCTTTCTGCATGCAATTGACTCATAACATAAAAAGAAATTTAGTTCCATTATGTTTTGCAACATTTTCTGCGGCACAATTTGCTGACACAGCAAGTGCGCAATAAATGTTATGGGTCAATTGCATTAAGCAATGTAAACAATTAAACCAATTTAATTGCTTTCACAAACAATTATTTCAATCAATTATTCACCTAACCCAGCAAATTTTTATGTATATAAATAAGTGCACGAAATAAAGTTTTTCAGAGTTCAAAAAAAAACGGAGTGTTAATTTAATACTACGCGATCTCTAAGATACAATCTCTCTTCAAGGCGGCATACACTTACCATAATAGAATTAACTTAAGGTTGATTCTGGTAAATATTCTTTCTGCTAAGCAAGAGAATTGTACACCTACATTTAGTATGGGCTCAAACCACCTAGCGATGGTGGCGCCATCTGTGGCGAAATCCTGGAACAGTGCGTCAGAATGAACATAGTGTAACTACTAACAGGTATACACCAATAAGATGAATGCTAGAAGCACTAAAGTGGATGAGGTTAAAAGAACTAATTGAACTGAGTGTATTGCTGTTCATATTCAAGGTAAAAGCTGGTCGTCTATCTGAATATTTGCGCCGTAAATGAAACCTAGTAACAGACATACAACCATATAATTTGAGAGGAGCTGACGTTAACTTTCGTTTGAATCTACGAAGAAGTACAAGGCGCAGAATTCTCTGTTATATAAGGGCTTACAAAGGTTTAACGCATTACCAACAGAGTTAAAACAAGAAACAAGATTTAATAATTTTGAAAGAGGAATTTTGCAATATATTAAGAGTATAATGTAAACTAACTTAAAGAAAAAATTTTAATTTGACTCTGACTTTAGAGCCCTATCTTTCCAACCGTTTCCTGTACCTGGGTCCGCTACTGTACCGAGGCGCTTGAAATTCAAAAGTGTCCACTTTCCCTCACGGTGAGTGTTGAGACTTCACTTACAAAAATCTAAATTCTCTAGTTAAATCTATTCTAACATTGTTAAAACTGTTAAAATGTTCTTTATTTATATCATCATTACTTTCAAGGATCTAGCTATTGTTATAAATTTTTAACTGTACTTGCATTGTATCAAACCTCGAATTCATGATCACTCAAATGCTGTATAAATTTTAGGCATTCGCACTTCTCGCTATCGATCGCATCATTTATCTCGTTGTACAAATTCTTCCGTTTGAATTATAATAAAGGAATTCAATTAATCAAGTTTCGTTTTGTTTGCATACACAATTTTGTTGAACAAGAAATTTTAAAAACGATTAAAATTGCACAGCAGTTTTCTAAATCGTGTACACTGGAAAATTCCGCACAGTTGTTCGATCTGGCCCCTGGAGTGGCAATATAAAAAAAGAGGGAGACCGCTAAAACCTCCTGAGAAGAAATTGACTTGAATGCCGAAGCAAGCTACTATCGGCGCGTATTACTCTAAGGGGCTGTTTTACACTTTGCGTAAGGAGGGATCGCTTCTAATTTCCGTAAGGGCGTGCGTCTCTCATTATTATACCCTAGCTCAAATCAAATGATATACATACTAGGTTTGTCATAATAATAAAAGTTATTTTGAATTCTGCATGTCTGTCTGTCAGTCCATCTGTGTGGGATGGAATTAGCAGAATAAAATTTCTGCAGTAGGAGTAAATTCCTACTTAAGTGTGGGATGGAGTTAGCAGAATTAAATTTCTGCAGTAGGAGTAAATTCCTACTTAGGTGGGAGATGAAAATTAGCAGAAGTAAATTTCAGCAGTAGGAGTAAATTCCTACTTAGATGGAAGCAAAATTTGGTTTGGATAATTAGGAAAATCAGAGTAAATTCTGATGTGTTCAGATCAAATTCTGAATTGGGAATGGGTGATTCTGCTGCAGCCCGTCGCCGTTTTATAGCCGCCGCAAACCGCTACGTTTCGGCTTCATGATGGGTTGCCTGGGCAACGCTCGTTCTCAAGGTTTGTTAAATTTTGACGGCGGCGTCCCACGTGACGTCATAGTGGGCCATTAAGTTGCACTGAACTCTGGCTGGGGCGAAGGCGAGAGCATGTGATCTAGTGTAATGTCATTTGAATGACATTAATCAACATAAATAATTGGAGGGACGTGTTATTTATGAAATGGTAAGTTTGCTAATTATACTTCATTTATTGATTAATAAAGATTTTTTAATTGTTTTTTAGACTAAGTGTGCTATGGAAAAGAACGGCTTGCAGTCTTCAAGCTTGTTTCATAATGTGAAATAGTCTGCAGATGGGAGTTTGGTATCCATTTAGATAAGTATTTTTGTAATAAACTTTTGAATGTGATACTTTGTGTTCTTTCTTTTGTCTTTTTAGGAACATAATCTGGGGAGGAAGCTGCATCGAGGGATTTTGTATGTGGACTGAACATCCTCCCGCCTCAAAAATTGAAGAGGCAATTAATATATATATGTATGTGTAATTATTATTATTGTTTTAATAAAAGTGTTTGGTTTTAAGTTAACTTACTGTGTCTTGTTTAAAGAAGTGAAATACGTCCTTTCTTCTTGTCATTTTTAGAATGCTGCCGTCAGGAAGTGTGTACCGGAAGAATTGTTTAGCCTTTTGGTATGTTCATAGTTTCTAACAGTTTAATTACGATGGGAATAGCCATGATTTGTTCCGAAATGTTGACTGGAATCTCTGGAGTCGCTAATTTAATATTGCTTGTTGGACGGTTTTTGAATTGGATCAGCGGTTTGATCTGCAAATCCATTAACTGAGGCAATGGTTCCAGTATAGCATCTTGACATGTTGATGTCGAACTTGTTCTGTCGTTTGTACTCGATGTTTGTGTAGTGCTCCTTGATTTTTCAATATGGACTGGTGCATTGCATAGACCAATAATTTCATTTGGTGATTTGAGTGATGCTTGTTTCAATCAGAACTGGCATGCTTGGTGCTGCAGACCTTTTTTCGAGAGGGATTCGTCGTTCTGTACTTTTGTTGTCATGCCTTGCTTTTGATTTGAGGCTCTTTGGTGTGGCACGAGCTGGTACAGGTAATCGTGGCTGTGTGTGAACTCGAACTTCTGGGCGATGTTCTCTAGACCTCGACCCATATTTAAGCTTATCGTTCGGCTTGGGTCCCCTTTGTAGCCTTTTGACTTCGGGTGAGACTGGCATCGACTCGAATGGTCTGACTAGCCTTTTTACTGGCACGATCTCGTGGAACCATGGAACTTAGAGATGGGGAGCTTATCTGAACGACTTGTGTTTTACTTCGCTCTTTTCTCAGCTTTTCCAATGTACTTATTTGTTCTTCCAGCTGATCTAAAGTGAATGTATTTTCATTCAGAATATGATTTGCATCCTCCGCTTTTAGCATTACTACATGTTTTTGGGTAGTGCGATTCATGCCTTTGATGAAGTTTTGAATGGCTTCATTCATATTAGATTTTAGCGGGTGTGAATAATCCGGTTGAGATATTTTAAAATTCTGATGATCTTCATCTTCGAATTATATAACTTGATCAGCTATTTGGAAGTGACAAGGTTCGTTCAACATTAGTACTCCGCTGCCGAATATATTACAACTATGTAGGTTTTTCTTGCATGAAATCGTTATTTTCTGCATGATGGGAAATGAAAATAGCCATGAATTTTTCCTAGTTAATTTGATTAGTAGCTATGGAAACGGTGTCTGGACTAGATATTCGCAGTTACCACTCTCATTGTAGGGGTTGAATAAGAAATTTATAGAACACTCTTTTATATAATGCCCTTGAGGTATAGGGTTTAGAGATTACCAGACAATTTTTTGTACACCCGTAGCTCAGATTGTTTAAATAACACGAATTCTTGTGTGGCTATATGACTTGCAACGTAGCAATGTTTAACATCCAACACCAATGAATAGTTGTCCGGGGTTTTGAAAGGGAATAAATGGTTTTGTTGAAGTTTGAAAGGCGGTATGTTAAGTATTGGAAAAATAATTCTAATTACTAGAAGCTCCTTTAGGAGTCCAGATTTTACTTCAAGTGCTTGCGTCAAGATAGCTAAATCTTGAAACCTGTTAGATTCCTTAGAACGTGCCTTATAATATGTTTCTAATAATGTGGAAGAGGATAGTAACAACAGATGTACTTGATTATTCTTCAGAGCTGTTAATAGTTGTATAAAGGTATGTTGTCTTAACTCTATACCTAATACCTGCAGACTAATTGTAGCCACTACTTCCTGGATGCGTTGACGCGTGCTCACTTCTCCATTAACCTTGTCAAGCAGATCATTGACGGTCTTCGTTAATTCCCTTTGGTTAGACTCAAGTTGATTGATAGGTTTTCTTAATTTCTCGAAAGACGACTTGAAAAGTGTTATCTGGTGTTTTTCCAACTCCAATAGTCCTTGGGTGTCTGTTTATAAATTTGCAATTTTACTATATATTTGCTTTTCATTAGATGCGTCCATTATTCCAAAAAGGTATTGCAGGCCACTTCCTACTCCATCGAACAAGGATCTTCGATGACGAGTAGTTATCATTTCTCTAATGGTCATTGTTCGTTTCTAAATGGATCCAATTAGGCCGTGAATGCAGGCGTTTTGCTCCGTACATTCGCTAGTGGTGGTATTATGTATCTCGCATAAACGATTAATGAGGAAACCGGTGTGCTCCATTATTGTGATTTCTGCTTCCAACTCACTAATATTAATTTGGGAGAAGAGGTTCCATGTATCGTGGATTAATAATATTTGACCCAATTCTTCGAACATTATCCCTGTGTTGTTTAGAGTGCGGATTTCGTATGGTTCTGCAGCAGCATTTGTTATTACTATGAGGCTTGGCAAAAATGTAACCATGAAGATTAGTGCCATATCTAGAGAAGAGAAGAATCCGTAAGATCGCACTAAATAAAGATCTTGCAAAAAAATTAAAGAACATATGGATATATATATATATATTTTTTTTATCAGTTTTTCTGCAAGTAAAGATATTGCGATTAACCTACTGAAAATTCGTATTTTACTGATTGTGCATTTTTGCCGTAATTATTTTTATTGATTTGTAAATCAATCATGACGATGCACATCAAATTCATTAATCACTAGTAGTAATAATTGTGTCGTGAAGAAGAAACAATTTTTTTTTAAATTGTCTTGACCTGTAGTCTGTGTTGATATGAGTGGTTTCTGGAATTATAAAACTGACCGTAATTCTTTAGCAAATTTAGAGGTAAGCAAAACTATTTGCTTGTAAATAACCTGCAACCAGTTTAGTTTCACTAATTATCGTGGAGTATCTCTTTAACTACGTACTATTCGAGTTATAATTATCTATTATATATATTTATAGTATAATGGCAACTGAAATTAGTAAGGCCCTTGCTAGATTGCCTGCTAAGGCGGCATCGAGAAACATCCCCGAGAGACATACTAGTGATTTAGCACTGTATCCGGCAGGTAAGCCGATTGAACCATATGTTCCTAAGGCATCACCCGGGTTACCGAAGCAGCGCCCACATACATACTTTGACCTCGTAAATTAATGATGGAGGATTTTTTTAAGAGGTAGAGGAAAAACTGTCAGGACAACGTTGAAGGCATAAATAAACCTAAATGGTCACGAGGGGGTAGCCGCAACAAACTACGTAGGGAGTTATCTTACTTTAAAATAAGGGCTAATCTTGCCTCAACAGAGGAAAAGAAGAAATTTGACAGGCTGGCATCGGACAAGTTAAGGCATATAGATGCCAGTAAGAGAAAAAGAAGTTCAAATGATGTGGTATAATGTGGTATTATGTTAAATTTACTCAATAAAAATTCAATTATCAGAATTTTTTTTCCTCTATTTTTTTTTTGTGTTCTTACGGAATAGGCATGTTGGATTGCCTTTCATTGTTGACTAAAAATTGTCGCCCCGTCTTTCTGCCAATTTTTGTTTTCAAGACTTAGCCATTATTCGTGAAATGGCTTCAGCCTGTTATTATGTACTGTTACTCTTCGTTTACCGATTTGAATAGCAGTATTAACAGAGTTAATCACTTGTACCACGAGATATGGACCTAGCCATATCTGGGAAAGTTTGTGTTTTTAGCTGGGTTTTTTAATAGAACTTTTCCTCCTGGTCTGAATGCTACTTGACGCGTGTGCTTATCGTAGTGCAGTTTTGACTTTACCTTGGCGTTAAGTAGATTTTTCTGGCGGTAGCATATGTTTTCTGTATTTTGTATTTCAGAAGGTGATAGTAACTCTCGTGTTTTTAAATGGGCTCTGGTTCTCTCCTTAGATTTGAGGGAACATCCGCTGTAAATCCAAACAAAAAGTCCATTGGAGTGAGATTAGTGCAATCGTGTGGGCTATTATTGTATACGAAAGCTGCGGCTGGTAGGAATCGATCCCAAGCCTTTGGATTTTCAGACACAATAGCTCTTAAGTACACTACTAGGGGTCTGTGTGCTCGTTCCAGTGCGCCGTTTAAAAAGATCGCTTAAGAAATTGGAGCCCTTTGGCAAGGCATAGCAATCTACGAATTTCGTTAGATTGTCTTGGAAAGTCAAAATGTACTTATTTCCCGAATGGGTTTCTTCAAGAGGACCTACGATATCCAAATATACCTTTTCGAATGGGATTAGGGCAGTATTTGTAATGACCATTGGCATACGATACTCTGGGCTAGCCTTCATTTTTTGACATTTAGTACATTTTCGAATATATTTCCTGATGGAGCTGAGCATATTTCTCCACTAATATTTTCTCTTTATTCTTTTGTAAGTTTTAATAACTCCTTGGTGACCACCAAAGGCAGAGTCATGGTAGTCACTTACAATTATTTGAATTTCTTCAGGGTCTGAAATAATTTCAGGTGATTGTTCGAAGGTAAGTTACCTAGCTCAGATGCTCTGTTTTCAGACTGGCTGCTTTTAGTTGAGTTGATTTCAACTGAGTTGTTTTTGAAGTGCTTTAATTGCTTTCGGATTTTTTGAGGGGTTTTTGTTATTGAATTACTTCTTCCAACTTATTTTCTGTCTCTTTTGATTGAGCTCTAGTGACAACATGGCAATGTGCTGTTTTGGAATTTGATGGTGGCGGGGAACTACAATCGTCTATGTCAGAATCGGCTCGGTGGTGTACCTGAGCTTCCACAATGAACGAATTGGGGTTTGCTAAATTTTTATCCAACAGTTATCCTTCACGTAAAGCCGCAAATCTAATTTGATTATAATGTTTAATGCTGTTCAAGTTTATTGAATGTGGGTTGGAATTAAAATTTGTTTTACTAACTTTGAAGTTATTTGTGCTTTTGTTCTGTGCACGAAGGAAATATGGATTGGAATTGAATTTTAGCTTGTCGTTTTTGACGTTGTGTGTGCTTTTGCCATGTGCACGAAGGAAAGGAAGACCACCTTTTTTCTGAGAACCTTGGGTATTTATGTCGTCCAGGGGTAAATGGAGATACTGCACGTTATAACAATTAATTGGAACTAGAGTAAGCACTAAGCTCGTTAGGAATACTGGCTCCGTGGTTACGTTTAGAACTGATAATAGTATGAAAATTTTATGAGGACTAACCAGGCAATTTGCGACAAATACTCCTTCTTGAATCTCCTGAGACAAACAGATCATTTCTTGGTCTATTTGTAACGGTATGCTTAGTACCATTTGAGATCAAGTGGCTATTCTATTAGATCGCTGAAGTATTACTTCATATTGCCTACTTTCATCTTCACTCTTGTTTCTCAAGTTGCTCGAAATTTTTTCCACTGGTGGTAAGGCATTATAGCTATCTGGTGCCCGTGATTTAAACTGCTCCTCCATTTGATCGCCTGGTATTTCCTCTCCATCGTCTAGGGATGTTCCGAGAGGTACCGTGAAATCAATAGGGTTGGTTTCCGAGCGAGGAAACCGAAGTAATTTATTAGGCCCTTCGATATTGAACTTTTTTGCAAGAAAGTCATTGCCTACCAGCCCATTGTGAGAAATTTGGGCGTTCTTTCTACAACCTGGAGTTTACACGGGATACTGCGGCTTAGTAAAAAGTTGCCCAATGTTTCTCCTTCTCCAAATGGTGTTTTCAGAGGCTTTGCTATATCCGTTCTAGTTTATTTAGTGCGTTCTGTTTGATCAAGCTTACTTCTGCTCCAGTGTCTACTATCAGCCGCACGGCTGAGTTTTTACTGATATCTAATGGTAACTCTACCACTGAAACCTTTTCCCTTATATGTGGTTTTTCTGTTTGAGATCACCCTGACGTATTTTGAGAGATTTTATTTAATGTCGAGCCGGGGATTTTTCGGTCAACCGTGTGCCGTTTCCCGAATGTGTGGCCTCCCATCGGCGCTTCTGCTGACATGTGGACACGGTATGTCCTCTTCTACCACAAAAGTCGCACATATTTTGTATACGGTGAATTCTCGGTTCCCGATTTGCAGGCCCCTACCGAACATTGTTGCTAGTGTTTGCATGTTCGGGTGGTGTTTTAGCATTTTGCTTACAATATTGGGCATCATGGCCCTTTGCTCTGCAGTTAATACAAAAGGGCGTATTCTTGCGTTTTAGGCATTCGTCGTACGTGTGCCCTTTGCAGTTGCAGTAGCTGCAGGTGATCTTATTTAAAAGTACTTTTTTTTTTGTACTTTCTTTCCTCCTGCTGGTAAGAATTCTGTTATGGAGGTGCACTTCCTGAAGGTTTCCTTGTCATACTGGCTTGATTAGAGGGCCACTTATTTTCAGAGTCTCCGTCGATATTAAAAGATACTGAAGGTACTATTGATGGCTCAGGTATGGGAGGGTATACTAAATTCCGTTTTTATGTTAGGCTTCCCTAGCTCATTTGCGTAAGGGTAAGGAGAAAAATTTACACTATTGTGTATAGGGTGACCATAGGCATTTGAAAAATTTGTGCTATTTGGTCGACATAAGTGATCCATTTGAAAAGAGTGTGTAGGGAGAGGAATGTAATTTGTGGGTTGTGGTAAGAAAAGGAGTCCTTGTTGCAACCTTTCCATATCTAATGCCTTTTGAATGAGGTTTTCTAAAGAATTTTCATTCAAAGTAAGTAAATAGGCGCTGAGAAGGGGATTAGTTGCACCACTCTTTATGAAAGCCATAGCGAAGTCTTCAATTTGTTGTTTTACCACTTTAAAATTTTCCGCTCCGTATTTACTTTGTGCTGCTTCGTTGCACTGTATTAATACACTCTTTATTCTATTAGTAAATGAAATTAAACGAGTCCTGTGCATATTGTCGGCAAGTTATTAACTTGTTTATTAATTCATGATATGTTTCACGTGATAAATACGTCAGGTAAGCCAATTGTTCCACTTCCCAAAATTTCCTGAGAGCGCTGGATGCGATCAATTGATATGCATTTCCTCTCAACCTAGTTGGGAAAATTTGCATAAATGCTGTCTTTTCTTCTTCTCCTAGACACTGCTGTACCTGTCTACAACAGCCTATGAATGTTTGTAACTCGGTGAGAATTTGTGCACTTATTTCTCCAGAGAACAGGGGCACCATCTGAGCAATCAGTTTTACTACTTTTCGTAGTTTATAGACATTTTGCCTGTTTTGTTTTTTTTGATCTATGTTGGAAATGTGTTGAGCATTTTCACTCGAATTTGGTGTGGTTAATGGCTGTTTGCGTATTAAGGCGTCCAAATTAGAAGTTTGTGCCAGGAAGCTAATCAACTTTGCCTTCTGAAGCGTTTACCTGAACGGTGTTCGCGGGTACCAATTTATAGAAGGTCTACCTTGAGATGTACTTCGCTCGGCTCTTGGGCTATCAGGAGTGCTGGTATTGTTTAAAGACAATGAACTTATTGCTGCCTCAAAATCTGAGCAAGGAGAGCTTTGATCGGGTCTGTGCATGAAAGCAGTCCCAATAGAGTTTTAATGAATGTGAGGTAGTTTAGCTAAGTATGCATTGAATGGAGGGGTGTTTTTTGTCCCTTCTTTACACTGAGTTCAATTAATGTATTATACCTAGCTAAGTAACTTATTTGGAATAGGAGAGTGCTAGCGAATTTATCTCTTGAAATGTTGTGAATTTTCCGGAGAAGTTCGGCTAATCGCTTTTGCCTCCATTACAAAATTTAGGTATGAAACTTACTTAATGTAGTTTCGGTTTGTTGGAGATCTCACTGGCCAATTTTGTGTCCAACTTCTTTCCCTTTTTATACCCTAGATGAAATCTAAAGGGGTATACTAAGTTTGTCATTCCGTTTGTAACACCTCGAAATAATGATGGTAGAGCAAAATGGATTGGACACGCACGCATAATATTAAAAGTTATTTTGATTTTTGCATGTCCGTCCGTCCGTCCGTCCGTCTGTCCGTCCGTCCGTCCGTCCGTCTGACCGTCCGTCCGTCCGTCCGTCTGTCCGTCCGTCTGTCCGTCCGTCCGTCCGTGCGCACGATAACTCGAGAACGCGTACACATAGAGAGCTGAAATTTTGTACACGGACTTTAAAAAAAAAGGAAAATAAAGTTCAAAAATGAGACAAATCGGGCAACTCCTTCGTGGGGTTGCCATACAAAAATTTCGTTTTCCGTTATATATTTGAACACTGCCTGAGAACGAATAGCCGTAGAGAGCTGAAATTTGGTACATGGTGTTTTCATTGTACTAGCAAATAAAATTTTAAAAATGGACTAAATCGGGCAACCCATTCTTGGTGTTGCCATATAAAAAATTAGGTTTTTTATGTATACTGTGAAAACGATCAGTCCAAGACCTTTTTATTGTACTAAAAACTTCTTCAGAATATGAAATCCTATAAAATTGGTTATAATCATTTTTTCTGTCCGACGAACCGTTCTAGAAATATATGCGAAAAACCACTGCAAAAATCAAAATTTCTCAAATGGGTACCCATACGAAATTTCATACGGGCATTCATCTAGGGTATCATAAGAATTGGTCTTAGACCAATTCTAGCTTTTCACTTGTTACTTTCTCGCTTACACCTTCGGCGCTGATAAATTTCGGATGACGGGTGTTCCGCTTATTCTTATTGAAGGCTGGTAGAATTAGACTAGAAGTGCCCTAACGTCCTTCCTTTGACGCTAGTTTTGGGAGTAAGATATTCTTACGCCCACTTCTATGTAGGTTCGAGGATGAAGGTTTTTCAAGTGTGTTGTATAAATTAACTTCCTTGATCCTACCGGCTGCGCCAATTTGTTGAAAGATTTTATTCCTTCTTTCTTTGTTGTGTCTAATTCCTCCCAGTCTTATCGTTGTGAACGTTGAGTGGAGTGGAGTAGCTTGTAGAAGCTCAACTACTAGTAATGATGTTGAGTAGCTTGTAGAAGCACAACTCCTAGTAAAGGTGTGGAGTAGCTTGTAGAAGCTCAACTCCTAGTAAAGGTGTGGAGTAGCTTGTAGAAGCTGAACTCCTGAATGAAAATAACTTACGACTGATCTCGAGTGATTCGAATCGTTTACTACTCATTTCTTTTATATTTTCTTACTCTATATATACAAATTGTTCTTATTCTATCTATTGTAACCTACATGGGAAATGTCATACTTACTTCCCAGTACGGAAGATGTGCAATTTACTTCCGACTGTATTTTACTACCGACTTAACACTTTGTGTACATAATGTTCACCCTGTACAAAGTGTTAAGTCATGCATATTACATTCTTCAATTTATTAAATCGTGGCACTCGTCGCGTTTGTATACATACAAATATTTTGCAAGAACCGGAATCACTTGCTGTTTGTTATTTATTTATGATGTAATTCTCGGGTTACAGTAGGCATTTGTGGCTTACTGTGTTAACCGTGAATTAACATCTTACTAGTACCTACTTACATACATATGGTCTACCTCCGGCGCAAGGCCGTCGTATTGCAACTTGAGACTTCTTGCACGAAGGGGTATTGCGACATCTTCGCTGTTTTGCATGAAGAATACTTGAAGTATGTCAGTGATTGAAATTCTTCATGCAGCGAAAATAATGTAGTAGGTAAGTATGTAGGCACAATGTTTTTAGTTATGCATTGCAATAAATATATTTTCTTCCTACATGATGTAGGTATGTATATGCATGTGCATTAAGTACACTTTCTTCCTACATGCGTATTACATTAAATATAGTTTCTTCCTACATGGTGTAGTTATGTATATGCATGCGTATTACATTAAATATACTTACATCCTACATGGTGTAGGTATGTATATGCATGCGTATTACATTTGATATACTTTCTTCCTACATGATGTATGTATGTAGGTATCCTTCTTTTCGACTCTCTCTCTTTCCAGCACCAAGAAACCTGTTTTTCATTTCGAGGTATTGATCAAGTTGATCTCATTGCGGCAGTGTCCTCCATTTCGTCCAATGCTGTTGATCCTGACGGTTTACATCCCCTTTTCCGCAAAATGCTATTACCTTACATTTCACCATACATACTTCATATTTTAAACTGCTGTCTAACTTACTCCTCGTTCCCTAAAGCTTGGAAAATCATCATACCAGTAGCCAAGAAACCTTCCTCTAAATCAGTTGTTGATTTCCCGCCAATTAGCATTCTTTGCTACTTTGTTAAAGTATTTGAAAAAATTTTGTCGTCTCAGATTTCCGAATTTACCCAAGCCAACAACCTTTTAACACAATTTCAATCTGGCTTCCGACCAGGATACAGTTGTGACACTGCTATACTAAAAGTCTCCAATGATCTTCGCCTGATTCTCGACTCCAAGAACTTTGGCATACATGTCTTACTGGCTTTCTCAAAAGATTTTGATAGCGCCAGCCACTCTAAGCTATTAGATAAGCTTTACAGTAAGCTCTCTTCCTCTGCGATCTCCATAATCGATAGTTTCCTCACTGATCGGTTTCAAAAGGTACAAATTGGAGACTCCTCGTCCTTCCTACTCCCCCTTTTCTGTGGTGTAGCCGAAGGATCTGTATTGAGCCCGCTGCTGTTTTCTTTGTTTATTTATGACTTCCCAAAGGTGATTCAAGATGTTCAGATTCATCTCTATGCTGATGATGTACAAGTATACCTAAGTAGGCCTATTGGTCTTATAGAAGATTGCGCTGCTCGCATAAATGATGAACTTTCCCGTATCTACACTTGGTCGATCAACAACTGTCTTTCAATAAACCATAGCAAATCGCACTGTCTTCCTATCTACAACTCTTTGTATGACATACGTGATATCCCACACATTTTTCTTGACAACTCCCCGCTGCGTTTTGTGAATTCGGTCACCAATCTTGGGGTCAAGTTAAATGGACAGTTAAGTTGTTGTGATCACGTCACACTGATGCTCTCTAAGATATATGGGGGATTACGCAGATTGTGGCTATCTGCAGGATTAATGTGAAAAAATGTCTGCATGCAACTCGTAAAAGCTCTTCTATTACCCCACTTTACCTATGGAAGTTTGATATATCCCAAACCTGATAGCATATGCGCGCGGAAAGTTGAAGTTGTCTTTAACGATTCCATTTGATTTGTGTTTGGCATTAAACGTTGGCAGCATATAACTCCGTACAGACTCTCATTGGCTCGATCAACACTTACCTAAAGCGCAAAGCTTTAATATTCCTCTATATCCTAATTCACTCTGGTGAACCTGGATATCTGTATGACCAGATACATTTCCTGCAAACTTCACGACATTACAATCTACTAGTCCCTCGTTTCCATTCTTCGACTTGTGAGGCCTCTTATTTTGTCCAAGTCGCTCGAATGTGCAACTCCCTTCCCGTTCGTGTCAAGAGGGCCGGCTCTACATCTATCTTCAGGCGCCTAATTTGTGACGCAAATCTTTGAAAATTTATTAATATACTCTTGTTGTTCTCCTTGGTGGTGTACTAATGCATAAATGAAATCAAGTGAATTTAATCAAGAAGATCGATTGAATGAAGTGAGGGAAATTCAAGAAAATTTAATTAAATAATTAATTATTTTTGTTCTCTTTGTCTAATTTTTGCTTTTCTGTTATTTCCTCATCTCTTATTTTTCTTTTTCTTGTTTTCAAATTGTTAACTTACTCTTTTTAATATCTTTCGCTTAAATAAGTTAGTTTTAGTTCATATAGCTTATCTCCCTCTCTTATAATGTACTGGGTTAAGATCTCGGATCTTTTGTACTTCACCGTAAAAAATAAATTGAATTGAATTGAATTGAATTAATCACCTACTTAATTGCTTCACAATTCCCTATATTGGTCAGCAGGTATCCAGACAAATAGCTTCAAACCGCAACTACGCCACCATTGCTGGTTTAAAAAAAAAAAACTATCAGTTGAGTTCAGTAGAGAACTTTAATATCTATATCTATCCTAATCATGTCATTTGCGGACATCGCTCGGTTTTACTCAGATAAGGAAGTCTCATATGAGATGCGCTGCAGAAAGCAAAATCCTGAAAACTACACTTACAGGAATAAAGTAATCTGGTGGATGAAACAACTGCAAGTAGAATCACAAGAGGCTGCTGAGACAATAACTCTGGTAGCACACATGCTGGTAGATGAAGATCTAGAGGAATGCAAAAACCTGGTGATTGAGTTTCAAGCTGACAGTATAAAGAAAGATCCTGATGAGCTCGAACGGGTGAGCGACTCACGCTATTATCCAAACGAGTTAATAGGATATCAACTACTGATGTTTCAGAAGAATCAGAAGAGAAATTAAAAATAATAGGGGAAATAAAAAGTCTATCAAAACCGTGGAAGCATCTAAATAGATATCAACTACGAAATCAACATCTTATAAAGACACTAAAATCACCAATTATGGTACCAAGCTTCAGGAGGAAGAGATTGAGATAAATTTCGATAACCCAAAACTGGATGATATATATGCTCACTATCAATCCATGCGTGCTGCGGGACAGTCGTTTGAATTGCACTCGGTAAACCAATATAACAGGCAGAAGCCACAGTTGTATAAGTGGGGAATCTATTACTCAGGAGACGTCCTGACGAATCGGCTACAGAATTCCTACAACGGGTGATGGACTTTGCTCAATCTAGAGATGTCTCTGAAGCAGAATTGCTTTCAAGCGTGACCGATCTTCTTGAAGGGTCTTAAGTGGTATCGCTATAAGGGACGAGACATCATAAACTATCGGGATTTTGTTGAAAAGTTATTAAGCGAGTTTGAACCTCTGTACCAATCAGGCCAACTACTGGATGCAATAAAGAAGCGTAAACAATTGCCTTGTCAGTCTATTGTGCAATTTATCGCACACATACAACATCAATTTATGCGGCTACAAACTCTTCCTTCTAACCTTATACCCATGTATATAAGAGCTATATCCTTACACGATTTCTCAACTGTAGATCAACTCAGCGTAGCATGTCGTAATGTGGAGTTGAGTGAATCCCAACCAAACATCAACACCACGTAAATGATGGTATTTCAATGACAATGCAAACATAACGAGTGGTTTAATAACAACACAAGATTTGCTCAGGGTCAAAATGGTAGTAGACATGATAACCATTATAGTAAAGAGGAATACTTTTTACCAAAAAATAACAGAAGCAGTACTCAAAAAAATGACAGCTACAACGGTAATAGAAGCAGAGATGCATTCGTCACTACTCCCATGAGAAATTATAATCGTTATCAACAATCAAATAGCGCACCAATAAGACACGTTAATAGTCACTACACTAGATACAATCTTAACCAAGGAAAGCACTGTAATCCGCCAAATCAAAATCAAAACGATTATTACTCAGACATTAAAACAGGAGGACAAACAGCAACTACTAGAAAAAGATCTAGAGATCTAGAGTGCCAAACAGGAACAGACAAGTCTCATTTAGTAGTCCAGTTAGGCATTTTCGAAGAAATTCTGCTTCGGAAAACATAGAAGGATAGTCCCGAAGGTGGATAGGAGGCACCCCACTCATAAAAAGTCCACTAACAATCACAGGTCTAGCGAAATATCTGGCATCCATAAGGTTGCTAGATGAGGAGATCCCAGACGATACCTTCAAATTCATATCCTGAACTCATCAGTCGTATGCTTGTTAGATAGTGGAGCCAGTAATTCAGTAGCTGGCAAAGAAGGTATCCAATCGTTAAAGAGAATAGGACATGAATTAATAAAAGAAAGCAAAGGCGAAATAAAAACAGTAGATAGAATGAACCATAAATTTAGCGGCGTGTTTTATGTACCTATAAGCTACCATTAAAAATTCCACGTAATAAGAATTTTAGTGGTGCCTACTCCAAAATATAATTCTTGGGATTGAATTCTGGAGTTCATTTGGAATCACAGCCCCGAACGATGATGGTAAATGGTATTTCCATTACATTTCCACTCTATATTTCGACAAAATCCATATTAAAGACCACAAGTCACTAGATGACCAAAAGAACAGGAAATTGGACACATGCTTAAAATATTTTCACACCCTAATAAATCAAAAACTAGGGCTCATACACGCTCTCGAACACGACATCGATATAGGTAATGCCACACCAATTGTACAAAGGGGCTATCAAGTTTCACCGGCAATAGAAAAAAGACTAGGATTTGAGCTCGAGCTTAAGAAGCAGCTAGGTGTAATAGAACAATCAATAAGTCCATGGTGCTCTCCCGTCGTCTTGGTTAAGAAGAAGGATGGTAGAGGCAGGTTGTGCAAAGGCAGTCAGAAACTGAACAACGTCACGATAAAATGTGCTTACCCTTTACCACGAATCTCCGAAATCCTAAACCGGTTAGGTAAGGCACGCTACTTATCATCCATTGACTTAAAAGATGCGCTTTGGCAAACACCACTTTCAGATAGAGCTCAGTAAGAGACAGCTTTCAGCGTCCCAGCCCTTGGTTTATGGCAATTCACCGTTATGCTATTCGGCCTATGTAATAGCGCCGCAACACAACAAAGACTTATGGATATACTATTTTCTCCGGCGGAAGAGTGTGTATTCACATACCTGGACGATCTTATTGTAGCAACAGAAACATGCGATCATCATATCACGGTACTCAATAGAGTAGCAAGCAAGCTCAGAAATGCAAGTCTCACGATTAACTTTGAAATTTGTCAATTCGTTCGCTCATCATTATAGCATCTAGGATATGTAGTAGATACGCATGGACTTAGAACAGACCCAGACAAAGTTCAAGCAATGATTGACTTTCCAAAACCAAAAAACTACACAGAGATGAAACGGATCATAGGAATCCCTTCAGGGTATCGTCGATTCGTACACAATTTCGCTGAACTGGCATCACCCTTGCACGATTTAACTGAAGGTTTACCTAAACGAAGATGTCTTCAAATGACCAATTAAGCCGAAGGAGCATTCGTGCGATTAAATTCACAATTGGTCGAGGCACCACTCTTGACAAACCCCGATTTTAATAAAGTATTCCAACTCCAATACGATGCTACCAACTATGCAATTGGAGCAGTTTTTACTCAAAAAACAGACGAAGGTAACGAAAGACCTATAGCATATGTTAGCAGGAAACTCAGAGGAGCAGAAATAAATTACACGGTAACAGAAAAAGAATGTTTAAGTGTAATATTTGCAGTCGAGAAGCTAAGGTGCTACTTGGAAGGTCAAAAGTTCAAAATATTTGCTGACCATTCCAGCTTGTTCAAGCAACGAAATCTGATGGGTTTTAAAGTTACAACAACACGACTTCGAAATCGCTCACGTAAAAGAAACAGAAAACGTCAGACAGCTGGTACACACGCATGCTAGCTAGAATTCAAGAAAGTCCAAGTCGTTTCCCATGCTGGAAACTAGAAAATAAAACGCTACAGACACATCCCACAAGCACCAGCACTGCAGGTGGAAACTAGTAGTACCCGAATCCTCACGCCAGACGGTCTTTGAAGAACGTCACGACTCCCCATTCGCTGCTCCTTTAGGTGTTCATAAAACTAAAGAAGTGTCAAAAATCACAGTAGCATTGAGGACAGCAGTAAACTCAATTACAGGATACTCTCCTTTCTTTCTTAATTTTGGTAGAGAATACACATACGATGGATCTGATCAAACAGTCTTCGACATGCTTTCCGTGGGTCAAGAAGCTACTGAAAGTTGAAGTAGATTCTTAAACAGTTTGGACCGAATCTATAGTGACATCGCCATTAGAATATTTCAATCTTACTAGAGAAATAAAAAATATTTCAACATAGGTAAGGCCAACTGCGAATTCATGGTAGACGATATAGTCTATCGCCGAAATTTCGTTCTTTCTGACCCAACAAAACAGTTCTCGGCTATACTTGCTCCTAAATATCCAAAACGCAGGGTCGTTGAAAAGAAATCTAAGCTAGTCTACAAATTAGAAGATTTAGAAAACAATAGCCTGGGATGTTGGCATATAAAAGATATAAGACATATTTAACTAGAGCAGAAATACAATGACTAGTACACGTAACAAACCAATAACTTAACAAGCACTCCAGCAATCCTTCTCAACAGTAAACCCCTTGGCAAACCAGAGTCGCATGTTTTCAGATGGTTGGCGATAGGTTCAGTAGTTCTGCTCGTAGTAAGTAGGAAAGCAGTCTGAATCAGAACATTATGTATATTATAATTTAATTTTAGTATTAAACAATCGAATAAGGGTTGTTCATAATATTACGTTGGGTTTGGGCACAATGAAAAAAAAGCAGGTTATATAAATTTTTTGCATAGATTTTGAAATATACATAGAGATGGATTAAGTGTCAAATAATTATTTTTCTTTCTTAATTTTCTGATTTATATTCAATCGTTTGAAGATGAGAGAAGTGATCAGATGCGTTTCATGTGTGGTTGAAAGTCCTATACATTTAGTCAAGGAATCACGAGTTTTTTTCATAGCACATACATACGGTCACCTATCATTCTGTTAGGGTAGCAACCAGTCTTATAGTCGATATAGGTTTAGTGATTTTATCATAGTGCATTGTATAGTTCTTAGGTAGTATGTGTGTAGTGTTCTAGCAGTATAGGTTTCGTAATTTTACTTTCCCACTGAGAAAAATTACGTAGCGCCCATTCCTTCGTCTTCTGGAAGATACAAATACCCGCCCCGTCTCCACAGGATCTAGGCGTGCCTGGCCCAGGCAGTACGTCGCCTCCTCGGCTTAGCGTAACAAAGAGGTGGGACAGTAACATCCAAAATGTGCAACCCTCCAATTACTTGTTCATATATGTGGGACTAAATTGCAACTTTTATACACATACGAACTTATATGGAAATTAACTGAGGTTGCAAACAGTTATATTTAATGAAGTATATTTCTCAATCTCCTAAATCTCAATTCTAATGTCTTTTTGCTCATTGTAAGCGTCTTGATTTCATAACAGTCGTCAATTTTGACATACAACTGGATCTATACTTCTTAACTTAATGATCTTGCTGCGAGCAGTTCTCAATAGTTTTTTTTTATACTACTTACATTTAGGGTTACCAGGTCTAGTTTGAAATAAATCAGGATATTGATCTCAAAGATTATAAAAGAACTTATAACAAGCATATAGGAGCTACAAAAAGATATTTACAACGAGAGAATATATTTTGGGAATCGGATAAAAATTTAGAAACATTACTTCATAAATTGATATTTTACTTTTATTCCAGTATAAAAACACACATATGCATATACAATATATCTAATAAATGTAAGATATAACAAACATAAAAGATGAAAACCAAACAAATTATAATATAGCATAATATAATATAAAAATGATATAGCCTTTTTTTATTTGTGTTGATTGTATTTTTCGTTGGATTGGATCAATTCAGTTATATGCTTTCCTTCTTCTCACTTTAAGAAATTGGAAAACTCATAGCATAATTAGTTTTAAGAATTAATCCCGATTCCAAATTTTCAATTAGTAAGCGGTTTCTCTCTTTTCTCCAAAAACAAACATTTTACTGAAAACGCTTTCCATTACAGCGTTAGAATGAGGAATTGAAAATGTGTTATTCACAATTTTCTCACAATTATTATTTTCGGCGAGCTCAAAAAATGTAATCCACTTTTCTTCAATGGATAAATTTGTTTCATTAGATGGCCCTGTAATATTTTTATTTTGTATTTTATTAACGATCGCTATGTAATATTTTACTCATCAATCTCGGTCTTCGTGGTAACGATTTTTATTGTTTCTCAATTGTATGTTCAAGCTCAAGTCTAGGCCGCTTTATAGTCTTTAAGCTTTAAGGGGAAGCAAGGCAAGGCTATATGCCGCTTTATTGCCTTTGCTTAGGTCGGTTGATCAGGCTGAAGATTGCCGCTTTATGATCAATAGGCTTTTAAGCCGAATTGTGAGAAATGAATATACTCCAATGCAGTAGATAATCAAGTCTGAGTTCTTTATTCTTTTCTTCGTCTTTTATATAATTGGTTTACATAGGTTCTTATGGAAAATCATTCCATAAGCAAGAAATGGCAATTTCAGAAATGAATTGTCCAATAAGCAAATTCATTGCTTTCTTACTTATTGAATGACCTTTTACAATAATAATTCACATCAATTGTTACGACACACATTTTTGTCACCTACTTGACTTACTTGTAAATGGTATCAAATTGCTGATTCTTAAGATTGTAATTTCTTTTGATAAATTGGAAGTAAATTGTATTTCTGTTAATTTTTGTTTTGCAATATGAGATATACTTGTTTACTAGCATGATATGGCGCTTGCACAATAATGTATGTGCGTACAATGATGTACTCATATCATGCCATTAAGCATTGTGCATTATTATTATTCATGTTATGTATGTACGTTTGTATATACGTGCATATAATGTTACAAGGTGATTAATTATCTTTTATTAGCGAGATGAGCTTTTGTTTTTGCATGATTATTTTTAGATATTATTATTACATGTATTACATGTGTATACTACACCTCTACCCCTAATAGGAAAAAAAAATTTGACTTATAGGAGATTTTTTTTTTTTTTTTTTTTTTTTTTGTACCTAACCAATTACTTATCTTATTTATTTACGTATTTTCATTATGCTACATATTCTACCATATCCTATGCATTTTGTACAGGTATTACTAACTTCTAAATGCTATCTATTATGTACAGTGTTTATATTTAAATTAGGATTTTACATTTATGTATATTGGCTATTATGTCTATATAGTTAAGTTAGGATTTTAGATTTGTGTACATTAGTTATCATCTACATTATGTCTACATAATTTCAGTCTATTATTGTGTATGTTTTTAAGGTTATTTCTGATTTTTATTGTGGAATTTACTCCGTTTTGGTCTACTATTTTAAATGGACCTTCGTATGGACTTTCTGATTTTTTCTAGTTCCTTTTCTTGAGTAAACATAATCATTTACTTTGAAATTTGAGGGTTCTACATTTCTCTTCTGTTGAGACTTTCTTTTTATTTTTGATACGTTCAGTGATTCTTTTGCTCTATCATGAGCTCTTTGTAATCTGTGTTTTAATTCATTAGCATAATTATCTATGTCATAGATCATTTGTTCATTATTTATTGTTTCTGCTGGTAAGGTTGTTATTTTTACATAGACCAATTCAAATGGTGTGTAGTTTGTATGTGTGTGCGGTGTGGTATTATAGTAAAATATATAGTATGGTATCCACATATCCCAATTATCATTCTCTGTGAAAGACAAGAGATATTCATTTAATACTCTGTGGTTTCTTTCTAGAGATCCAAGTGTTTCATGATGATAAGGTGTTGAAGTTATGTGGTTCATATTAAATATTTTGCATATACTCTTAAATAATTCATTACAAAATTCTGTACCTGTATCAGTTTTAATCGTTTTGAAGCATCCGTATTTTAGTATGAATTTTTCTACTAGTGCTCGTGCTATTTCTGCTTCTTTGGTTTCAATTGGAATCGCTTCAACGAATTTTGTGAGTTCACACTGAACTGTTAATATGTATCTGTAACCATTGGATATTCGTAATGGTCCCACTGTATCTATTGAAATAGGCTCGAAACTACTGTTTGGCGTATTTGTGATTACAAATGGTTCTTTGGTATGTTTTATTATTTTATTTCGTGCGCAAGTTTCACAGTTTTTCACATATTCTTTTATTGTTTTTCTCATATTTTTCCAAATGAATTTTTGTTTTATCTTTGCAATGCATCTTTTTATTCCAGCATGTCCTCCATACGGTGAGGAATGGTGTTGTTCAATAATCTCTTTTATTTCTTTCGGATCCGTTAATCTTTTTGGAGAGGTATATTATAATAATCTTAGTGGTATTGCCATATTATTTGAAATATTTTTATACTGCACTTCATTGAACTTTTTCTTAAATCTGTTTGAATCTATATATTTAAATATTCTATCATCATTAGATATTGCTAGCTCATATATTTTATTCTTCTTCATCTTGAGTAACAGTTTCTCCAGGACTAAATCTAAATTTGTCCCTAGATTATCGCTGCACTGTATCGATACTTCATCTTCTTTTATTATTATTTTTGGAAATTTGTTTGAGCGCATATTTTCATTACTTTCGTTTATATGAAATTTAATTTTTTTTACATTTGTAACATCTGAGATAGACGTACAATCCCATGCATAAAGTTGGGCAAACCTATCATTGGATATCTCTGTATTCTCTTCAGGGTTAATTTCTTTTGCTTTCTTTAGCATTCCTCTCGTGATTACATTTATATTTTTTGGGATCATTTCTTTTAAAAGGTTTGAATTTAATTTTATTCGAGATAGAGCATCTGCATTTGTATTCATTCTACCTTGTTTACATATGATGTCAAAGTCGTAATCCATTAGATCAAGTCGGAGTCTGGTTAATTAGGATGATGGATTCTTGTGAGTTAATAAGCTAACCAAAGGTCTGTGATCAGTTACTACCATAAATTTTCTACCGTATAAGTATGGTCTGAAATAATTTATTCCCCAGTGGATTCCTAAAAGTTCTTTTTCAATTATTGCTTTGTTTACTTCATGTTTGTTGAGAGTTCGACTCGCATAGCAAATTGGTCTATCTTCACCAATTGTTCCTTGAGAAAGAACCGCGCCTAAGGATTGATCTGAGGCGTCAGTGGTTAAGATGAATGGTTGTTCAAAATCAGGATATTTGAGAATTGGTGGATTGATTAATTTGTTTTTAAGATTTTCGAATAAGTTGTTACATTCTTCTGACCACTCAAAAAGTTTGTTCTTTTTAAGAAGGGAATTCAGAGGTTTTGCTATGTTTGCGAAATTTGGTATAAAGCGTCTATAATAATTGCAAAATGCGATGAATCTTCTGACTTCGTCAGCATTTTTAGGAAAAGGGTAATTTTGAATAGTGTGATGCTTATTAGGATCAGTTTTTATACTTGTTGCTGTTATTTGATGACCAAGGTATATTACTTCTCTTTTTAGAAAATTGCATTTACTGGGATTAAGTTTTAGATTATATTTTTGAAATCTTTGAAAAAAATTTTCGAGATTTTTGTTATGATGTTGAAGACTACATCCAAAAACAATAATGTCATCAACATATATAAAAGCATTAGATTCTAGACCATTGAGTGCTATAGATAACATTCTTTGGAAGCTGTTTGTTGAAATCTTCAAGCCGAATGGCAAACGTTTAAAGTGAAAGTGTCCTCGATTTGTCGAGAATGCTGTTAAATGTCTTGAATTTGGATTGATTTCAATTTGGTGAAATGAACTTGTCATGTCTAGAGTTGAGAAATATTTCGCTCGATCTAGGTGGTCTAAGACATCTTCAAGTCTAGTTAATGGGAATTTATCATCAAGAATTTTTTTGTTGAGCTGTCTAAAATCGACTACAAATCTCCATTTTTTGGTATCATTCGTACTTTTTTTTGGTACTATCAATAAAGGTGAATTATATGGACTAGTTGACTTTTCTATTATATTATCCTTAAGCATATCTTGAACTTGGTCATTTATTTCTTGTAACTGTGAATGCGGTAAACGGTAATTTTTGACATAAACCGGACTATTGTGTAGTATTGAATTTTTAGCTTCTGTATCTAGACCTTCTATTTTTAATTCGTTTTTTAATTTTGCAAATCTGTTTCTATAATCTTTAAATGTTGTATTAAGCGGATTTAATACATAGTAGTTTTTTAATGGTTGAATTTCAGGCGTGAAATTTTCTAAATTAACTTTTAAATCTGTCGTATTTAAGATCTTTATGTGGGCGATGCCTTGAGCTGGGACTATTGTATTGGCAATGAATACTCCTTTGCAAATTTCTTGGTTATAAATTACACTGTCTTCCTTGATGTTCATATGTACTGCCTTTATTACTTCGCATCTTGGAGGAATAGTGATATAGTTGTTAAAATTGCTTCTTATCGGTATTACTATTTCTTCATTCTGCGTATGTATGGCGAGTGTAAATGTCTCACAATCAATTTTGCATACGTATTTCATTAAAAAATCTCTGCTAATTATACCATGAGTCAATAATGGTAAGTTATTGTCTACCATGTGAAATTTGTGACTCAGATTAAAGTTTTCATACATTAGTTTCATGACTGTTGTTCCAAAAGATAATGTTTCAATGTTTGTTATGCCTGTAATTTTGCACGTTTCATCTTCATCTAAATAATAATCATTTAAATTATTTAATTTGCAGATAGATATGTCTGCACCTGTATCAATTAGAAAATTAATGTTTTTACCAGTCAATTTGTCTTTTAATGTTACAAAATTTGTTACATTATTGTTTAGTTGAAGAATTCGCGTATTTATATGTTTTTTTATTCTGTTGCAGTACCTGGGCTGCTGTTGTTTGCTGTGTCTTGGATAAAATTTACTGTACGTTGCCTATTGTGTTGTGAGTGGTTTATATTGTTGTTGTTCGAGCGTGTATAGTTACTGTGTTTTTGAAAATTTTTATTGGTGTTAAAATTTGAATTATTTCTTTGTGTATTATAATTTCTGTTATTTGAAAATTTTCGTTGTGTTTGTTCACTGTTACTTTGATTGTATCTATTCTGTGTAAAATTGTTATAGTTACTATTGTTTGGAAATGATCTATAATTTCTATTAAAGAATCTCTGCTTGTTTTGAAATTGTTTATTATATGAATATATCTGTGGTTCTAGAGGTTTCTCAATTTGTAAAGCTAGTGCAGCTGCTTCAGAGAATTTCGTGCATTGCGCTGCTAAAATTGTATGTTTGAGATTTTCATTTAAACCATTTTGAAAAATATTAAGGGCCAGTTTACCATTTAATTTGGTTACCGTTTCTCCATTAACTTTACCCACTTCTTGAATTTGTAGGTTATTCAAGTTATTTATTAGATTTAACACTTTGTCCGTAAATACTTTGATCCCTGAATTTCTTTGCTTTAGTTCTGCGAGTTGTGAATAAATTTTTTGTGGTGTGTTACCTGATTTAAAACTTGCTTTCAGTGTTGTCCTTAACTCTTTCACTGATATTGGTGTTACCGCTGTGACCATTCTATTCTTTGCTTTGTGGGACATTCTTCCGTTCCAAACGAAATTTATTATCTCTTTCTTGGAGTCATCTTTTAATGTTTTATCATATAATTCTATGATTGTTAGGAAATTATCTAATTCCTTGTATTCTCCAGCAAATTCTGGGATTATTTTTAATGCTGTGACTATATCAAATGCAGCCATTTTTATTCTATTGTTGTCTTCTGTAGGTTCACAACTAGAATCTGAATCGTAGTTTAATCTTGTCTCGTTGTAGCTCTCCTCAATTTTCAAATTTATATAATGTTTTGCTTTCAGGTATAAACCATTGAATCTTTGTAATGAAGTCTCTAAATCTTTACTCGAATATTGTACTTTTAATCGATTTGCTATAGATTCGAATTCCTTATGAATTTCCTTTAATCTAGTAGACTTGTTTAGGAGATTTTGAGCCGAAAATTTTCTTTGGGGGTTTTTAGTGAAAGTTTGGTGTAGTTTTTCTACTTTCTTGATTAATTTCTCGCAATCTTCCATCAAAATTTAAAATTCATCGTAAGACATGGTTTATATTTTCTTTATATATTCATAAATTTTTTTTTTTGGATTTACATATTTTTACTCTACACTTTAAATAATGTTAAGTAGATATCATAATTTATTAATCAAATCCTCTATAAAAAAATCTATTTAAAATATAATTTCATTGAATATTTGTTTAAGTTATACAACGTATTCGTAAGTATTTTGAACAATTAATAATTATAATAAAAAAAAATTTAAACTTTTACTACAGTATTCGAATATCGTTTCTTTAAACCCTTCTTATGCTCTTTGTAAAGAAAGTAAAGAAATTGAATTAGTTTAAGTAATAATATTATTAACATTAATGTTAATATTTGATTATTTTCTATCTTTACTGTATCTTCTATGTTGATGTTGTTGACAATTTCCCCGTTATTGTCCGCCTGTTTTGACTGCGTTTTTCCCATTCTAACTTTTTGTAGCAATTAAGTTTGTTCTTGTAATATTCGTTGTATGGAACTATAGGTTGTTCTCCTGCTTTCTTGCTTTCAGCTTTTTCTTCATAAATTCTCCTCGATAGATTTCTTCTCTTTGTATTTGGCCGTATTTGTACGCTCATATGTCACGGTCGCCATGTAATATTTTTATTTTGTATTTTATTAACGATCGCTATGTAATATTTTACTCATCAATCTCGGTCTTCATGGTAACGATTTTTATTGTTTCTCAATTCTATGTTCAAGCTCAAGTCTAGGCTTAATTTGCCGCTTTATAGTCTTTAAGCTTTAAGGGTAAGCAAGGCAAGGCTATATGCCGCTTTATTGCCTTTGCTTAGGTCGGTTGATCAGGCTGAAGATTGCCGCTTTATGATCAATAGGCTTTTAAGCCGAATTGTGAGAAATGAATATACTCCAATGCAGTAGATAATCAAGTCTGAGTTCTTTATTCTTTTCTTCGTCTTTTATATAATTGGTTTACATAGGTTCTTATGGAAAATCATTCCATAAGCAAGAAATGGCAATTTCAGAAATGAATTGTCCAATAAGCAAATTCATTGCTTTCTTACTTATTGAATGACCTTTTACAATAATAATTCACATCAATTGTTACGACACACATTTTTGTCACCTACTTGACTTACTTGTAAATGGTATCAAATTGCTGATACTTAAGATTGTAATTTCTTTTGATAAATTGGAAGTAAATTGTATTTCTGTTAATTTTTGTTTTGCAATATGAGATATACTTGTTTACTAGCATGATATGGCGCTTGCACAATAATGTGTGTGCGTACAATGATGTGCTCATATCATGCCATTAAGCGTTGTGCATTATTATTATTCATGTTATGTATGTACGTTTGTATATACGTGCAAATAATGTTACAAGGTGATTAATTATCTTTTATTAGCGAGATGCGCTTTTCTTTTTGCATGATTATTTTTAGATATTATTATTACATGTATTACATGTGTATACTACAGCCCTGCTCTAGATAAGAGCAAAGAGGGCATCTGTGTCCACATCTTTGACATTAAAACATTGGACAATGTCTAAAATATAATTAAAATTAGAAATTTCCTCCAAAGAAAGTATACTTAACCTTTCAAATTTATTGTTATAAAAGTCAAAATTCTTTTCACCCTGTAACTCCGAAACGGTTGATATGCCCCTCCCCTTCCATACGATTTTTTGTTTGTTTAGGTGAGTACTATCACCTCCTGCTCTATGGACCACCATGGAGGAAACACCCTGTATAAGTGATAATGCTTTCTAGTAAAGCATTGGCCCTTCCCTGCAAACAATTTATCGAAGAGTCGCTTTATCGAAAGGATTTCATTTCGAGAATTCCTAAATTCTGTTAGAAAAAGCGACTAAATTGTTTTTCTTATTTCTCGTTTCGAGAATCCGGCGAAATTTTTTTGAGAATCGCATATTTTCTCGAACTTTGGCCTAAGCTCTTTATTTTCTCCGTATCGTGCTCATGGCTTGCTGTTTTTTCATTTCTGGTTTCGAGATTTCTGCGAGATCTTCTCGAAAATGTCATTCTTTCTCGCATCTTGGACTGGGTTCTTTGTTTTTCTTCGTATTGTGTTCTTGACTAAATTTTTTCATCTCTCGTTCCGAGATTTTCTCGAGAATATCGTTCTTTCTTGCTGGCTTGGGTTCTTCATTTTTGTTGTTGTCATATTCACCAATCACCGCCGGTTAAATTTCATTCTGTAATATGATTTGCATTTGACTAGTCAATTTTGAAGCGTGTCTCAGTAAAAATGGTTTTAATTGGTGCAGACAAATTATTGAAAGTCACAAAGTGTTAAAAAAATTATAGGTAAATGTAAAGAAAGATTTGTAATAAACAAAAATAAAAAACTGAGGTGAACTAAAATAATTCCAGCTAAAGATCTCGAAAAACGAAAAGCATTTTGAGGAATTGGTACTTTTTAGTATTAAATACATATTCGAGTTATACAAAATTTGAAACAATTCATTTCCAGCAAAAATCTTTCCTTCATCGAGGTTCAGATGATCCGGGGAGGTTTGTGAAAGGAAATATAAAAGTAATTTTTAAGGACGAAGTAGCTAAAGGCTATATATAATTGGCTTGGGATAAATAAAAAAAAAATTCCTGACAAATGCATATAATGGCTCTAATTAAAAGCATTATATACATAACATATTCTTTAACTTTTTAAATACTGAGATATTTTTTCCTGATGCATATGAGTTCCCAGAAGCACAAGGAAAATTATCAAAAAACGATTAGTCAAAAGTCTTTATCGACGTTTTTTTCACCTTTTAACAACAGTGACAACAAAAAAAGTAAAAGTTCCATTGCAGAAGGAATTTTTGCATTCCATACGATCATGCACGGACATAGTTACAGTTCTCCAGATTGTTCAAGCAAGATATTTATACAAATTTTCAGCGACTTAAACACAGCTTCTGAGTTTTTATGTGGGCGTACAAAATCCTCCAAAATTGTAACAAATGTGTTGGCGAAAGTTTCGATACAAAATATTGTTAAACCTCTCCAATTGGAACAATTTTTTTATTGCGAATTAGCAAACACTTATATAGGATTGTTATCAAAAGTTGGCTCAAAATTAAACTCTACAATTGCAAGATTGGAAAATGGCGGACTAATAATTGTCGAAATGGGTCAACTTTTAAAAAATTTACGTCAATTATAATTGAATCAGATAATGAATAGCTTTACGGGTCTATTCATGTGAGTGCAATTCAAATGTCTGGTAATACACAACATATTAAATTATTTGAAGCAATTTTTTTTATACGTATTACATATATTTGTTTTTTTTTGTTTTGTAGAGAGAGTGTATAAAATGATTTTGTCGTTCTTTGAAAGTCGTTTATTCACAAACTTTTCCGTTATTATTGTGTATTTTTTTTCAACCACAGAAAACTGGCATTAGTTGAGGCTAGTCGACTGTCTGGAAGAGTGCATGGCGGACGAGGAGGAACTGTCCAAAATATGCTTACAGCCTCTTGCTGGTATTTTGAGCGGGGAAGACGATGCCGACGCAGATTCGGATGTGGATGTTGCGACCAATTACAGATCACCTAAAGGTTAATATTATCAAACCTATCGTATGATGAGAGTATGAATGATAGCCTTGGTTGCAAACAATTTATTAGAGACAAGCCCTCGCGAGAACAATCTAAACGAATTCAAGTGCTGCGCCTCTACCTAATCGCGGAATATGACAAGTACATATGCGGGGTGGATCGGTTGGACTTAAACATCAGCCTGTATCGTCATATTGCTGTTTACTATTGAAAGCATTATGGAGAAAGTCCAAAACTTGCCGACCCCATACGAAAGTGAAAGTAGCTTAAATCATCATCCGATTCGATGGAATGCACAATTATTCAACCCGTAAAAACAAAGCTTATATGCTAGGCGATTGATATTTATTTAAATTTTAATTGTATGTTACCCACTGCCCCGAACTGATGACACTCTCACGTCGATCGCTGGATCCACTTGGTTTTCAATGCTCGACTTACAAAGTGGATAGTGGCATGTTGAGATGAGCGACGAAAATAGAGACAAAGCAGTATTCGCGGCAGGTGGAGGATTGTGGGAGTACATCTAAAATTAAGTCTGAAAAAGTTCCATATGCTTCGTAAGAAGGTCAAAAATCTGGGGCACGTAGTATCTGGAAAAGGGCTACTGAAAGACCCGGACAAAACCGAAAGCATGAGAGCTTAGCGCATTCCAAAAACTAAAAACGATTTTCACAGTTTTCTAGGCCTAGCTACTTATTATAGAAGATTTTTTCGTGACTTATCTACATTGGCCAAATAGCTGTTAGAATTGAAAGATGCTTTCGAGAAGCTGAAATTGCGTTTAATTTCTCCTCCCATGCTAGCTTTCCCTCAAATAGAGGGTGACATCATTTATGATACATATACTAGTCACGATGGGATCGGCGCAGTATTTAGCCAGATTCAAAACGGAATCGAGATAGTGCTTGAATATTACAGTAAAACGCTGAGAAGGCCCGAACGAAACTATTGCGTAACTAGAAGAGAGCTTTTAGCAGTAATAAGGGCCACTTGTCACTTCCACCATTACCTATTTGATGGGCAGTTAGTACGATGGCCGGAGAGACTCCAGCAATATGACTTCATTATAGAACATCGAGCTGGAAAGAGACACCTTAATGCAGATGCTTTTCCCAGGCGTCGCTGTCAGGATAGCGCTCATTGCGATCAGAAAGAGCTGAGAGGATTAGAAGAAAGAGTCGTCTTAAGTACAGCCGATGTTACGTCTGATTTGGCAGTAGAACAAGACCAGGATCCTATTCTACAAAGGTAAAGTTATGATTAGAAAAAACGCAGAGGCCATCTATCGAGCAGATCTTATCCGAAAGTCCGCATTTAAAAAATTATTGGGCGAAATATAACTCATTACGAATGATAGATGGCGGTTTGCACATTACGCGATATGGTGACAGCAACACTCTTGTTGAGATAGCAGCATTGGTTTTGGCCAACTTTGCAAACGGACGTAGAAGTATGGTGTGCAAAGTGCCAGCTTTTCCATGCCAAACGAGGTACAATTCAAGTAGGAGACTGGCTGGCGGCCCAGAGAGCAAGCAGCATCTGGGAGAGGGGACATCCCGGAAGCAGTGCGGAGAACAGATTTTTTTTTTTATTGTTCGCAATATAAAATTGCTAGAGGTGCTGGGGGCTAAAAATATGCTATGCTTTTTGTGAAACATATATGATGCTATATTGTGAGGTTATGGGTGCACAACATCCATATCTCATTTTGTTGCTTGACACTATGCCTGAGATCCGACCAGACTCCAGTTTACCACAGTATAGTAAGTATGTCAAAAACTCATATATATCGTCACTCACAGCACCCAAACTAGTTATGAAAAATAATGAGATCATGATTAAATAAGATCCTCATTATGTTTGCTTCTTACTATTTTATCTAGGAGATACTTAAACTGAAGTATCAGTCAAAGCGAAGGTCCTTGGTTAATATGTGTAAGGGCCTGCTCTTCTTATCTATTGTTAGTAATATAAGATTGTTAGGGATGTCGGAGTCCGTGTCACATGTTTATGTGAGAATAAGTCGAAGTGAAATTATTATTATTTGCATTCATGTGTCCGAGATTTGACCGGTTTGAATCTTTAAGCGTAGGGTAAGTCTATTTAATTACTATTTTCATTACTTTTTGCAATAGACATTGCTATTAATATTTTTCGCAATAGATATTGCTAGAATTGTAGGAGGCTAAAACACATAATAAGTTTTTATATAAAACCATACATGATACTATGCAAGATGAGCTTTCCCATTTTGTATATAGGTTACATATTCCTTAGTATAGTTAGTGTGTTGAGCATTATCACCATATGTGTCATCGTTCCATCGTATTGAGTCATTAGTAGAGTGGTGCAGGATTCTAAACCGATTTTACCTAATCAATGTTGTTGTAGGTGCCTGAGGGCTAACTTACATTCTATGTTATTGTATGAAGAGCTTGCGTTGAGTGAACTCTATTTTTCACATTACTATTTTGCTTTACTATGTGTATGAGATTCGAGTGGTCTCTACATTACATAGTGAGGTATTTGTGTTTTGAATTTCATAACTTAAAGTTGTAAAGTTGAGATGTGTGTATCCTTTCTTTATGGTACCTCTATTTGTTGTTTATATCTCCTGTGTTAATAAACTTGGTAGTTGGGTATTATGGTGAAATCTAATTCACAGTAGTATTAATGCCGTTATATTTCCTTATGTATGAATTAGTGTTCAGCTCTTGTGTCAGGTATCTTTTCTATCTTGGGTCCAATATTCTTGCATTGTGGTTGTATGTTTGGATCTTGAATCCTATCTATTGTTAAGTCTCTAACTGGAGTTATGTACTTATCCGAAGTTACATTACTCGATTTTATTATCTTTTATTGTTGTTCCCTCTAAATGGAGTGGACCTCTACATTTTAGCACCAAAATGTGTTTTGGTATGGAATGAAATGTCTGCATTATCTGCAGGTTAGGAATCCAATTATAAGTAATGATTCCCATCATTCCTCCTGTTGGGATTTTGTGTAGTGAATGATTCATTGGACCATGTTTGCATTTCGTGCGTTTATATCTAGCTAAATTATATTATTTTATTTACAATATCCGTTGGTGGTTCTTTTCAGAATCTATTTTCATATGTTTATTACTACTATCACTTGAAGTGTTACTTTAAATATTTTAATTCTTTTTTCGTTTTAGGTTGGTTGTACTGGAATGGGTTGTGATTAATTCAACATGGTTATGAAAAGTATTTGATGAAGTGATGTATCGCATTACGTGCCCGTAGCTGATAATGGATTAATGAGTGGAATCATAGTGAGCGGTCTGAATATGTTCGATGTTTGGATTTTATGTGATATTATCTATGATTTAAGGATAATATTGCGTGCCGTTTAGGCTCCTACTGGGCTTTTTCGGACGTTTCGCTCCCGCCACGGAGCTCATTCAGCGGTATTACTATAAAATGGGGTTGATCATCAGGTGGTATGTATATGTGTACAATTCGTAGGTGAGTATAGTTATATACGTTGCAGATTCGATCGTTAATTGGTCCGAGAAGTTTATTAAATTTGTCGATTACGTTTAGATATTAAATTTAATTATTCTGTTGCATTTTGGAAATATTTAATTAAGTTAAGCTGTATACGTTATCTATAGGCATTTAAGTAAATCAATAATTATACAGTAATATGATGTATTAATGACAAGGATAAAATTTATTTTTATTTTTAATTTTACATAGCTAATTAAGTAACTGTATATGACTTTTTTATTGTAAATAATTATATAATTAAAGATTTAATAAAGAAGAGATTTATTATATTTTATTTCAGTATAAATTAGTTTCCTATTATTTTACTAACCTTTATTTTTTACTAATCTCTATGCGTTTATCCTGTGATTGAGTTATGACTTCCTGTATATTTAGTGCTTTTTTTTATTTTCTGTGATGCTTTCATTTTGACTTCCTGTTTTTACTTCTGGGATTTTTCTAGCATTATCTTCCATAACTCTTTATAATGTACTTGTGTAAATATGTCCAAGTTGGTAAAATATTCTTCATCCATATGTATAAGGTCTTCTAATAAATTTTGTTGATGTGCCATTTTAATGGGTTGTAATCCTTTACCTTTTTGTGGTTTTACGATGGTTATTTTTGAAGAATACTTTTCAATCTCCCGATAATCTATTTTATTTAACTGCTTTTTTATTATAAAGATTATTAGATACAATTAAGTGATATTCTGAACTACACATAAAAAATCTCGGTTGTGACTGGCCCAAATCTGTAGGTTTTCAAGAATATTTAATGAATTTTTACACAGAATTTTTAATAGGTTATGACTATACTAACTTCCATTCCCAGTTTTAATGCACTGTGGCTTATAGGAATATTCTTGTTAGAATATTTTCGCTGATATTACAATACCTATAAGTAGGTCAAGTTCACGTTAAATACTGTTCCATCTTATGTTCTATCCCGTTTATGCCCTTTTGGTTATTTATATCTCACATTTATAACTTTTTAATATTATGTGTGGATATGCCTGTGGGTATGGAAATTATTCCATGCAATATGACAGTTCTTAATGGTGCTGCCATTATATTGCAACTCGTTTAGTAAGGCCATATTTATGTAAACATTATATTAACATTAATTTATTGGCTTTTAATTTTGAGTTGCAATTTTCTTTATATATTTGTTCATCTATTTGTTTAGTTATGTTCTGTTAGTTCGTTGGTTTTATTATTCTAGTGTATTCCCTAGTATATTTAATTCTTTTAAATTGTTTTACATTTGTTGGTGATAAGCCTAGTTATTCGAAGGCACATATGTGGAGGCATCCATTATCCTTAGATTGATTATGCTTTAAGGAAATGAATGGGAGATGCCGTGTAGGCCTTTAATGGGCTGTCTTAAATCTGGATTGGCTTGTGTGGATAGATATCGTCAGTCACTGATGAGATTTGTGCCTTTTTCAAAACAGTATTTAGCATTTTATGTGTGTTCTGATATGATTGATTGGACATATAGGTTCCATTTTTTTTATAATTCTGAGTTGTGAGGTGGATTATGGAGATCATGTATGTTCATCCAACTATTTTAATATAGAGATTTATCTATGCCGATAGATAGTCCTAGTGACGACAACACATATGCACTAATAAATTAATTTATTAATTTAATGATGAATATCTCTTTAAGGATTGTGGTTTATGGATTCCACTCTTCACCCTCGGCATACGCCACAGAATATAACTGGTGCTAGATCACGACCAAATTTTATGTTGTTTAACCTCTCGGATCTATCGTAGTATCTTTTTAACCTCTGCAGATTCAAGAAAAACTGTTGGTCCAATTTTCCTTAAATTTATTTTTTCCTCGTATAATACGTTTCTTTTCAATTTCAGAGAAGTTGGTTCTTTCTCCTCGGCGGAATTATAATATTCTCGTTCCTCCATATTCATTTGGTTACGCTCTTGACTCTACACAAACTTGTTCTAAAACCACAATCAAAATAAGAAATATTGTGAGATGAGAGGAAAATAAACTTAAGTTCTCTATTAATCTTATTCAAGAAGCAAAAACTGAAAGCGACAACCTTTTTCAAACTGAATGTTCAAATTTTTGTGTTCGCAAATGTCAGCCGACAAGTGAATTTATCAGAATCATTCTTAACAATTAGGTGCATTGTGAAAGTGTCTGATTTTACTAAAATGATGTGGTAAAAGCAAGGGAAGACCAGTACGTTATTTTCATTTCAGAACATGTCTTAAGTTTTAATATAAGCTTTCAAAATCAATACATTCACTTAGTGAAATTAAAATCATTCGAAGTCAGTACATGTAAATCCCTAAGCACGAAAATCAGTACTGTACTTATTAAATTAGTACAACTGGTAACGCTAGTTACATTTGACTTGGTTTTATTTCTTTTTTATGGTGCCAAACCGATGTTCGACGCTTATTTTCTAATGTATCCTTAATTCAGTAGTTACTCTTTCTTCAAAGACAACAATTCTATTTCATTCGATTTTACTTTTAATTCTTCTTATATCTTCTATTTTGGCTTGTGCGAGTTCAGTAAACTTGTCAAGGGCTGTGAGAACCAGGTGTTTTTGTGTAGAGTAGATGTCTATGTGAAGTGTATGGCCAGGATAATTTGGAATAGGTGTTGACTTTATGTATTGATTATTTGTGTGTCTGTCGTATTTATTTCCTTTACATGTCCTGCAGTGATTTACTAATTTCTTTATTCTCGAACTTATTCGGAGAAAATAATATTTTTCTAATACTTGATGCCTATTTTCTTCGGCATTTCGGTGAGCTCTCCGATGAATGCTCAATATTGCCTCTTCCTGTTCTGTCTCACTTGTTAGATCTCGAACCAGTGTTTGAGTGTATCTAATCTTATAATCCCTAAAATATATAGGGTAAATATCTTGAACTAGTCCCATTATACCTTCATCAGTTTTTAACCCATTTATGGTACGAGGATTGAGGTATCTTTTAAACATATTTATGATATCAGTTTTTGTGAATCTTGGTTGTGTCAGAATGTGTCTATGGTAGCTAGGAAAGGGGGATTTTAATTGATAACCTATTTCATCGCCTATTTGTAATATTATTTGATTGCGAAAGAAATTGATCGGAACCTCTACTTTTGGGATTGAATTATGGGATGAACTCTCGTCACTGTGTCGACTCATGGTAAGTGGATTGGCATGGGTTATTAAAGGTAATCTTGGTAGCGCATCTGCTACTACATTTGTCTTTCCAGGTCTGTGTTTGAGTTCATAATTATATTCTTCCAAAATGGCTTTCCAGCGTTTCATTTTACAATTTGTATTTTTATTACTGAGAGCGTACGTGAGGGGTTGGTGATCTGTATGAATTTTTCCTTTTCTGGCTCCCTAGAGGTAGTTCTTTAAAGAATTCAGAGACCAAATTATTGCCTGCATTTCCTTTTCATTGCCGGCATAATTGTCTTCGGTTTTATTTAATGTTCTCGACAAAAATGTACTGGGCCGATTATGTTGTGACAATACGGTTCCTATGGCGTAGCTCGAGGCGTCTATTGTAAGTTCGAACTTTTTTTCGAAGTCTGGATGACTAAGAACGACTTCTTTCTATATTAGCTAATTTTTTATTTTTTGGAAAGCTTCCATGGCCTCATTGCCAAGATTAATGATCTTACTTTTGGAGAGGTTTTTGGACACACGTCCATCTTCCCCTCTTAAAAGGGATGTCAGGGGTTTGGCGAGTTTCGCGTAATCTCTAATGAAGCGGCCATAGTAACCTGACAATTCGAGAAATGATCTTAGATGTTTGAGTGTCCTAGGGTAAGGTAGTTTAACTATTGCCTCAACTTTATTGGGATTTGTTTTAATTCCGTCCCTAGATACTATAAGCCCAAGAAACTCCACTTCTTTTTGGAGGAACTCGCATTTATCTAGCTGGATTTTCATGTTGGCAGCTTCCAGCGTTTTAAACACTACTTCAAGATTCTTGAAGTGCTCTGTTTCATCTTTACCAAATATTATTATGTCATCTATGTAGACGTAACACCTCTCCCCTATATGTTCTCGTAAAATATCGTCTAGGGTTCTTTGGAAGGTAGCTGGGGCATTTTTTTTAGCCAAAGGGTAATCTCGTGAATTCGTACTTTCCGTTATTGATAGAAAAGGCCGTTTTTTCGATATCAGATTCTCTAAGAGGTATCTGATGGAAGCCACTCTTCAGATCTGCGACAGTGAATAAATTGTTTTTCCCTAGGTTTGCAAGTATTTCGTTAATCTCAGGAATGGAATATTTATCAGGAATTGTAACAGTGTACAATTTCTTATAGTCAATGACCATCCTGTACTTTTTCTCACCAGATGCGTCCATTTTCTTTGGGACGACCCAGACTGGAGAATTATATGGTGATCTAGATGGTCTTATAATGCCGTTTTCGAGTAATTCCTGGACTTGATCTTCAACTTCCTTTTTCAGTGAGATAGGGTAAGGGTATGATTTTGAGTACACTGGGTCGTCTGTGGTGGTACGAATTTCCTCCTAAACGATCGTAGTGTAGGTTAGCTTTTCGTTCGGCTCTGAGAATAATTTAGGACATTCGTTTATAATACCCTTTAATTTAGCGATTTGTTCTTTAGTCATATGGGAGCTTCTAATATTAATTGAGTTGACAGAATCAGTTATGTGTTGTTTTAGCCATATCCGGATGTTTGGTTTGTTGACCATGTAATTTTCATTTGTATGGATGACAGCTTTCAATTCTTTTAGGCTGTCATTGCCGATAATTCCGTCAAATGAGATAAGACTGGGTATTATAAAGAATTTTAAATTTCCAGTTTCTGAACCAAATAAATTTATCAAAGCATGATGTGTTATTTCAATCTTTCCTCCAACCGAAGTGGCGAGGAATATTTTGTTATTCTGAATGGAATATCGAACATCTCGTTGTTGGATGTAGTTTTTATTGGACCCAGTATCTACTAGGATTTTTAGTGTTTTTCCGCTCTTCGTTACATATTCAAAGTATGGAAGCGAAGAGCGCTTTAGCCTAAAAACTGGATATCGTCTAATTGTTCGGGTGGGTCTAGAACAGAGCTATTACTAGGGTCCACGTAATCTGTTAGATACTGATCGTTGTTCAAATCTTCTGTTCTAATGTTCTGCTCATATTCAATCAAGTCGTTGTACTGAGAAGGTGATTGCTGTTCAGTATCATCGTATTCGTCGGTTTGGTTTTGTTCGACGTAATGTACTCTTTGTTGTTTATTAGGATGATACACTTGTTGGAATTGTGGTCGTTTATCCACAAATTGACGTAAATTATAACTGTTCTGATAGTTCTGGTAATTTTCTGCATCTGAGCGTAATGGGCGGTCTATCTCCATGGGCTCAGGTTTAGCTATGGGCTTGGGAGGTAGCCCCAGCGGTGGTTTCGGTGATTGGTAAAATTGGAGACGTTGTTGCCAGGAGAATTGTGGTCTTTGAAACCTTTGGGAATTATGAACTAATTCTGGGTAGAATTGTGCTCTAGGAGCTGGAATCGGAGTAGTTTTTTCGTGTTGGATATTATTTCTTCGTGGTGCAATGGGAGGTATTGAACGATGCTGTGTTCTATATTAGGTATGAGTGGCATGTTGAACCCGATAGTCTACGTTTTCTAATTTCAGACACGGGTGTAGTGCCTGTGGCAGATCTACTGGTTCCCTCATAATGAGAAGTCGAGGCAGATCTCCTTTAGGTCCTCTAACAAACGTGTCTTAAGCCTTGTCTTGATAAACCTGTGTCATGTTTGTTAATGACTCTTGGCTCATTTCCATACTGCTGAGTTTACTTAAGATAAGTAATAAATGGTGATGCACCATTTGATAGAATTCTGGAATAGATTGATTACTTTGTATCAAGGTGGTCATTTGGTATTCCAAGGTTTCCAGATCCCTTTCGTCGGCATAATGTATGGTAAGATACTTTGAAATTTTCTCCCAATTTAAAGGAGTGTTATAAGAGTCCAAGACAATATCTGCGTGCCCTGTAATCTTATTTCTGATAACATTTAGGATTTCGTAATATTTCGGTGATCCTTTCAAATGCTCGTAAATTCTCAGGATTCTCTCAACGCTTTTTTTCCACGAGGAACATTCTCCTGCTTGTCCAGAGAACTCCCTGAGGCTTTTAACAACATCAGGTATTTAATCCATGTCGGATAAATTTCCTTCGTGACCAGCGTCAATTCGTTGGTCGATATCATTATTAATATCCGCTTCAGGGTTAATGAGTGATTGAAGGATGACTCTACCTTCTCTTTTTAGAGCGTCTATAACTAGTCTATTTATAGTTTCGGCTAACTGAGCTTCAATCACATTATTTGGATTATGGATGGTTGGGGTAGTAGATAAATGATTGGAAGCTGATGGGCTTGCATTTGGGATATTTAAAACATTTGTTTAAGAGTGTTATTGTTATCACTGTTACTCATTTTTGTGGGTTTGATTGAGATTTCTTTAGAAAGAAATTGGGAGAGAGGAAAAAAATATTCTGATTTGCTAAGAAGTTTTTTTCTGTCATTTTAATGAACTTTATGAACTCTTATTGTCCCACAAAGATTTTCACGCATAGGATGAAGAGAGAAAAAAGGGAAGAATCAAAAATATTAAGTGCGTTCGGTTTCTTTAAAGAATCAATAATAAAATATTGCTTTGTGCACTATAGCTTAATAGAACCACTACGAATCGAATTTAATTCTGTTTCACTCAAAAAGGTTTTTTTTTTCACTATAATTCGTAAAAACAATTCAAATTTAGTTCATCAAAAATTCTTTTCACTAGCATATGTAAAATCAATTCACTAAGATTCGTAAAATTATTTAAAATAATTTCGATCAATAAAATTTGTTTGATAGAATCAATTAATATTAGTTTCAATCAAATCAATAAACTTTGTTCACTATTATCCGAAAATCAATTCACTATAATTCGTAAAATCAATAAAAATTAATAATTTTTGTAAAAAATTTCTTGCACTATTATCAATGAAATTAGTTTGAATTTATGGAGAATATTTTTACTTTTATTTGTAGAATCTATTAGATTTTCAAGCAATGCACAATTTATGTTCTTACGATCTTAATTGCAATTAGATTTTTTCTATAATCAATAAAAACTTGTTCATTAAACTTCAAAATTTCTTGACTTTTATTTTAATAAAAATTTTCTATACTTTGGTTATCTATTTCACTTGTTTGTTTAAATTAATTTCCTTAAGTTTCTAACTTACATAAAAATAATAAGATACAGGGTTCGCATCTTTTTGGGATTATCCGGTGCTGTGTGCTGGTATAGAGTTGGTTTGGTTATTGTATCTATTTGAGTGTCGGATTTTCCAGGCGTGGTTATCCTCGATTATTTATAAGTATGGGCTTGGTAGTCCCCTTGCTTATTAATCCTTCAGGTTTGTTTATTCTGATATTTTACACTCTTTGTAGTTTCTACACCGGTCCGTGCTCGGGCGCCAGTTAATCTTTTTACTTTTAAAAACTTAAAAAAAAATAAGAACAACAATTAAATAAATTTTTATATGATTTATTTTATATGACCGTTTACAAAACCCGTTAAAAATTAATTGAACTAACTCTAACAATTTTTCATTTTCCTAACTAAAATAAATTGCTGAAATTGCGAATCCCACGATTTCGCTGGACTGCCGGCACCTGTTGATAAAACGTGATGCGGTGTCTTGTTACGCGTACTTCTGCTGCGCTGGATGTTAAGTTACAGCCTCCTGCAAGTACTTTAAGCGGGGAAGACGATACCGACGCAGATTCGGCTGTGGAAGTTGCGACCAATTGCAGATCACCGAAAGATTGATATTATCAAACATTTCTTCCCGGAGCAAAATCTATCGTATGATGAGAGTATGAATGATAGTTACAAGCAATTTACTAGAGACAAGCCCTGGCGAAAACAATGTATGCGTCTTTACTTAATCGCCGAATATAACAAGTACATATGTGGGATGGATCGGTTGGACTTAAACATCAGCCTGTATCGTATTGCGATCCGAGAGAAAAAATGGTGGAGTTCAATTTTACCTGATTGATTGCTGCGTGCATTCAGAATGCATACAAGTAGCTTAAATCTTCAGCTGGAATTATCCGGTTCGATGGAATGCACCATTATCCAACCAGTAAAAACAAAGTTTTTCACTATAAATCCTTTATATGCGAGGCGATTTATATTTATTTAAATTTTAATTGTGTGTTACCCACTGCCCCGAATTGATGCCACTCTCACGTCGATCGCTGGATTCACTTGGTTTTCAATGCTCGACTTACAAAGTGGATAGTAGCAAGTTGAGATAAGCGACGAGGATAGAGAGAAAGCAGCATTCGCGACAGGTGGAGGATTGCAGGGGCTCACTGTTATGCCCTTCGGTTTATGCTACGTTTGAGAGGCCGATGGACGGAGTTTTTCGTGATCTTATAGCGGATACAGCCCTTGCGTATTTAGACGATATAACTGTTCATGTATAACTTGCGAAAATTCTTCCAGCGCCTACGCGCGTTTCATCTAAAATTAAGTCCGAAAAAGTGCCATTTGCTTCGTAATAAAGTCAAATATCTGGGTCACGTAGTATCTAGAAAAGGGCTACAGACTGACCCGGACAAACCCGAAAGCATAAGAGCTTAGCCCATTCCGAAAACTAAAAAAGATTTTCACAGTTTTCTAGGCCTAGCTTCTTATTATAGAAGATTTTTTCGTGACTTCACTACCTTGGCCAAACCTCTGTCAGAATTGACTGAGGAAAGGTAAAAGTTTCAATTGGAACAGAGACAACAAGATGTTTTCGAGGAGCTGAAATTTCGTTTAATTTCTCCTCCCATTCTAGCCTTTCCTCAAACAGAGGGTGAGATCCTTCATGATACAGATGCTCCTCCAAGCCTAGTACAAAAAATTCTTCACGATTTCCATAATAAGCCGGAAGGTGGACATTTCGGCGTCCGGAAAACTGCCGAGAAAGTAAAGGAGCATTGGTTGTAGCCAACTTTGCAAACGGACATAGAAGTATGGTGAGCAAAGTGACAGCTTTGTCATGCCAAACGACGGCCTTTACGGAAAACACTCGGAGTATTCCAAGTATTTAACGTTGGAGCTCCATTCGAAAGTCGAGAAAGGGAATAGATATGTCGTCATTATGATGGTCTATTTCACTAAATGGCCAGAAGCTTTTGGAACTAAATATCAAAAGATTGAGACATAGATTGATGGCATAATCGAGAATGTTCTCTACCGATTCGGTATTGCCCTTCAGCTACATTCGGACCAGGGTCAAAACTTTAAAGCAGAGATTTTTCAAAAAGTGCTACAACGGTTCGGAATAGAGAAGACCCGAAAGACTGTTCTCTATCCTCAGCCTGATGGGTTAACCGAACACTTCTGAACTATCTATCAAAGTTTGCAAGTAACACCCAAACGGATTGGGATCGATTACGTCCTCTAGCATTTCTGACCTACCGCTCAGATATCCATGATATTACCAAATTTACGCCAGCGTAGCTAAATCTTGGCAGCAAAATAAGGCTCACATTTGAAATTCAGCACGGCCCGGTAGCCGGATCTGCATTCAGAAATCAGGGCGAGTACGCAGACAAATTGGTACAAGCCATGACAGCAATACATCAGCTTACCCTGAAGCACTTAAGCTTGGCTTCATCTAATATGAAAAACCAATACGATCTTAGAGCACATCCTAATAAGTGTTCAGAAGGCGAGCAGGTATGGATATCCATTCCAAAATGACAAAAAGGCAAAAGCCCCAAACTTCAGCACGACTGGGAATGTCCTGGTGTTATAATGTCTCGATTAAACGACGTTCTTTACAAAGTAGAATTCCCCGGTAGTAAGACAAGGAAGGTATTACATGTCGATAGATTAGCTAAATTTCTGAGCAGAAACAGTCCAACAGATACCAACTTCCATGTTAACGTTTCTAACAGCAAAAGTCCAACAGAGATTAGTGAAATCGCCCCGTGGACAAAATATTCTAAGAGAATTTCGTTAAACCTACTCCTAAAATATGGCTTCGAACAGGGAAAATGTTTAGGGAAAATTTTACAGGGTATAGCAAATCCCATTTCAGTACAACAGCAGTCGTCGGCGCGTAGGATTCGGATCCAGTACTCAACAGTGATAATAATAATAAAAACCAAATAAATTATGCACATCGATAATATCGCTCATAAAAGTTCACCCTACCGGCGAAGTGAAATTAAAATGCATCGGTACTTAACAGTACTAGTTTGCCAAATAAAAGAAAATTTGTTATTACACTCAATAAAAGCTCACCCTTCTGGTGAAGAGAGTTTTCAGGAAAAAATCCCACACACCTAAGTACTAGACCTCAGACTAGTTTAGTTGCGACAATTGAAACAGCCTACTGGTCGTACGCCTGTATGCTTGAAAATAAAACCAACTAGAAAAACATTACAAAAAAAAAAAAACTTATCCCACACTTCAGCACTTTACACATTTCCACTGGAAGTTACCGGACGTCCATTTTTCTTGAGAGCTAATGCGACCTCAACGGCTCCAATGATATGGTAGAAGTAACATATCTGACAAACGATATCCAAGATGCAAGTAGTCCACGCTTCTGGGGTTGTGTCAAAAGACGCGCGCTATTCAGACACTGGTCTAGTCAATAATGCCAGCCGAATAGAAAATTCGGAAGGTAAATTGGCGTAGGTAGTCCATAAATTGATATCTGATAAACGATATCCAAGATGCAACTAACAGAAGTCCAAATTTCTGAGGTTGTGTCAAAAGACTCGTGTCATCCAAACACTTCAAAAAAATCATAAATCACGCATAAAAACACACCCTTCCAAAAAAAAACAAAAAAAAACAACAAAAGAACGAAGTCGTCAGCCGACCGAAAGACCTTCGAAGCAATTAAGATGCGGTTAGGGGACTTTCATACTCATACCCATCTCGATCCTTACATTTAAGTTAGGATAGGGAGATGTGAAGGGTGCTGAATATCTTACCTCTTCATCTCTATATAAACAGTCACTATTGCTACAGGCGTGCAAATAGGTATCTCTTCAATGGTTTCAAAATTAAATAGCTTCTGGTACTCGACCACTTATTTCAATGAAACATTTAAATTAAAACTTATCTAACTTAGGCATTTGTTCCTTTTTAAATAGACATAATCAAGGTAATAGAAATTCATTTCTGGTCACTACTTTCATAAACTATTTTATGGTAGATTAACTCGAATGTACTAAAAACATATTTTTTTTTATTTTGTAATTCATCATATGTAATTTATTTAAATCTAGTTCACTGAGAAGTAAAAGGAATGAGCATTTATGTGTGTTAGACGAGTAATTAACTAAATAACTTCGTTAAGAAAACAAATTGAAATAACTTTCACCATGGTACTGGATCTAGGCAGACGAGCCCCGACATAGTATCATTCAGGGAATACTCCCTTAGCAAAGCCCAACTAATCCTGCCTTGTTCGCCAACGGGGATTCCTCTATATCTTCAAACAGACGTCCGCGTTTTGTGAACAGGACTCTCGTCAGATTCTGTACACCCCAGAAAGGTAAGGCCCTTTGTTATACCAGTATTTATTTTTCATCCTAGGAAATAGCGCATATTTGTAAAAAATAGAACAAAATACTAACCTTCTCTCCAGCAGGTTCCGGATACACTAATATTATTCCGGATACACTAATAGATCGTGTTATATTACAGGTAGATTCTCGGTCGGAACTTGTACACTACAGGAGACGGCAGTGTTACATGATCTCTGAATAAGAGCCCCGATGTAATGAGGAAAACATTGCAGCGCATCTGCGCGAGGCCAAAATACCCTAGAGATGGCGACTCTTTCCCCGCTGCGAATCCCGCTCGAACATATGTATGTGGCAGCCCAGAAATTTTCCCTAACCAGAACGAGAAGAAAAAAGCCGAGATTGGACAAGCGAGCAACGAAGTCTTTTTCTGCCTGTCCGGATATTTTGATCGAATTACGAACGAGCAAAGTTTTTGCTGCTTAAATAGAATAAAGCTAAAGACCGTGGTGCTTTATAAATAAAGACTAATTGTAGATTAACAAAACTGCGTTATTAATTTCAATCGTAGTCGAGGATTTTCAGCCACCTTAAAAGATCTGAGTGTACTGTTGGCGAACGGACAGGCCTCCCAACGGGTCTTCTTATTCCCGCTTTTGTTGGCACGGATACAGGAAAATAAGGAACCATTCCATTATTTCCTTACAATTGTTTAAAATTCAAGAAAGTGGCGAAATAGAGAAAAAAAATCGACTGTGGAATAATAAAACGCCCCTTCGTTATTGGTTATAACCACAACCGAAGTTTCTCCGCAACACCTCAAGAGACCGGGTGTATCCGTTATTGAACAGACGGGTCGTCAATAGGACCTCCCCAGTCACGCTCTATTGCGGACGCAAAAAGATAAGTAACCGCTTGTAATGATTTTATTATAAATTTATAAGCAGTTAATTTAACCGATAAACGAATTAATCGTAGAAATTTATCAGAAAATTTCGACACAAATGCAATAAATGAATTATTTAATTTAAATAATTAAGCTCTTTTAATTGAAAAGTCCAAATACAAATTAATTGGTAACATTTAAAGCAAACCATTTAATTATCTTTCGATAGTGAGTAGGCGGTAAGCAAAGACCCCTTTGACAGCCGTTTTATTCTATTTTGTCGACAGTATGCGCCAAAGAATTAACTGAAATAATTTATCAAAAATTCCGACACAAATTTAATAAATGCAAATAAAGGAACCACAGTGGCAAAAGTCAGCACCTCCACTATCTTATGATGAACGAGGTTACTTAATTATCAATACGCCTTGCTATGCTTTCGCAGGAACGAAGTTCCTATTGATTCTAAGCATAAGAAAAATCCGGTACCCGGGAAGAAATTGTTTATTTCCTTACTAAACGATTCACGATTGGGTACAAAAATGTCCAGCAAGCTTCAGAATCTCGCATAGGTACCTACATATACGCCTACGTACCTACGCGTACGATCAATTGCCAGAACACTGTTCACTCATAAACCACCAAAAACACTCGGTTTAGTTGTGTCAAACGAGACTATTAAATTTTTGGCAAATTGAGCTTAACACAGATTGAAATTGTTATTAGAGAGAGACTCCGAAAGCGCGAAATCCTGTCGGCGAAACTGCATTGTGTCCTCATAAGGAAACGTGAAGCGTGAATCAACACGTAAAAGTATACCAGATTCACTATTTAGTTTGTTAAAAGGTGAGAAGTTTTCCTGCGAAGCCTCTACGAACAGCCTGAATCAATCTCACAGGCTACCAAGTAGAGGATCTCCAAGCCCAACTTCCTCGCATACTAGCCCGTCACTCTCACTTAATACGTACAAGTTCAACTGACACTTCCACGGATTAAGTTACACCACTCAATCCATTTCACTTTCAAGGCCACTAGCCTAGTCGCGTTATTGTAACCCATTTACGTCGCCCGCGATCGCGATACATTAAATATTAAACATAAAATAGATTGTGGATTTTGGCAGTTGCCATCCGACGAAAGCAGCGGATGTTCAGTGCTACTCATTAAACTCGTGTGAGGTTCTCCGTCGAGCGTCTTAACTTTGACTTCCGTTCAATTGGGCTTTTAGCTAGGACACGGAGGAAGTGAACAAAACTCTGCGTCTAGACTTAAAAGTGCTTTCATCGGAGTTCGAACTGGCTAAGGTGAATTATCTCTTCAACTGAAAGCTCAACCAGCTCAACTGCTCGGGTTTGAGTTTCGGAATCAGAACTAACTCCAAATTCAGAGTAAGATTACTTCCTTGCTTACCGCTCGGTCGGAGCGATGAAGGAAAACCGTTACAATATGTTAACACAATATAGCTTTTAAGGATCCTTTAAAATAATGCAAAAAAACATCAAACAAAATACGTCTATTTAAGCCTATATCTTAAGCATAAGAAAGGATAGATTTCGGGTAAAACATGCTGGACTCAGAGTACTTATGGCGAAATATTTAAAATAATTTACAGTTACAAACTTGGCCTTAATGTCTAAAATCCAAAATTCAAATCATAAGAAAAACAATATTTTGAATAGCTTGAAACAAAAACTGACATAGTCCAAACCATACGGCGACGAAAAAAAAAACGCTGCAGCATCATCCGTGTACAAGCTATAGCGTTGCCTGAGATGTCGCTGGGTTCTTAATTTGCAAAATATGAAACTGAATTAAGACAATATTACTTGGTTATGCTTTAAAGAATGCGCTCAATACTCCCGGGTTCAATAATTCTGGTTGAGGTAAAGCTAAAAAGAATAAATTCATTTATATTAGGCGGCAATACTGCCCGAAACTATAGAATAATATCGATTTCAGTACGAACAATCTATTTGGGTTGACTGCTCAAAACCCAATGCCAAATGCTTATTGAAGCGCACCTCTTATACGTTACAAAAGCATTAGGGCAGCGACATACGATTAAGTTTTCCCGTCCGGCTGGCCGTCTACGGTTTTTACCGTCGCCGTGATTACACGACATAAGAGACGGTTATTCTCGATTATTTTGTGGATACAAGTCAGTGAAGTCAGTTCAGTAATTTTTAGGGGTGTTATAAAATATGGAAAACATTAGTGATATCGAACTTGAAATTATTTTACTTTTAATTGAGGATGAAGCAGGAAGGAAAAAACATTTGCAACGTAGATTTTCAGTACATCCGTTAAATCAAATGAGACCATCGCGAGGACAATTTCATTGCATTTATGGAAGTTTAGGGAATGATGAAGAAAAGTTTTTTAGTTTTTATAGAATGTCTTCTCGCTCTTTTGATATATTACTTGATTTAGTTAAGGAAAAAATTTACAAATCAAATACTTTCAAAGGGGCTCCAATTAGTGCAGAAGAAAGACTAACGGTTACTTTGCGGTAAGTAAAATTTATTTATAAAAATTAAAATAAAACATTAGTAGTAGAATTTATATGTGTGGTTATGGGAACTATGTCATCATGAGTAGCTCTGGAATCTTGGATTGACTGGATACTTGTTCTTGAAATAGGGTCAAAAGCAGATCGAGGCAAATTGCTCGAATAGTGAAGTCGTGACTGTGGTTATTGAAATGCTTGTTGAGGGTTAGAAATGTGAGTAGCCTGTGGGAATAGATTAGTGGATGTCGAACCAAATTTTATATTCCGAATTAAATCAAGCATCCCTCTTTTAAACCGAATTTTCTGCAATTCATTGAAACTTCTCATGGGTAAACAGCTCAGGAGGAACGATTTGTTGCTATCTTCATCAGAATCAGCATTATGTGATGTTTGATTCGATTTCAGTATTTCTAATAATTCTTTCTGTAATGTGGAATGTTGCGTCCCACGTCATTTTTCTTGTACCATGGGTGGAGAAGGCGCGATTGGAGAAAACGGTTCATCTGTAGAAAGAAATGATGAATCATCATTTTCCTTCAGCGCTAAAAATGGAAGAATTGAGCTTAATATATTCATTCATATATTAACAAATTATATATTTCCACCCTCTTGATTCCAAGACTGGATCTAGAAAATGTAGAATGTCCCCGTAAATGTTTTTTTTTCTTGCCAGCAGGTTGACCACTTCTATCTGATTTTTGTTCCTTACGAAATTTTCGGTAGGAGTCTCTAATGTTCGACCATTTCTTCTTCATTTCTTTAACTGAAGATTAAAAAAAAAATATTTTTTTAACTTTTATGTTCTTAGAAACTGGCTCAAACTTTGCCGATCTTCAGTATGTCTTTCTCATGGGAAGAAGTTTAATCCTCCTAAGCTCCATGCTTTTTATACCTTCCCATGTAGCTTTCGCTGCTCACTTGCCATATACATGGTCTTTTCTCAATTTCTAAATTTCAATTTCATTTTACCACACTAAAAAAAAAAAACCTCAAATTATTATAAATATCACACGCGCACTCAAAAATAAAATCTCAAATTATTTTATTAAATGTACTTACATACATATCGTTTCGTTCGCTGCATCTTTACTACTGCCAAAGATAATCTAATATTAAGAAGATAGGACACAGCCGAACAAAATGGAAAATTTTTCGTATGTTTTACTATAGTGCGACTGAGACAACGAGTTAATCTTAAAAGTCGAGAGAACGTAGGATTAGCAGAATGATAAAATCATCTTGAATTCCTTCAAAATCCTTTCAACCTATTCATAATAATATACATAAGGTAAGACTACCTCCCATTTTTAAGAAAAAGATAAATTTCGCTTTCGCTCAGCTGCTGAAAGGAGATGTAAAAATTCCTCTCAAATAATATTCACATTTTTAATCTCTTCACAGCAAAACGAATGTAAACAGAAGCACATGCTGCTCAATTAGCATAGAAATTACACTAGCAAACATTGGCCATGCTATAAAAAACATTGGCCGTGTTGTGTACCTAAAAAGCCTAACATATTTCATGTATAAAATTTCCACATAAGCTAACCATGCCTAAAACATGGTTAGCTTATCTATTCAATCAGTGAAGAAAATTGTGTCAGCAATTTTCTTCACATTCCATAAATTAAAATAAAATTATTCCAATGGCAAATTTTGCCTTCAGCAAAATTTGCCAGTAGAAATATTTATTTTAAAAGAATAAAGCAAAAGACAAATCGTCCCTTCAGTACGATTTGTCGTGAAAACATATCACAAAAAAGCTTTCGCGATAAGAAGAGCGCGCCGCGAAAATACATTGTATGTATACGCGTGCGGCAACTCTAATCGTCGTGGCAGTGGCTGATGTTTATCAAAGCATCAAATTTCAAGCCTCCGTCCAACGAAAAAATATTATGGACTTGTTTAATCAAGTCCAGAATAAATGAAAATTTTGTCAGGGTGAAAATGCAACTATGCATTTTCTACCCTGAACGAGGGCTCTTGATCGCGACGAAAGTGATCAAGAGCCGAGTTGGTTTTTTGATCTGAAACGGAGAGGATAACAAAAAAAGACGGTGCGGCTTTGGGATTAAGAAAGATTCTTTTTGTAGAATGTTCGGTTTTAAGATAAAAAATTGTACTAGAAAGTTTTTGGTTTTGAATATAGTCTTTGAATGTTCGGTTTTAAAAGAAAATTGGTATTAGAAAGATTTTAGATAAAAAGAAAGTTTTTAGTGTGAAGAACTAATGTGGAGTAAGAGTGGTGTAAAAAAAAAAGTAAATAAAAAGTGAAAAAAAAGCAAAACAGGGTTGTTAATACCTAAAACGTGGATTACCAGTGTAACAGCCGACTTCAAGGTGAGAGTAACAGAAAAAATATAACAATTGGCGCAGCCGGTAGGATAGAGGAAGCCTACTTTAAACAAACAAAAGCGTAAGCGCTCGAAAACCCTCTATCCTACGAATCAAAAAGGAGTTTAGGACGAGATCGAATACTGGGCAAGACACCCTACCCTCCGCCTGAAGTTGAGTCTGGCTTCAGGAGTATTTCGATTTTGTCGGCTCCCAACGCTCGCGATCGGACAGCTTTAACTGCCTCTGTTTGAAAAACACGCAGCCACCCCCTCATTAAAGCACAAAGTGCCAACGTGGGACAATAGCGGGCTTCATCCCAGCCCAGGAATATAAGACGTCCATAGCCGAAAATTCCAACGCGAAACTTGAAGGAAGTATCCTCAACCGACAATCTGCGATCCGGAGCTGAAAGGGACTTCGAAGTAGGCAACGCGCCCCCCTTTCAGCTTTTATCCAGGGGAATTTAAGAAGGCCACGGGCCCCCCGGCAGCAAAAGACCTTCAATCACAAAAACCAGCGATCCTGAATTCAGAGGGACCTCTAAGAAGGCAATAAGCCCCCCTCTCAATTTGAACCAAGGGAATTAAGACGGCAGAAGCCCACCTAGCTGCAAATTTTACATACGGTGGTCCATGAACGAGGAAAGCTCCCACCAGGAGACGCCGCCGGAAATCTCACCAATTCCATCAACTCCACAACAATCTTCCTCACCGGGCGACGCACAGGAAGATCCGTCCCGGTACGAAGTAGGCAACGAGGGAGCAACATCTGCAACAGAGGGTGCTAATCAAACACCCCCAACAAATTCAACAGCACCAGGAGTCACATTAAGGAGCAGGACAATCCTGACAGGTCCCCAGCAAGTAAGGTATAATAATTTAAATTTAGAGCAATATTTAAAATATTTAGAAGGGAAAGTGCGAGACTCCTCCAATCTTTCTACTATACAGTGCGATTCGATTGATAAACAGCTCACGAAGTCCCGCGAAGGAAGGCTCGAGCAGATAGCAAAATTTAAAGAAAGCACTGAAAAATTCAAAGAAAGCTTGAAGGAGTTTGGGGAACTCTCGCACTCTCTCGATATATTGAATAAAGAAAATAGTATTAGGCTAAGTGAAAGTGCCATTAACGACAGTGTCAGTGATTCCACCGCGAGTGAGGTCCTTTTGAATTGGCTGGGCGACTCCCTTCTGGAGACCAGTCTAGAAGATACAAGCTTCCACATAGCGCCAAGTACAAGAGATAAAATTCCTAATTTCGACATGGCAGATTACGCGAAAATCGCCAAGTTAGCTGCTCAGCTGGTCACCCTATTCTCGGGAGAACAGCACCCAAAGTTGAGCCTTGAGCTCCAAACCTTCCAAGGGTGCTGCAGGCAGGTCATACAGTGCATTACGGTGGAGGAATTAACACCTTTTCTACAAATTTTCCCCACAAGACTTCGAGGCGAAGCTTACCAACTTTTTGCCTCAAATATGCCGGCTACTTTCCAGGAAGTAGAAGAAAGGTTAAATCGCACGTACCTGCCCAGAAAAACTTACCAAGAACTGGTAAATAAGCTAATCACAAGCAGGCAATATCCATTAGAAAATCTCACAGCCTTCACGGCACGAGTAAAACAAATGCTGGCACTCTGTAATGAAGCAGCAGAGTCCAAATTTGGAGCTACAGCAGCCCCCGCTGTGAAAACACAGCTAGAAGACTTCGCGAAAAACGCACTAAAAACAGGAGTCAATAACCCGTATATAACTCAAAGTAGTACACTAGTAAATCAAAGCGTATATAATCCTGGCATCATATCCTACTCACAGGATCACCGGCAAAACAATATGCCCATTAACCCAAGCAGTCACATACCAAAGTCACAGTTCACACAGGCCGGCACAGCATAGATCAAACAGGAGCCAAGATCTCCCCATAAAAATTATAATGTACCAAATAAAAATAATTATTTAAATAAAATCAGTAATAGTTTTCGTAATTTAAGAGGCCATACATACGCCGATTGTCTGAAACGTAAAAATACGCCGTACTGTGTGAACTGCAAAATGAATAACCATGACGTGCGTGACTGCAGAAAAAACAATAATAGTTTCCAGAGACCACACAACAATAGTGGACCACCAAACCAACGTCCTAGAGAGCCGCAAAGCCCCAATAAAAACTCAAGAATCTATAACGTGCGTAAAAAGTGCGAATTTTGTGGTCGTTCTGGACATGCAGTAAATAACTGCCAACAAAAACGTAAATGGGAGTCCCGGAGTCAGGGAAACGACGTACAGTCGACCCAAAGCTCCCCGGCTCGACTATAAATCTCCCATCTAATAAAATAGGGTCCCCTCAGCAGCCCGATTCCAGTGTCGCTACAGTAAAACTTCCCTTAGACATAGGCCTGAACGGCCAAACTAAACTAGTAGTAGACACAGGCGCTGAGGTTAGTATAATAAAGAAAAGGTCATTAAAAGATCTCAAAGAAATTAGCCACAATGAGACATGAACACTTCAGACCCCATTTGGTACCGGAAAGACGCTGGGAAATTGCCAGGGAAACTTCGTTTTCAAAAACAAAATTCCCTGCAAGCTTCAAGTCGTAAAGAACTTGCCTGGCCTTTCCGATGGTGGGCTTCTAGGAAATGATTTCTTAGCAAAAAACTGCAACGTTGAGGGTCCTAATAAGGCACTAAGGTTTCCTCGCACGGAAACTAATCCAGACGAATTTGCTTTGCCATTAGAGTTTGAAACGGACAAGCTACATTCTGAAAAAGCAGTCGAAGTAAGAACACTTGCAGAAGAGGTAGAGTCCAAACAGGCTGAACTATCCACCTGTAGTGCCTTCAAGGCTTCTCAAACGAGAAAACCTGGCTGCCAAGCTCCACAAAGGCCCAAGAAATGTGAAACAAGCTGTCTAGGCGAACAAGAGACCGATGAAGGCAGGCAGCAATTGGTTACCTTTAAGGAACCGATCTACATACCTGCGCGCTCTCAAATTGTTGCCCCAGTCCCGTTACAAACTCAAGAAGAAATGCTCTGTTTATCCCAAGAGATAAGCGATGGAGTCTTCTTGGCAAACAGTTTACAACACAAGAGACGGAACTGAGTGTCTAAAGCCTACCAAAAAGGTGCATATAACTCTTCCGTCTAAAATCCCGAGGCATAAATCACTCTTAAACAAACAACGGCCATATAAGAACGGTAGCGAGTCGCTAAAGCCTATCTTAAAGGTGCATATTACTTCACCGTCACACAACACAAAAAAATTCTATATGGTCAAAAAGCAGTAGCACTGACGCGCATGAGTATATCACACAACCTAAGGCAAAGACCACACAGGTGTACCAAAGCCAGCCGTCAACAAAGCAGGAAGCCAATACCCTGCAACATCCTAAGAACAACGAAATACAGCCTCAAAAGGAATCCCAAAAGCCTCATCTATTTACAGGTCAAAGACTTCAAAGGAAGAGTAAGTCAAACCAAGGTTCAGCTGAAAAATCAGCAATTTTACAACATGTACGATATCTATACCCGGATAATGAGACTCCGGACGACCCAAAACAATACCCGCGTATTTCTAGGCTAGAGCAAGAACTCAGCCTAGACCCTAATTTAACCGCGGAAGAAAAAATTTCGATATCAGAACTCTGCGAAGAGTATAACGATATCTTCTTCCTCAAAGGTGACAAACTCACCTATACAAATGCGATAACGCATAATATTCCATTGGTGCAAGATCAAGTACCAATCAATCAAAAAATGTACCGCTTACCTGAAACACAGCGGAAAGTCATTAACGAGCAGCTAAAAGAAATGCTAGACAGCGGGATAGTCCAGTCTAGTAAAAGCCCTTGAAATTCACCTCTACTAGTTGTCCCAAAGAAAGCGGGACCTGACGGTGAAAAATGGTGGCGCGTCGTTGTCGATTTTCCTAAATTAAACGAAAAGACAATTGGAGACACATTCCCGCTACCCCGAATCGAGGATATTCTCGACCAACTAGGTCACGCAAGGTATATCACCACACTCGATTTGGCCAACGGCTATCACCAAGTTCTTGTCGACAAAAAAGATCGACATAAAACTGCTTTCAGCACAAGCTATGGGCACTACGAGTTCAAGCCTATGCCATTCGGGCTCAAAGGAGCCCCCGCCACATTTCAACGCCTAATGAATTTCGTCTTAACAGGCCTACAAGGCCTCGAATGTTTTGTTTACCTAGATGACATCGTCATCTATGGTAAAAATTTAAACGACCACAACGAAAAGTTGAGAGAAGTCTTCGATAAGTTGAGAGAGAACAACTTGAAATTGCAGCCAGAAAAGTGCCAGTTTCTAAGAAGAGAAGTTGTTTACCTAGGACATAAATGTTGTAGCGAAGGAGCCCTACCAGACCCAAGTAAGACGGCCTGCGTACAAACATTTCCTGTTCCAAAAACAGTAAGGCAAGTTCAGTCATTTTTCGGACTTGTCAATTACTACAGGAAATTCATTCCAAACTTCTCCAAAATTGTACGTCCAATCACAAATTTACTCCGAAAGGATGTAAAATTCACTTGCACAGAGAAATGCCAAGAAGCATTTCAAAGCATAAAAAACGCTTTAATTTCTCCACCACTTTTAATTTACCCCGATTTTTCGAAATCTGTTAATCTCACTACAGACGCAAGTAACGAGGCTCTATGAGCTGATCTTTCTCAAGGAGAAGTCGGAAAGGACCAGCCCATTGCCTATGCAAGCCGCACATTAAACAAAGCCGAAAGAAATTACTCTACTATAGAGAAAGAGTTATTGGCTATTGTCTGGGCTACCAAGAATTTCAAGTGCTATCTTCAAGGCCGGAAATTCACGGTCTGTATCGACCATAAACCTCTCAAAGGTGTCATCAATGTGAAAGACCCTAATTCCCGTTTGGTGAGATTTCACAACAAATTATCTGAATTCGATTACAACATCGAATATAAACCAGGGAAGTACAACACTAATGCCGATGCACTAAGTCGCATCCCTCAAGCATTAAAAGAAGACACTTTAGGCAATACCTTCACGGTAAAAGCCCTAGTCCACCACACGATGGACACAGATGTGGAGGAAAACAATTCCACAAATAATAAGAGAAAGAAGAAATCCGCTCATTGTTTCGTCGTGACTCGAGCTCAGAAGCAAAAAGCTCAAGAGACAATAAACAGCTCCAGTTTGGAGACAGAAGAGCACACGAGAGCGGACCAAAACGAAATTCAACACACGGAGGCGGAAACACTAAACCCAGCATCGCTTGATCAAAAAGTAGGTACTGGTAAGACACCCGAAGTTATCACGAGCCCTACGGAAATCCGAACAATCTTAAAAGATTATCACGATTCTCCATTTGGTGGCCATCAAGGTGTCATAAAAACTTATAAACGCATAAGACGCAAGTATTGGTGGAGACACATGCTTAGCGACATCAAGAAATACATAAAAAAATGCCCAAAGTGCCAGACGATGAAAGCTTCTCCACAATATAAAATGCCAATGGTTATCACGGACATCGCAGATAAACCGTTCGACAAAGTTTACCTCGATATTGTAGGCCCATTAGAAGAGACCACATCAGGTAACAAATATATCTTGACCTTCCAAGATAATTTAACAAAATCTGTCGACTGGTATGCAATACCTAATGGAGAACCCGTCACAGTAGCGCAAGTTTTCTTTGATGAAATCGTTACGCGCTATCGCATACTCAAAAGAATACTCACCGATCAGGGAACAAATTTCCTGAGTGAATTATTCAAAAGAGTATGTAATCTTCTAAAGGTAAAGAATTTACAGACTTCGGCATACCACCCACTGTCTAACGGAGCACTAGAGCGAGCCCACAGACCGCTGATTGAATACAGGCGAACAATCGTAGACGAAAATCCCAAAACATGGGACCAATTCCTACGAACCGCTGCATTCGTGTATAATAATAGTGTACACGAGGGTACTAAACTTACCCCAATGGACTGCCTTTACAGCTTCACAGCGGATGTCCCATCAAATTTAAAACGGGATCCCGAACCAGTTTACAGTCACGAGAGCTATTATCATATACTAAAGTATAAGCTCCAAAAATCATACGCCACGGCAAGAAAGAATTTATTAGCCAGTAAACAACGCTCAAAGGGGTACTATGATAAGACAGTACGACCCCTAACTTTTCACATAGGAGATAAGGTCCTCATGAAAAATGAAAGCAGGAAACATAAGCTTTCCCAAATCTGGGTAGGACCTTATCAGGTAACTGCTATACCAAGTGGAGTGAACACCACAATAAAAATTGGTAAGCGTATTGTAACGGTACATAACAACCGTCTAAAACCATACTTCGAATGAAATAAACATGTTGTCACAGAACCAGGTTGACTCAAATTCCTACTCTGTTTGTTTCAAATTAATCCCATTTTAACGGCTCTCAGGAACACTTGCGGTGGAGCCACTCCACTGCCTGGTCTAATAACGGCACGAAATAAGTAAAGTCATACTTAAAGGATTATTTTCATCCTCCGAATTGTCCACAGAAATGGCGCTACAAATTATTGCAATTGCCATCCTCATCCAGTACGCGACAGGAGAAATCGCCGACAAACCCTATGCTATAACCAAGCTAAATAGCTCGGGCATATTCTTCGAGGATCTAGGAAGCCTCATGGTGTATCATAACACTTGGAATGTTCTCACGGAGATAGACTTGGATGAGTTAGACACGCAGATAAAACTAACGGAACATGCAGAATATTTAGTGCATAAACTCTGCATAAATATCACGGACAAAGAAGACCTGTGCAACGTGCAGCAACTACACATACACGCTATAATAAATAGCGTACAAAAGCGCACGAGAACAATTAAGGAATTAGTTCCAGGAAGGCGTAAGGCCAGATCACTATTCGACGGAATAGGCAATGCTATGCACTATTTATTTGGTACCATGTATAGTAACAACGAGAAGGAGATATACAGCCGCTTAGATGAAATTGAATCGAACGCACAAGCCCTAGCTGAGCTAGAGAAATAACAAATAAGTGTTGTTAAAACTACCTTGGAACAGATTCAAAAACCATTGGCTATGTTAATGGATCGTCAACAAAACATAGCACACCAGATTAACGATCTGCATACTGTGACCGAGGACCTAACCAGAAGGCAGCTGAGGCAAGAGATCATATCGAGCTTATTGCTTCAAATCATCGAAGTCGAATACCGTCAACAAGCCCTCCTCGACATTATAATAGCCACTAAAGGCAACCATATTCACCCACTCTTCGTGTCTCCCAAAAATCTGCTGGATGTATATCGAAAATCAACTTCGAAATGTTTAAACGACCAAAATTGTCTATCGATTCTGTACCAATCAGCAGGAGCCCAGTCGCGCCTTATGCAGAAGAAATTGGTGATGAGAATCACTCTCCCAATTTTTGATTCCCCCAAAATGAGGCTACGGCAAGTCCGATGCTTTCCGGTACCACAACCAGCAAATTATTCCATAATCCCTGATCCTGGATACTCTTGTGTGGCAAATAGCGCTCGCACACAGGAATTCCTCTTATTAAAAGGCGAGGATATGAAAAGCTTCAAGAAAGTCACTCATAGCCTGGAGGAAAATACATATATAGGTCGACTAAATAACCCCATAATTAAGGCAACAACCTCAGATGAATGTATAATGAAAGTGTTGTACAATCCTTTAAAAGAAGTGCCCAAGTGTAGGTCTAGCGTACAAGTTCCCCAAAAAGACATGTTGATAAAGTTAAACAAGCCAAATGCGTGGCTATTTTCGTTTATTACCTACACGGTACTACATATAACATGTCGAGATCACTTTGCCATCTCAAAATTAGAGGGACGGGGATACTAGAGATAACGCAACCATGTCAGGTGCAAATAGGGGAAAAGGTGCTAAGGTACGAAGGTGAAAATAAACACCCTCTCAAAATTACTCAGCCTAAACAATTTCCTGAGCTGAATCATTCATTACTCAACCTGAATCTAGCCGAAATTTTACCCAAGTCTCAAAACCAAAGTGTACAAACCGCAATCATAAAAGGGGACGATATCAATAAATCAATCTATACTGGCACACATTCGCTGGAAGATATCAAGCACAAATTAGACCAGTATAGTAACAAGGTATCAAGCAGACAATCCCACATCCTGTCCACAACTTCTCTATCATTTACGAGCCTACTAGTTCTGGCCATAATGATCGCTGTGGCAGTAAAATATCTTAACCCTGTTGTCATCACGATGAGACAACAGAGAAATCAACCACAAGGTAACCCCGAAGTTTTATCAGAGGGAATTCCTTTAGAAGAGCGAACTCCTGCTCCCCAACCCAGTTTAAGGCGAGCCAGAAGCCTCTCCAAAACAAAATCAGTCCAAATTGTTTAAAAAACGTAACACGGACGCTGTCAATATGGACAACTAATCAATCTAATTAAGGACATAACCGGTAGGCCTGGTAAAACATGTACATTAAGTACGTAGAAAAATTGTAATAAAAAAAAAACAAAAAAACAAAAAAAAATGTACAAGCCTGAAGAATAGTAAAAATAAATAAATAAATTAAAACTAGAATTACTTAAAATAAAACATGTAAAAAGAGTTAAATATAAAATTAAAGAAAAACTACCTTAAAAGTAGACATAAATTAATAATAAATATGAAACTATATCTATATATAGATAAAATACAACAACAAAAAAAGGGGGTAGTATATAAACATAGAAATAGTAAAATGTAATTTAAAATAATACGTAGTTAATAAGAAAAAAAAGAAAACTTTAAAAACAGAATAAGTTTCACCAAACAAATAATTAGAAAAGAAAAATTAAATTATTAGCAAAAAATAAAAGAATAAATAAACAAAGACTATATATTAAACCAAAAACAAAAGTAAAAAATTTTGAAAATAAAAGAACAAACAAAATTCTGTAAAGCCCAGCCGAACCGACCGCCGAATCCGAGCCGCCAAAATAGCACCCACAATAATAATAATAAAGAAAGTAGTAGAAACAAAATAATAAATAAAACAGTAGAAGAAACGAGAAAACATATATATAAAATCAAAATATATAATATTATTGTCCGCTAAAAATAGGAAAGAAGAGAAAAAAAAATGTAAAACTCAACCGAGACCGACTGAACCAAATTAGTACCAACCTAACCAGACCTAAAGGCAAAACAAATTCGGAAAAATAATTTAATCAAAAGTAATTAGCAAATAACAAAAAAAAAGGGGGGAATAAAATAATACAAATTAGTACAACGACAACTTCCCATGAGAATTATTCCTCTTCAAAGAATAATTCTCTTTTTCTCAGGGGGAAGGATTGTTGTGTACTTAAAAAGCCTAAAATAAATACCTAATTATACATTAATAAAATTTAAAAAATATTAAAATATTTCATGCATAAAATTTTCACATAAGCTAACCATGCCTAAAACATGGTTAGCTTATCTATTCAATCAGTGAAGAAAATTGCGTCAGCAATTTTCTTCACATTCCATAAATTAAAATAAAATTATTCCCATGGCAAATTTTGCCTTCAGCAAAATTTGCCAGTAGAAACATTTACCTTAAAAAAATAAAGCAAAAGACAAATCGTACCTTCAGTACGATTTGTCGTGAAAATTGCAATATGTATGTACGAACGTACATACATATCACAAAAAAGCTTTCGCGATAAGAAGAGCGCGCCGCGAAAATATATTGTATGTATACGTGCGCGGCAACTCTAATCGCCGTGGCAGTGGCTGATGTTTATCAAAGCATCAAATTTCAAGCCTCCGTCCAACGAAAAAATATTCTGGACTTGTTTAATCAAGTCCAGAATAAATGAAAATTTTCTCAGGGTGAAAATGCAACTATGCATTTTCTACCCTGAACGAGGGCTCTTGATCGCGACGAAAGTGATCAAGAGCCGAGTTGGTTTTTTGATCTGAAACGGAGAGGATAACAAAAAAAGACGGTGTGGCTTTGGGATTAAGAAAGATTCTTTTTGTAGAATGTTCGGTTTTAAGATAAAAAATTGTACTAGAAAGTTTTTGGTTTTTGAATATAGTCTTTGAATGTTCGGTTTTAAAAGAAAATTGGTATTAGAAAGTTTTTAGATAAAAAGAAAGTTTTTAGTGTGAAGAGCTAATGTGGAGTAAGAGTGGTGTAAAAAAAAAGTAAATAAAAAGTGAAAAAAAAGCAAAACAGGGTTGTCAATACCTAAAACGTGGATTACCAGTGCAACAGCCGACTTCAAGGTGAGAGTAACAGAAAAAATATAACAGCTGATTCTCTCAATTTTTCAGCGAAAACCGGTTTTCACAAAAGCGCGGGAACATTTTATGAGAGTAAAACGTGAAAACTCCGCCCTTTCTCATTTATTTACGAAAATGAATCATTTACCGTTCTGTTTCGTTGCACGCAAATTGCGCTTTCACATTTTTTATCTTTATTCATAAAAGTTTTAAAGAGAGTTTGATTTTTTTCCAATTTTTTTCTTTCTTTCTACCTTTTCTTGCCGTGTGGATTTTAAATGTAAAACAATCGGAAAAATCTTCTGTGTCCTAACTTGTCATTAAGTTAACTTTTCTACTGCACCGCACTAAATTTCAACAAACATTCCGGGAAAAACCGAAACGTATGTCGCGTCACATTGTACTCAATGAGTTTAGAATTTCATTCGGCAGCAAACCGTATGTATCAGCCGGTTGCTTTCAGGTTTTGAAACCGGTCCGGGTTTAACCTGATCGTATGTAGCTGCCAAGTTAATCACTTGGGATTTATTTGGCACAGAATAAACCTAATCGTATGTCGCTACCCTTACGGAAAACGGGCTCCATTTAATTTATATTTGAACGAGCTATATCGTGTTGTTTGCTGTTCTTCCATATTATACAAATTCATCTAACTTACTCGAGATAATGAACCTTAATAGAGGAATTGATGATTACTTTTCAGAAAAGTTTAATCAAAGAAGAAAGCTCATGTTATACTGTAAAATAGACTAAATGCCGCTTTACCATCTGAGTGCTTGAAGAGTCTACTAAGTAGAACAAGTGAAATAGCTAGAATTGGTTAAGACCAATTCTTATGATACCCTAGATGAATGCCCGTATGAAATTTCGAGTCACCCATTTCAGCAATTTTGATTTTTTGCATTGGTTTCTAGCATATATTTCTAGAACGGCTCGTCGGACAGAAAAAATAATTATAACCAATTTTATAGGATTTCTTATTCTAAAGAAGTTTTTAGTACAATAAAAATGTCTAGGATTGATCGTTTTCAAAGTATATGTAAAAAACCAAAAAAATTATATGGCAACACCAAGAAGGGGTTGCCCGATTTAGTTCATTTTTGAAATTTTATTTGCTATTAGTATGAAAACCCAATGTACCAAATTTCAGCTTTCTATGTTGACGTGTTCTCAGGTAGTGTCCAAATATATCGTGGAAAACGAAATTTTTGTATGGCAACCCCACGAAGGAGTTGCCCGATTTGTCTCATTTTCGAACTTAATTTTATTTATTTTTCAATGTCCGCGTACAAAATTTCAGCTTTCTAAGTGAACGCGTTCTCGAGTTATCGTGCTCACGGACGGATGGACGGACGGACAGACGGACATGCAAAAATCAAAATAACTTTTAATTTTATGCGGGGGTGTCCAATCCATTTTGCTCTACCAGCATTATTTCTATGTGTTACAAACGCAATGGCAAACTTAGTATACCCTATAGATTTCATCTAGGGTATAAAAACGCTTTAGGACAAGTTGATTATCGTTTTATCACATAAGCTTTATATGAGGCTGTAGAGTCGGTATGCAAAAGGATGATCAGGCTATGTGCCGTCTTATGATTTCATTAGGCATAAAGGGGTCGATGTTGGCCAACTCGAGTAGGACAACGATGTTGCCACGCAGATTTGAGCGTGTGTGGGCCTGTTTGCCGTGTGACATGCAACATGTCAAGCGGTTGTATGAAAATTTAATTAGTTTGATGTTTAGGGGCGGGACTACGTGTTTGACAACATATTCAACCGTGTAGGGCGTTGTTTGGCACGTAATTCTTTAGTGAACTCTATTGTAAAAAGATAACAATTAATAGTTCTAGCAGCTCTTGAAATATTTTCCTATCTTAATGTTAGCATATTGGACAGTGTGTGGAGCAAAAGCATTCATGTATGGCACTACAAGTTGGACAACATGCTCGCCATGGTCTAAACACCTGAGTGCAAAAATCAGTTCGAATTAATAACTTCGAAATTAATATCTAAATTGGCAATTTCTTTATTTTCGTGATTATTTGATTATAAAGTGACGCTTTATAATTTTGATGCAGCTTATGTGGCATAAATTATTTTTATCGCACATGATTGAGTCATTTGGATTGCTAGTTTTTGCTGCTTGTTTTCTTTAATTTGTTTTGTTCTATATATATGTATATTTCTATTTTCATTTGAATGTATTTAATTTGTATGTTATGTATGTATGTATGAATTTCATAATTCATGTTGTATTCATATCTCATATTACATGTTATACAGGGTGTCCCGTAAGTGGTGTGATACCCGAAGGCTATGGATAGATCATACTTAGGCGAGCACAAAATTGTATGGTTTGTGGAGTGGGTGTGGAGGGGGGAGTGGGGGCGGGCGGGGGGAGGGAATCCTGACGGTCTCCGAGATATTTTTATAGAATACCTAATTATATTTTTGATTTTGATCATGTATTTCGGAAAAACCAATATCCCTTTCGACATTGTTAACAACAAATTAATATTAATAGTGAAAAATATGATATAAATCTTATAATTATGAAGTAGTTTTAACTCGATTTTCTGGTTTAAGTGGTCAGTTTTTCCACCATTATAAAAACAAAAATGAATTTCGAATAATATTTTTCAAGTATGGGCGAGGTATGTTGCAATGTTGTATCTCGGGGAGTACTCGAGCTAGACTAATGATGTTGAATTTATCTGAAATGTAGCAGATCAGAAATGTTTTTTGTGGGTGCAGAAGTTTGCTAATATGGCTACTTTAGGAAATTTTTAACCTTAAAAGAAGATAATTTTTCGAAGACAAAAACATTTTTGAAGTTATATCGTTGAAGGTTAGCCAATCTGTCGGATATATAACATAAGCAAACCTCACAGTGATACATGGCTTGGGGCTTTTTTAAAAGCTAGATATTATAAATGAAAGCCAGTAGTAATGCGAATAAAACAAGACCAAAATGGCGGTTCAGTATGCGAAATGATCTTAGTTACAGTCAAAAAAGCGTTTCAAGGACCACAGTTTCGAAAAAATTTTAGATCCGCCGTAATTTCGAAAATAACACGAATTCAAAAAAAAATCATTTTCGATTGCAAACAACCTCATCTTTTAGGGGTTTCAGCATTGCATAATGAAACTAGAATATCATGTACAGGATATATTTGTTATGCGGACGAATTTATACTTTTGGAGGCACTAGGCTCAAGATCACTATGAGGCCCCAAAAAAATAAGACTATTTCAGTTAATAAAATGTGTATATATAGGTAGGTACGTATGAATTTTTCTTAGTTTAGTCGACATTTATATAATAACCCATTTTAATAACACATTAAAATAACACAACATTTAAAAACAGTATAAAAACAAATCAGTTCAATTCTAAATAAAATAATAATTAAACATTTTTTTCTGGCTTTTGTTTTAGCAAATTAGTTTATAATGTCATCATAATTAATTTCATCTGATTCAATGCATAATATTTCACTTGTTTTATTTTGATGTAAGTTACTTCGTAAATAATGTTTTATTCATTTCAACACCGAAAATGAGCGTGTAGCACTTGCATTAGAAATAGGCATCATCAAAAAGTTTGGAGAAGTACACCTTAATCCATCGTTTATAAAATTTATACATAGTTTTAATTGAAAAATGTCTCCCTTAATCATTATTAAAATTTTTTTAGCTTCATAAATACATTTTTCTGAGTCTACCAGCCTTGAAGTTTTAGTGGGTAACTTTTGCATTGATAACAGGGCCCAACAGATATTTTGCGTTGCGGTTGACAGTCCAACTGAAACGCGTCGCATTGATTACAAACTAAAGGTGTGCGACTTCAGTTCTGGATATTCTTTAGTGGTCTTAATGTGGAAGCTTCAAATGAAGAAGGTAAGCCAGTATAGTTTAACCACACTGCATGTCCGGAGGTATGAGGCTATTTGTTTGAGGTACTCGTCCTAATAAGTCAGACAGCAATTACGATGATCTTTATTGCTGGCATATGATAATGTCCTGGAGCATGAGTCTCGGTACGTCGGAGGCTCTTAAAATATTAACTAGAACAGCGATTAGGATGAACGTGGTCTAAACACTAGGATATCCTTGGTGTGCCACTTGTATGTTTAGCCAGTATTTGTCATACTCCTTGGTAGAGACCAATAGGTCCACTTTTAGCCGTAATATCACCACCAGTTTTGCTGCATACTCCTCACTTTACTGGGGAACCTATAATTCCAGTGTGGAACATAAAAATTAAACCAGTTGACCCTATGTCAAACTGGTAAAGGTGTGTTCCTTGCTTCTGTCGTGGCGGCTGAGCGGTTCATCTCTACGGAACAGATTTGATGAACTTCCGCATGCACCGGCATTCTGTAGCGGATTGATGATGGTATTGCATCCAAGCGGACACCTAGTCGTCCTAAATGGAACACGTAAAAAGAAACAATACGAACCGCCATTCGAGCGGAGGCATGAACATAATCTCCAGTAGACGTGAGTCTAAATAAAAGACGTTGATTCTTGAATTGTACTCTGTGCTTCCTTTATTGCAAAATCTTTTTGTATCTTCAGCATGTTTTCTTTTCAAAAACGTTATAAAAACTCTTTGACAACCATGCCTATTCAAGTCTGACAATAGATTAATTAATTCCCTTCTTTACAAAAAGTATTTCACACGAAATCAAGCCTACTTAACTAAAGCTTTCTACGCTCAGCGAAGTAATCATAGCTAAGCATTTAGATAGATAAAATTGCCCGATGTACCTGTTGATTGGTCATGCGTTCAGGACGACGGTGACAGGGTATTGACATGTCGCCACTCTTTTCACTCTTTCAGTTATTTTTAACTTATCGCGGGTAGCTAGTATACGGGTTATGACCCAGCCTCGCGCGTTTCTGAGTACTTTAGCGTAATGTGCATATATCTAGCTTTGGTAATAAAGGAGAAAATACAGGCCCAATCAGGGGGCAAGAAATGTCGCTTACGTAGGGTCATGCGATATAACCTTAGAAATAAAAATAGAAAAGTAAGAAATAGCGATAAGTTAAAACATATTGACAAATCCATTTCAACCTCTCACTGTCATTTAAAGTATGTAGATAGAGGAAGCGAAATAGCTGATACCCCAATAGGGAGATACCCATTTGGGAGATACAGGGCGATTATGAAATTATGCTAGAAAATTTAAAAGTACAGGGTATACACGGTCACAGTCAAGAGCTCGTGGCTTTGTGGCCTTTCCAACGATTGTTCAACCAGCCCGCACTCTTCTCCTTCTCCTCTGTTGGTCTACATTAAGAATTTCGGATTTTCGTACCATTTTTTGACTTTTAACATCTTCTCCTTTTTTTACAAAAAGGTGGTTAACATAACTTTTAATTATGATAACTGTACTCTCTCTCTCTCTCTCTCTCTCTCTCTTTCTCTCTCTCTCACTCTCTCTCTCTTTCTCCTTCTCTCTCTAGTTTAACATATACATCTCATATGCTATTTTTAGTCGCTAAATAGGTATTAGCTCATAACCAATTCTCAAAGCTAGTCTCAAACCTATTTCCAAAGATAATTTGTTCCCTTATGGACCAAAAATCGTAATTAAAAAAAAATCGTCTAATTCCAGTATGACCTGAATAGGTTACGAGCTAATAACTCTTTAACGGCTACTACAGCACACAGGGTGTGCATATGAATTTAAAGATGGGAGTCCATATTTTACAGTTTTTATAAAAAAAGTTATGTTAATCAAGTTTTTGTGAAAAGAAACAAAGATGTCAAAAAATGGTACGAAGTCCGAAATACTTCCCTTAAGTAGATCAGCAGAACTCCTCAGAAGAGATAAGATTGGATAGGCCGGTTGGCCTGATAGAGGATTTTGTCGAGAGAATTAACACAGACTTGAAGAGAATCTCTGAGTGGTCCAAGAGGCACGACTTAGGTTCTTTTAAATCCTAATAATTCAAATTACACGATTTTTAACCGTTAGAGGCTTGATATATCACAATTTGCAATTTTAACTCTGAATGACACAGCTTTACCTTACGTTACCTCTGGTCGAAATCTGGGCATACTTCGAAGGTTGTGGTTGTCTGCAAGGATTCTGTTTCCTGCTCCTCGGTCTAGGCTGGTAAAGACACGTCTCTTGCCCTATTTCACAAGTGGATGCATTGTCTTCTCTCACTTGGATTCAATATGTAGGAGAAAGCTGGATGTCACTTTCAACGACTGCATCCGTTTTATTCGTGGATTGAGAATCTATGATCACATTTCCCTATTACGTAATTCTGTATTGGGTATGTCATTAGATGTATATCTGCCACTGTTAAATTTAATTTTTCTTCATAAGGTCATCTACAGCAGGCGTCTCGGATATCTATTTTCCGACCTCATCTTTTTAAACTCTGATAGGCACTTAATGCTGCGTATTTCGCGCTATCAACATAGAATTTTAGAACCCACTCAGCTTGTTCATGTTGCTCGCCTTTACAACAGTCTACCGGCGGCATTGCAGCTTACGAGCTCAACCAGTTCATTCAGAGTACTGCTAACTCTTCATCTGGATTCAGATGAGAGTTATGCGGACTGACACTGCCTTCACACTCCGAAATAACTATGCGCTTTTATTTTTGTTTTTATTATTATTTCCAGGTAATTTTATTTCTATTTTCAGTTTTCTTTGAATCTTTTCTTTAATCTTTTCTTTTTTCATTTATTGTTAGTTTAATATTAATTTAGCATTTTCCTTTAAATATACCAACTAAGTTTTTATCATCAAAGATTTCACCATCTGAGATACTTTAATAAATAATTTGAATTTGAAGAGGAGAGTACGGCGGTTGTTGAACAGTTGTTGGAAAGGCCATGAAGCTCTCTTTTGACTGCGACCGTATGTCCAGTACTTTCTAAGATACAGGTTGGTTTTCGAAAGACTAGCATAATTTCTCAATCACCCTGTATCTCCCAAACGGTTGAAGTAGACCTCTCCTTTGCCGTACAATTTTTAGTTCGTTTAGGTGAGTACTAGCACCTCTTGCTCTATGGACCACCTAGATAGAAAGATGTGTTTTAAATGGAGGCAAATTTTTCAGACGGGATCCAGTTTTTATGTTATGATGTTATGTTATGTTAGCATATAAATGCATTTCATTTTGCAATAATAACGACACATATTCTTTATATTGCTGTTTGCGAGGACTGACGCTTTAAAATGTGGCCCCATATAGATTGAGGTCCCAGCTTGTGTCTTGTGCGCCTAATGGTAAATGCGGCCCTGATTTGTTATGCGATACATCTAATGATTTAATAATATGTATATTACAATGCCGATGGTGAATGTCATTGACACGACTTGTTATTGACACTGCCATCACATCTGAGTTGCTGGAAGCTGGAAGATAAGTATTTTTGTATTTACTTATGAATTTTTCGCTTTGTGGCTTTTTCTCTTTTGTTTTCAGCTGCTAATTAACTAAAGCGCATTTATTATGTATTATTCAATGAACTACCCGACATATGTACCTCAAAGTAACATTTCGCATCATCCTAATTCAGAGACAGCAGACAGAACAATTAAATACAAAAAAGGTACTCCAACAACAAGACAGTGTCCCCCGGGAAAATGCATAGTATGTCAAAAAGAGGGATGCGATTCAGTAAGAGGTAAAATAATTTGACATACTGAGGTAAACACACTTGAAATTAATTAATGTGTTAAATACTACAAATGGATTATTCAATAAATATGTCGGCAAATTTTAGGTGCACGCATAATTTTACATTGGGTTAAATCAACTCGGTTAAATTATGACTATCAGAACCAGCTTAACACAAGCTCGCTGCATGGACACGTTTAATAAATAAACGGTCAACAATACATGCGTTTCATCACTTAGCCGGTGTTAGTATTAGTATGTTACCCTAAACATAGACCAAACACCGGGTCAAAAGACATGCAATGCGGCATGGAAACAGAAATTAAGTATTATATAGACGTTTTGTCAAAACATGCTTGGAAACGTCAACGACAAAATGCGCAGCCTTAATATTAACAGCAATGCACATGGGTTCATACATGCTAAAGTTGGATCTTGCGGAGTTAACATGCAAAAGAGGTAACCTTCTCAGATTGTGCCCACTATCACGGAAAGAGATTTTACTTATTCGCGTTTAAGAGTTGATGCACAAAAATTACATCGGCGACCATGCGACGTTTCTCGAGCGAGTGCATATTTAAAAGCTTCAAGCGGTCCTCATAAGGTGGAAGAATCAATGTATTATTCCAGGGTAGATGCCTCAGAGCGAAGAGCAGGAAATTATGCTGAACAGACTCGATGCGATCGATGCGTGTACCGTAAAATGGTGACCAGACCTGGCTAGCGTATTCAAGGAGGGGTCTCACAAAACAAGTGTACAAACATAATGTTATGGTAGGATTCGAGAACTCTCGAGACCAACGTTTGATAAAGCCCAGCATAGAACTACTCTTTGATACCATGTTTATGTGGGAGATAAAATTCAATCTGTGGTCACATTTGACACCCAAGTCACAAACAGTACCCTCGCGGGGGCAAATTGTGCAATCCGCGAGCACATAATCAAAGGTGATTGGTTTCTGATTCCTGTGGAAAGTCATAATCTCACATTTGTCGATATTGAGAGCCAAATCATTGTTTTTGCACGGAAAATTTGTGAAGGTCACCTAGTACCCGTTCACAATCACCAAAAGATTTAATCAAGACTTTGCAGTGTCACATAACAGATACAATGTCGTCAATAGACAGAATAAAAAACAGCGGGCTCAGGTGACTTCCTTGAGGTACGCCGGATGAAGCCTTCAAGACATATGGAATGTCGAAATAAGACTTGATAAGTTCTTTTATTTAAGTAAGACTGCGTCCATTTAAGAAAAGTTGGAGGAAACCCATACTTTTCCATTTTAAAGAGTATCACGGCGTGAGATATCTTGTCGAACGCTTTACTAAAGTCAGTATAAATACAATCTGTCTGATAACCTTTTGCAAACCCGCCAATGGTATCCGAGACAAATTCCAACAAATTAGTGGTTGTAGGCCTGCCCGAAATAAACCCATGCTGGTGTGAAGAAAGCAAATTCTTGCAGGAAATTGATAGCTGAGAGTAAATGATAGATTCGAATAATTTAGGCATACAAGACAATCTTGCGGTAGGCCTATAGTTAAAATTTCACTTTATCTACCTTTTTTGTGGATAGGTATGATAAAAGAATTTTTCCATAGCTGAGGAAAACAACCACCATTAAGTGATTTTTGAAAAATAATTCTCAGCGGAGCTGCAAGAACATGGCAACATGACTTGTAGAAAGATGGAGGGATGCCATCAGGGCCCGTTGTGAAGTCATTTGGAAGGCCGTTAATATGTTCGAGTATATCCTCTTGCGCAATTGTAGGGATAGTGAATGAAACATTATGAGAATCGTTCATATAACTAAAGTTGTCATTTCGAGGAAGGAAATTTGACGAAGAAAATGCATTGCCAAAAAATGAAGCAAACATATTGCAAATTTCAGATGAATCATCACTAGCAGAATCTTTGTCTTCTTAATATTAATAAACTTAAAAAAGATACGTGGTTCACGAAATAATTTCGCGCGCATGCTTTAAATATACTCATCATAAAGTGTAGAGGAAAGTTCTTTGAACTCATTATAGGAAGTGAGGAAATTGTTGTGACTTATTAAGTCTTTGTCCCTCATGTAACTTTTCCACAATTTATTCTTTTTATTTTTGAGATGTTTAAGTTCTTTATTGAACCATGGCGGAGATGTTTTAGAGGACCGCTGTCGCTCGCGAGGAACGTGAGAGGAAAATAAATCGAAAATAATTATGTAAAATTTAGAAACATCTTCGGCAACACTGCTACTGGATAGCAATGTGTTGAAATCAATAGACATAAGTCTACTGGAAAGTTCCGAAAAGTTAACCTTTCTAAAATTGAAGAAGTATTGTGTTTCGTCAGAAATAGTAATGTTTTCAGTTTCAAAACAATATGAAATTAGTAGAGGGGGGTGATATTTGTCAAGAGTAGACATTATAACTGGGGTAGGTTCGACTAAAGAGTTACCCGCGTCAGTAGAGAAAACCAGGTCTAATTGCCTACCCATGTCATTCTTTACATTACTGATTTGACTGAGACCAAGAGATGACATAGTGTCCAGGAATAGTGATTCCTTTGTAGACAAGTTATTAAGAGGAAGATAGTCATCGTCATCTTCATTAAGTACCCATTGTATATTAGGTAAGTTAATATCACCAATAAGTAGTAGTTCGTCAAGAGGTTGCATCTTGCCGTGAATAAAATTAGATGTTGAAGTGAGTAGGTCGTAAATATTTTGACCTTTGTCATCAACACAGTTTATGGAGTCTGTAGGAATATAGCAACATAATATGTATAAGTCGTGTTTTGAGAGAGACAACTTAAGAACAATACGTTCAATGTCAAGAGTGTTTGAAAAACTGGGAACGTCAATTTGGCTGCAATTAAACTCGTTTTTGCACGCGAGGAGTACGCCACCACCACGGGACTCAGAGTATGTATGTCTATCTTTTCTAAAAATCTGGTAAGAATTGTCTAAGATTTCGGCGTTATGTACCTTTTGTACATAACTTTTATTTACTTCTCCCCACTTAAATTTCTAATTTACCTAACTTATATTTTCTATAAATACAATTGATTATACTGTAAGATTATTCATTTTGAGTTCCAGCGTTGTTTGACCGAAGAGATTGTGTTTAAAATTTTTAACATCCCGTTGTTATACAGCCACATTTGCCCGATAACATGAATTTACCAATACCGGCGAAATCAAATTTGGTAGATTTGTTCTACAAAATTTTAGAAACACATCTTTTTAGTAAAAAAGCTTTCCTTTCTTTTATTGGTCCCTTTAATTTCGGCCCATCAGTTCTTTAACAAAAACCATTACTCTTGAATCAGTAGGCATCATAAACCTAGCTGAAACTTGCGTGGCACGTACTGAGGATATTGTTTTGACCTTCAAGAATAATAACAACTTAAAAAGCAACTTCAGTTTAGAGCACATTTCTGAAATCAAGCCATACAATGCAGTTTATAATTGTTTTTCTAATAATAAGAATATACATGTTAGCAATTTTACAGAAATTTCTTCTAAGAATTAAAATTCTGATTTGGAAAAAATAAGTATGAAACTAAATAAATTGAAACAAACGCAAACTGTTCCGATCAAAACTATTATACCTCATGCAAATCATTTCTATATTTTGTATACTTTAATAACAGTTGTATTAATATGCATAATTATAAGTCTAATTGTAAAGAAAACGAACAAAGATGTTATTATGACAGAAAATCCACATTTAAATCTTAATTCAAATTCTAATGTGAATACACGAGAATACCAGTTCTACTGAGAGTCAGGAGGAAGTCAAAATTCCCATTCCTAAGGCAAGGAATAATGAAACCAGCAACAACCCCAGGTACTATTTTCATAATTAAGGGGGGTGGTGTTGTAAAGCCAATTCTCTAATACTGCAGACGGCCTAACCAGCATTTATTTTGCATTCATATAAACTTACATTCATTTTGCATTCATATTAATTTGTTTTTCCATTCGCAAACATAAGTCGCATTTCAAATTCTAGTTAATTAGCTATCGATGCAGTTTTTCATGCTCGTGTGCAGTGCAAATACCCGCACTTATCATAAAACTGCACACGGAATATGGTAGCATGAGCCTCTTACTTGTCTTTTAGCATATTTTGAAACTTCTTTACTGTAGGCGGAGTGTGGCTAGATAATCAGTTTTCGCTTTTACTCTTGAACGGTCGTGTCTTTCAAATTCTCTTGCTCTCTACTAAATTGAAGAAGATTTAGAAAGTTATTCAAAATTCGAGATTGAACAGTTTAAAGAAAATACGGCAGAACTGAAACAGTTTTGGGAAGCTCTAGCATCCTCACGCGTTGTAAAATAGAGAAACCAGTGTTAGCCTAAGGAAAGGTGTCATCGAAGTCAGTGCCGGCGGATCCATTAAACCAAAGGATTTCAGGAAAATATTTAAACAATAGATAGTGGCGGATTTTCCTCAATTTTTCGCAATTTGTATTTGACTTTACTCATCATAGCCTGGATGACACTAACGTCAACTTTTTTAGTGAAAAGTTGATTCGCCGACGCAACTTCTTTTCATTATCTGCTTGCCATCCACCTTTGTACACTTGAGCACTTAGTAATGCCAACAAATTCTCTATAGGCAGTGCTTGAGGAACGTTCGGAGGATTATCCTCCTTCGGTACGAATTTGATGTTCTCGCATTGAGCCATTTGGTTGTCTTTTTAGCATAATGACAAGATGCTAGGTGCGGCCAAAGTATTGCATCATCTGTAGACTGTTTCTCCACGATGAACTTTAACAATTTTGGGAAGCCTTTTTCAATATTAGCGATCCGCGTTGAGCGCTTACCCTCGAACAGTGCCAATAAAAGTTCTCGAAACACCAGCTTTGGAAATAGCACACCACACTAAAATTTTCGGCTCAAATTTGGCAGCGCTCCGATATTTTATGTTGTCTGGAAAAGTGCAAAATCGTCAGTGTAAAAACCTCAATTTCCCGCCAAGGTTGTGTTCCCAAAAGTAAAATATTTTTCGCCGTCCATAACGGTTTTTCTGCAACTTTTGGAATGCTTCAACCACAAAGCACGGCAACATTTGAACATTTTTTCAGTTTGTTTTTGGGAGTATTTTGCTGCCTGCTTTCTATTTTTATAAGGGACATTATTTTCCTTTAAGCAACGTTGAATAGTCATGTGCGATACATTGAATTTTTTGGTTATTGTTCGCTTGGACACACCAATCTTGTTTTTCATTTTATCTATCAGTTTCTCACTCTGTTTATCAGTTAAAACTCTTGGTCTTCCAGTGTATCTTCGCACTGATCACCACTTTTACAAGCATTTATAGCACGATATATTGTTGCACGACTTATATTTTTGCCTTTAAACTTTTCGCAAATTTCCGAATTTGACAAAGTTCCAACCAGACAAAAGACTTCTGCCCGCAATTTTAATTTTTCATTCATTTTTATATGTTGTCTCAAAAACAGGTTACATAGAACTAAACATTATGACTGTTGGCATGTCATAACAAAAAACGTAGGCACTGTTAACATGATTAAACATGACTTTTGCATGATAGAAGTTTGTCTCAAACTTTTTTTTTACAGGTGTTAGATGAAATTATAGAGTATACTGAGTTTATTATTCCGTTAGTAACACATAGAACTAATGCTGCTAGAGAAAAATGGATTGAACACCCACGCATAATATTAAAAGCTATTTTGATTTTTGCATGTCCGTTTGTCCGCCCGTCCATCCGTTCATCTGTGCCTACGATAACTCGGGAACGTGTGTATATAGCGCGCTAAAATTTTGCACACGGGCTTCGAAAAAAAAAAAATAGAATAAAGTTACAAAATAAATCAAATCGGGCAATTCCCTGGTGGGGTTTGCATACAAAAATTTGGTTTTTGACTATATAGCTAAAATTTTGTACACGGCGTTTTCATAAAAATCGTAAATACAATTTCAAAAATGGGATAAATCGGGCAATCCTTCCTTGGAATTGCCGTATAAAAATTTGGCTTTTTTACGTATGCTATGAAAACGAAGAGTCGTAGACGTTTTTGTTGCATTTCAAAGTTCTTCAGAATATGGAAACCTATAAAATTAGTTATAATAACTTTTACTGTCCGACGAACCGTTCAAGAAATAAAAATGCGAAAAACGACTTTCACAATCAAATTTGCGCAGAAATTACCTACGGTCTCGTAAAAAATGGTCTTAGACATATTCTAGCTTTTTCGCTTATTGTATCTAACATACCAAACACATTCAAAGAAGTGGATGACCGGCTTAACCATACATACCAAAGAATCATACCAAGAACTAGTAAACAAATCACTACCAGGAAATAGCCCCTCGAAAATCTCACAGCTCTCACATTGTACGAGTAAAACAGATATTGGCACTTTGTAAAGAATTTGCTGAATCCAAGTACGACGCCACAATGGCTCACCAGCTGTTAAAACTCAACTAGAAGATTTGGCTAGATGCCCACTAAATAGACCCTGTCTTTTTTTGGAACAAGGTGAGGTTCATAAAAAAATTTTCTTGGCTTGTTTTATGTAACTTGCACTTCTATCAAGAGGAAAGGGGAATATGTGCGACACTATCCTTTTTTTTAATGAAATGGAAAGCATTGCATTTTTGGAAACTAAATTAAGCAAGCCTAGGCATATAAGAAAACATGGGCTCCTTAGTTACTAAGTTTCTCTCACCACAGAACAAAAAGAAGTTTCAGCGATTCAAAACTTTTATAAGCACCTACTCTTTGTATATAAATCATTTAGTTGTACTTACTTTTTTACATTCTGAAAAATTCTTGCTGAAATGTGAAAAAGTTTCCGTAATTACGTGAGAAAATTAAATAAATTTTATCTTACGAGAAACATTTTCGTTGGTCTCGTACCTATTGGCGTACAATTTTGCCTTCAATCTTGTTTTATTTAATTTGTTCAACAAACAACTTTTAATTATGAAAACTTTCCTGAATCAAAGAGCTTTACAGGATTTGAACTTGCGAAATATATATATAGTATACTATAAATAATATGAAAGCCCGTTGTTTGTGAAGATTTTTTGAAGACTTCAAACAATATTAACAAAACTAAAAATGAAACTCATTTGGAGGGATTCTTTGATAGAGTTTTAAGAGTTAAATTGAGTTTTATAGAGTTTTAGTGAGGTAAGATAATGATGGGGAAAAATCTCAGATAATATTACTAGAGGAGTGTCTGAAGAACTCTTCTTCCCTTTCATCATTGCACTTGAGAAAAACTGCCAAAGTTTGAAATGATTTTACCTAGACACTTTGTATGTATATGTTGAAGCGCCTTTAGTGCAGTGCACTTTTTAACTGGTAAGATTTTTAAAAATATAGAAAACTCCTTAAAAATATATTTGAAGGTGATTTCGATGAAATTTTATAGATACAAGCAAAATGATGATTAATACTGTCAATGTAAAATAAATTGAAATTAAACAAGAGGTTCGATTATTTTCGATTATATGTAAGTGGTATAAGAAATATCGTTGCAGGTTTTGATTACAACATATTGAATAAATAAATTAATGCGAGCGTATAGTTTATAGAATTAGGGTGACATTGCTCGCTGAATAGACCAATAGACAACAGTTACGACAACTGAATTGGAATTCAATAGGTAAGTTTAGTTAAGACAAGAAAGAGTTTGTATGGCTGATACGGAGTACATCCTGAAGATTTGGGAGGTACGGTTTTCTGGTTAAAGCTGTTTCCTTATGATTTACGAATCACACTGTATATTCTAACTGACATACCCTATCCATACCTATTTATGACAATCGTTAGAGCTTTTTAAATGTTCTGATCATTTTTCCAGCGTTTCGAAATTAGAACTCAACAAATTCTGTATTTCAGAAATTCAGCTCAGGGTCTTTATTTATATTTAAAAGAAACACGTCACAAATACTAATTTCTCATGTCGTTTCATTTGACAGTTCAGAGTTTAGAAAATGTCAATCGCTGCGGCTGATAATGATAATATTATTTTTATTAAATTTTATTAAATTTTATTGTAGGCAGACTTGTATTTGTGGAAAGTTGGTCAATACGAGTCAATTAATGCAATAGGCTGCGATAATAGATTTTCGGTTCCAGTCGTGATGCAGGTACAAAATGTAGCACCACAGCGGGAAGCTGTACCAGCGACGTCAGCAAAAACTTCATACTCTTCAGTACGGCTAGTTCTTGCTGATACGAAATGCATTTTGCACTTTCATTAGTTGCAGTTGCAGTTTAGCAACAATCTTTTTTGTTATAAACTTTGTTTTAAATTGATAACATTTTTCAACGAAAAGCCTTTTTGATTTTTCTGTATAAAATTGTCTAGTCCCGCTCAGGGCTAATCTGCTGGGTACAAAGTAAATACTTTTAGTATTTCGCCTCATATAATTCACACTCAAAATTTTAACTGAGTGCATATAAGTGAGGTTAATTTGGATTTTTCCAGGCATATACAGAAAGCAAGAACCGGCCGTACTGAAGAGTATCAAGTCTTGCTGATACGAAATGCCTTTTGCACTTTCAGCAGTTGCAGTTTAGCAACAATCTTTTTTGTTATCAACTTTTTGAATTGATAACATTTATCTACGAAAAGTCTTCTCGATTTTTCTGTATGAATATCATATGGGTTTTCCCAGTACAAAATATCAATGTATCTTCAGCAACTATTTCATTGCGGTATTCTGTGACTATATATTCTGTGTAAAATAAATTTGAGGTGGACTGGGAAAAATTCTAGTATTGGTTTAAGACCAATTCTTATATGAATGTCGGTATACATACGGGCATTCATCTATACTGCGTACTATGCAAGCCAGGCCCAAAATACATTCACGGCCTCAGGCCAACTGCTGAAGCCAAGTAAGTTACATTCAGGTCCACTGGCCACAAGAAGCCATACTTCTGATTATGCATAAGTGTAGGTATTTTCATATAATTAATAACTTTTTCTTCCAATTTATTTTTTTGCAGAATTATTTACAAATGCCCCACCATTCTTATACTTCAATGTTGGTAGTACCGGGGCAACGAGCCACAAAATTTGAAATTTGATCAAATTTGGCCACGGCCACAGCATGGCTTCTGGAGTGTGGCCGCGAATGTAACTTTGACAACCGCGGATGTAACTTTGACAATACATTTACACTGGTTCAGAGGCGTGCATCCAGTGGTCTGTGGCTTGTGGTCATGAATGTATTTTGGCGCTCAGAATGTTAAACAGGTTTTCGTAATTATTCCTGGAATGGTTTGTGGGATACTAATAATGTTTATACCCAATTTCATAGGATTTTATATTGTGAAGAACAAAGATTACGGTATTTTACGCATAGTTTGAAAATGTGCAGTCCTAGAGGTTTTAGTGTATACTAGAAAGTTCTTCAGAACATGAAATCCTATGAAATTGGTAAAAATAATTTGTACTGTCGGCGAACCATGCTAGAAATCAACGGGAATAAAATAAGTAAAAAACGAGTTTTCAAACAAAACTGAGGCCAAGCCGCATGAAAAAGTAGAAAATAAACTTTTCTTCACACACAGAGGTGGACTCAGATTTTATTCGCTGACAATCACCGATATATTTCAGTAAGATCAATCAGAGGTAATACGTGATTTGATTCATGAAGAGAAAGAATATTCAAGAGAAATGTCTACGTTCCCAATCAAAAAATCTGAGTCCACATCTGTGTGTGAAGAAAAGTTTATTTTCTACTTTTTCATGCGGTTTGGCCTCAGTTTTGTTTGAAAACTCGTTTTTTACATTGATTTATCTTCTGCCTTTTTCACGTTAACTAAATTGTTCTAATATCAATTTAACCGAACTTAATTATATTTTTACTGAACTCTAATTTAATTTTAGTTTCTTAGTTTCTTTTTAATTTTCCGTTTTCCTTTTAATTTTCCGTTTTCCTTTAATTTTTCTTATATTTATCCTTATATTTCTTTCTTTCTTCTTTACTTTGAATCAATTTTTGAATATTCGCAGTGAAATTTTTTTGCGACCTTACGACTAGAGTTTCCAATCGACTGACCGTACTTTGGACACATCCGAACTGTTTGGATAACTCGGACTACGGTTTACTGAGGTTTCGAAAAATTTGAGTATCAAATCGTTGAAGTACTGCAACGGTTTTCTGACATTCAAATTCTGTTTTAAACAGCGCTTTTTAGCTGTATTCCAACTTGATCCCATATAACATGAATTTTCCCGATTTTCCAAGTTTTCCACAGACTTTTCCTATTAGTATGAATTTTTTTTAAAAATTTAGATGAATTTTCCTCGATTTTTCATGCAAGTTTTCATAATTGTTGAAGAGAAAGTATTGATGCCAGTAGGACGGAAAAAAATGATTCCGCATAGCTTATAAAACTTTTTTGTCGGAAAATTTTCTGGAAAAGTCGGACAATTCCAGAAATTTTCGGAAAATTTTCCAGAAAAATTGGAAAATTCTGCATTATTCCTGAAACATATTTATCACTAATCATATCGATGAAAATTTTTCCGATGATTTTCTCGCTTTTCCGTGTTTTCCATGGAGTTTTCCACAAAAGCAACTTTGTGCAACTCATTTCGCTCTACAACTTTGTCTTAGGTTGCAAAACGCTCAAACGCTTCCTTGATCGGAAAAAATCCGGAAAAGCGTTTTACATGAATTTTCCTCGATTTTTTCTGCAAGTTTTCACCATTGTCGGAGAGAAAGTAACGATGCCGGTTGATAGGGAACTTGATCCTGCATAATTTAGAAAACTTTTGTACCGGAAAATTTTCCGGAAAAGTCGGAAAATTCCCGAAAAAATTTTTTTCGGGAAAAATTGGAAAACTCTGCATTTTTCCTGAAACGGATTTATCACTAATCAAATTTGTACCAAATTTTCAAATGATTTTTCCCGATTTTCCGGGTTTTCCATGGAAAGTTCCGGTTCAAAATTTGATAGATTCAATTGTCACGCGACATGAACCTGTGTGCCAAATTTCAGCTCGCAACAGGAGCTAAAAAACCATCACAGGATGTACATTTTCTCGAAAACAAAAGAAATGTCTATAACTTGAAAAATACATGACTTAGTTTTTTTTTATATTTTTCTGGTAACTGTTATGATTTGGTCTATCACCCGATTCCGGCTTGACGTCGACTTACGGGACACCCTGTATAAAAAAAATGTTTTCCGAAATAATAAAGAATGAGCTACACGGACTATACCTACCCATTTCAATTTCACCCATTTCAGTTCAAATGGATCATGAATCGCTGTCAGGCCCAGTCAATTTTCCGTATTATCTTGGCACAATCTGCTGTGTACTCTACCTTCACGTTAAATTAATGGTACCATTATTCAATAGTAAGCTCAAAACTGAGGGTACAGTGCTAAATTTATAAAAAAAAAAATGACACATTTATTCCGCAGTACTGTGTTAGTGTTAGCAGTTTTTTCATTATTAGTAGATACTATAGTTGCTGCATTCAGTATGTGTTATTCTTTTATTGTTTTCTGTATATGACACATTGAGATGTACCCCAGAGCGGATCCAGATTAAATTATATAACTTTTGAAAGAACTTTTGAAACGTTAGTACTCGAAGGATCACCTCAACTCCACCTTGACAAGCAATTTAGTTAGTTTAAGCATGAATTCACATAGAAGATATCTAAGTCATAAGACTTCGTAATTCGAAGTAATAGATATTGTCAACTCCAATTCCTAAATAAACGTGAGGCGTTCACCTCTATCTTAGAAGTTGCATTTATTAATTAATTAAATCTGCAAGAAACATAATGTCTTTCGACGAGGTCGCAAATTTCTGTTCAGATGTTGACATTAAATACGAAATGCGTTGCAGAAATGTCCCAACCGAACTATATCCAGTTGAGGGCAGATGCATTTGGTGGGCGAAACAGCTAAAAAAAGAACCAAATAATGATCAAGCCAATTCACAGGTGAAATCATCGTATTTAGAACCAGATAAAGACCTAGAGCAGTGTACTAAATTGATAGAAGAATTTGAGACAGATGTATTCGAGAATAATGAAAATAATTCGGTAGCATTAATGGTTCGATCAGGCTTCTTAAAAAGAATTCTTACTCCTCAAAACTGGAGTCCGTATTGAAAAATTAGAATTAGCTCATTGGAAGGCCAATATTATCAAGCAGGCATCAGAATCAAGAAAAAAATTGATACAAGCATAGATGAGAGGCTTGGTCAAATCCAAAAAATAGAAAAAGCTAGGTGGTGATAATAATAACCTTCACGATGAAAGGCCTTTTCTACTACCCCAAGCGGATACACCTTCATTCCCCAAGAAAGCGCCTCCTATGTATAAGTGGGGGCTAAAGTATTCTGGTGATAACAACGAATCGGCCTCCGAGTTTTTAAAGCGTGTCGCTGATTACTGCAGGTCTAGACATGTCAAGGAAAACGAAGTTTTATTAGCCATGACGGATCTGCTCTCAGATGGTATCGTAAAAAACGTGATGAACTATCTAGTTACCAAGAATTTGTGGAAAGTATCTTAAATAAATTCGAACATTCCTCTCAAAGCGAACGCCTCCTAGATTATCTAAGATCTATAAAACAGTTATCAACAGAGAGTATCGTGCAATATGTTTCCTATATGGAGCAGCAATTCCTTCCCCTTCACCATATTCCATCCGAACGAATAAGAGTAAAAATTATCCGATACAATTTACTCCCACAATATATAAGAGGAATAGCATTGCTGGAATTCAAATCTGTTGAACAGCTAGAATAAACCTGTCGAAAAATAGAGTTCAATGACTCTCAAGCAAATAAAAATAGTGCACTAAATCCCTTCCTAGGAAGACACCCTAGTAAACCAGATACCTTAGATAATGGGTTTGCCTTCAGATCTACCAATTCAGTTACCAATATTGGGAAAAATAATGCAGGACAGGCCTTGAAAGATAATCCAAACTATAGGTCAAACAATATCCAAGCCAGTCAAAATGTAGGACACCCTAGATTTAGTAATTACAGATATCAACACAAGGGATGGCAGTTTCCTCAACCTACGACGAACAATTTCCAGAACAATTTTCGTACAAAACCAGGTAGTACCTATCACCAACTTACAAATATTCCGGGTACTTCTAGTTTCAGGGTTCATAATTCGGTTGACCCAGTGGAGTTAAACTATATCAGTAATCAGAGCAGCAATGCTGAGGTGGAGGGTAAAATCCCTCTCATAAAAATGGAGAATACAATCCTCATCAGAATAATCCTCCAATATTTAATCTCTCTGAAAACGCTCAGTCGAGACACCTATCAGATTTCGAAGAGAAAAAGTCGGAAAAAAGATAAGGAATTATGCAACCGTGGATCGGTGTAATTCCCCACGACCCAGATCAACATCCTCGCACCGGCAATTACGCAATCGAATAATGTTGAAAAATATGGGAGATAATAGACTACATGTACCAGTTGCATTTGTCGGACTCTCGTTTATTGGATAGTTTATGTGGATAGTATTGGATAGTGGTGCGAGTAGTTCCATTGCAGGAAAAACTGGAATTCAAATCTTAGTGTCCTTGGGATTACAACTGCATCAATCCAAAATAATTACTGAAGTTAAAACAGCTGATCATTCACGTCACAGTATCAAGGGTATCTTTTACGTGCCACTAAGTTTTCAAAATCAGTTCAAAGTTATATCAGTTCTAGCAATAGAAAGCCTAAATCAAGGATTTATTTGGGGGGTTGACTTTTGGAATGCCTTTCAAATAAATTTCCAAAGAAAATCAGAGAAATGGACTTATTATTTAACTTCGCTAGACAGCCCAGCTGAGAGTCAAATTAAAGGAATGCACACTCTAATCGATGAGCAAAAGTGCATTATCAATGAGTGTTTAAAAAAATTTGAAACGCTTAGTCAACAAAAATTAGGGAGAACTCATCTCATAGCCCACGACATCGATACAGGAAATGCACAACCAATAGTACAGAGGGGCTATGAAGTATCATCAGCCATCTAGGACAGGTACGGTAAGGAATTAAACCGAATGAAATATTTGGGTGTCATAGAACGCTCCGTAAGTCAATGATGCTCCCCTGCGATCTTAGTAAAAAAGTCCAACTGCAAAGATCGGCTCTGTATATATAGCCGAAAATTGAGTAGTGTAACCAAGCGATGCGCGTATCCTCTCCCCCGAATTACCGAAATCCTGAATAAGCTAAATGAAGCGAGATACCTCTAATCCATAGATTGAAAGGATGCCTTTTGTCAAGTCCCTTTAACGGAGAGATCCAAAGAAAAGACAGCCTTCGTTCTCCCTGGCTATGGCTAATGGCAATTTATAGTCATGCGATTTGGTCTTACAAATAGTCCTGCAACTCAACAAAGACTAATGGACACACTTTTCGGCCCTACTGAAAAGAGGATCTTTACATATTTAGATGACCTGATCATAGCTACAAACACCTTCGAGGAACACATTGCGATGCTCAAACGAGTGGCAAACCGTTTGTTGGAAGCAAATCTTGCAATAAATATGGACAAATGTCAATTTGTTAGAAGTGGTCTAAAATACCTAGGGTTCATTGTAGACGAAAAAGGGCTGAGAGCTGACCCTGAAAAGGTTCAGGCAATGTTGAACTTCCCTCGCCCGATAAATTCTATTGAACTTAGACTATTCATAGGCCTTGCGTCTTGATATAGACGTTTCGTTTCACGATTTGCTGAAATTCTAGCACCATTACATGAGCTTACTAAAGGAGGAGGTAAACGTAAGAAACTAATTTGGCACACTAAAGCTGAACAATCCTTCCTTGACCTAAAAGCGGCATTTATAGAAACCTCAGTGCTTACCAAAACCGACTTTTCAAAACCTTTTTAAGTTCAATGCGATGCATTTAGTCATGCAATCGGAGGAGTACTATTCCAAAAAAATGATAATGATTTTGAACACCCAATAGCATAAATGGAAAGTAGGAAATTACGCGGTGCAGAATTAAACTATTGTGTCACAGAAAAGGAATGCTTAAGCATTATCTTTACCATAGAAAAACTAAGAGAATATCTCGAAAGCTACCAATTTTTTATCCTCACGGATCATTCTCCTCTTACTTGATTATTTCGCCAACAAAACGTGTCTGGTCGACTTGCTCACTGTATATTGCGACTACAACAATTCGAATTTGAGGTAAAACATGTTAAAGGAAAAAATAACGTTGTGCCAGATGTACTATCTCGAGTTACTGAATTCAATCTATTACAATGTATCCCTAAAGATACCGATAAATGGTATTTGAATATGTGTGAAAAAGTAAAATCATCTCCGACGCGTATGAAAAACTGGAAGTTAGAAGGAGTAGCCTTACATATTAAGCCAAACCAAAAATCCATTAGAAGCTACGAGAACAGACGGAAGAGGGTAGTGCCGGAATCAATTCGTAATGAGGTCTTTCAAGAATGCCATGATTCGCCGATGACAACCCATATGGCAGTTTTCAAAACTCATAAGAGAATATACAGGAACGATATTTTTGGTCAGGCATGGCAAAAGATGTAGCTACATACGTAAAGAAATGCGAAACTTTCCTAAAGTCCAAACCTACAACCAAATCTCCCTTTGGATTGTTAGATAAATTTAAAGAAGTTTCCAGGGCATGGCAAATGATTCCTGTGGATTTGATTGGACTCTTTTTACGATCCACTAAGGGCAATACTTGTTTACTGGTAGTAAGTGACTGGTTCACAAAAATGCCATCATTATTTCCAATACGCAATACAACAGCAAAAAAAGTATCAGAAGTAATTGAAGACCGAACTTTCCTCGAATATGGCATACCCGAAATTGTGATTACAGATAATGGCCGCCAATTGGTTTCCCACGAATTTCGGAAACTGCTGTCCAACTACGAAATAACAAAATTGTGGCTGAATTGTAAGTATCACCCATGTAATAATTTTGTTTAACGTTGGAATAAAGTCATCGGCAGCGCGATAAGGTCTTACATCTCAGACAACCACAAAGTTTGGGACCAAGAAATTAAATGTATTACTGTTTTGAGAACTGCGGTTAATGTAATCACCGGATATTCACCATTTTCCTTAATTTGGGAGAGAATTCGTATACTTAGCAACTCAGCATAATCTGTATAACCGACCAAGTGCTGAACAGCAGCCCTTATCAATCAAACAGACCAAAGCTCCTCTTAAAAATGGAACCTATTTACACTTTTAATAAAGGCTTACAATAAAAATAAAGGGTCAAACAGACCAAAGCTCCTCTTAAAAATGGAACCTATTTACACTTTTAATAAAGGCTTACAATAAAAATAAAGGGTATTTTAACAAGGGTAAAGTAAATTATAAGTTTGTAATTGGAAATACTGTCTATAAAAGGAACTATATACTGTCAGATGCTACTCAAAATTTTGCAGCTAAGCTAGCTCCGAAATTTATAAAGTGCACCATCCTACAAAAAAGTCAGACCAAGTTTATCGATTGGCTGATGAAAATGGTAAAGATATTGGATGGTGGCACATTAAAGATTTAAAGAATGCATAAAAGTCCTTTCAAATAAAATATATATATATATATATATATATATATATATATATATATAAAGAATTAAATAAAAAATATGAATATATTCAACTAGTTACACATATTATTTAACCTAGAAACCAAATAATTAATTAAGATATGTACAATATTGAAGTCATAAGAAACCTTGAATTACATAGAACCTTAAGTAGATTAATTGGATTATTAAGATAGTTTAGCACAATACATAGCAGTAGTTACAAAAAATAATTTTTTCCTGAACGCCCTATATTTATTATAGTAAATAAAGTCAATGTAGTTCACCCTTTTATATACAGTTAATGACTGCCATGATGTTTCAAAACTCAGAATAAGAATACCAGTTGTGCACTAAGATAACAAATTAATAAAAAAAAACGCTATGTGCAAGCAAATTATGCCCTATAATAGTCACCTCAGTATTTCAAGGATTAGTATCCAGGACTCACTTGATTATTAGATTTCATATTATAAAGTTATGCTACGCCAGTAAGATTCTTAAACTTGGTTCATACGTCATACATTTATCACAAGTTGGAATTCCTAACTACCAATTAACCAATACAATAATAACAAAAATGTACATATAATATAACCACGGTTAATAAGTTCATAATAGAAGCCTTAAGCCTTATGTGCAGCATAAGGCTAGCTCTTACTCAGGAAAAGCACGTTATCTTACAAAAAGAGAATACATTTCACTGCTGCAGAATTTTATTATTTCTAACTAACTGGTATAATGTGAACGTATCATGATTGTTTAATACTGGTTTATTGGGGCGTATACCTAAGGTTCGAAAAAAATATCATTGGACATTTTTTTCTTACTCACCAACGGGGGGAATGTAACGCTGGATATTGAACGCACACTATTTCCACTAAATACCTATGCATATGCATACATAAATTATCTATAAGATTTAATAAGATTTAAGAGCCACTGCCATTCCCATATGAAATAGTATATGAAATTAGTAAATACCAAAAATTCGTGCTGTTGATTATTTTACTAATTAGATAATAAATTAATTTAACTAACATTACAATAATATAAAAATAAATAATAACTAAATAAATCCGAAATTGAAATAAAAACAAATAAAAGAAATAAATAATAATATATAACAACTAAATAAATCCTGAAATTAAACAAAAACAAATAAAATAAATAATAACCCTCTGAAATTGAACAATAAAACGATGAATATATGGCAGTACAACGCTCAACGATTGGATTTTACGTGGATGACAGCCGGGTTGTTCCGACGTCTCTGCCATTTTGTGTTTTTTTGGGTGGCGAGTTTTCCGTTTTTGGTGGAGCTAGGCGAATGCTCGTAAGCTGAAGTTTGGCAGTAAATTGAGAAACAATAAAATATTTTTTTCTGGTGTACAAAGAATCGACCACATCCAGGGAGACCTCAGTTCCGGCGAACTAACTATTATTATTAAATAAAGGATCGAGAAAGAAACAATCAGAGAAAGGAAGCAGCGAGTGCACATATAAGCCACGAGCGATTTTAGTAACCGGTTAAACAATTCAGGGAAGTAAACGCCACATAGGCCCTAACAATTTCTCCCTACTCACCTTAATTTAAAAATATATAAAACTTAAACCTAAAAAAATATGAAGTCTAACCTATACTAATCAATAGCTAATTATTTTATTGTAAGTAGGACGGCCGAATAGGGAAAGTACCTACCGTGTTAATTGTACAAAGGATGGTAAAACCAAGGGCATGAAATTCAAATTATTAAACTTAAACCTATTCAAAAATCCTTTCTTTTGCTTAATTCCTAAATGCAACATAGCCTTGAAATAGTTGAACTTTACAAAGCACTAACCAATGCACGTTCATTATGATAACGTTTTACAAGTACAGTAGACTCTCACTAATCCGGCACTGCGCCAATCCGTCACTCCAGTATGCTTCCAGACGGGTGTGAATGGGGTATCAATGTTACTGAACGCAACTCACCGCAAGCAAATTTTAAAAGACAACTTAATTTTTTTTTATTGTCTTTTTCCAGTGATCCGGCACTAACCTGGTCTGATATCTGCCGGATTAATGAGAGTCTACTGTATGTCCCAAGCTAGTTTATAATTTGCAGCTGTTAACTGCAAATGACGAATGAGAAGCTCTGCTTTCCCAGTGAAACTACATTTCAAATAATGTAGCTTCTGAACGCCAGGTAATGTTGTACTTTTATCAACCAAAGATTCATATAAATCGCAAAAAGAACACAACGTTCGATCATCTCCAAAGAACTTAGGTAGTATAATTCGAGGTAGTTCCACCTCGCTTGTATTATTACTGGAACAACATGGAGTAGGCTGAGACTTACTATCTCTTTCAGTATTAATCTCGGGTTTACGAAGTCCTTCTAATCGATCATTTATACTGCTGACCTGCATCATATTCATCTACAATAAAATATGACAAATCGCCATGAACTGTGCCATCGAAAGCTATACAAATTTTTTGATTTGTTCTTTCAAACCTCACCCATTTACTTTCTAAAAACTCAAATCGTTTCTCTAAATACCCTTTACTCGACTAAATTCTTTTATTGGCCTATTGATAGTTTTTAATATATTCTTTGATGTTTTTAGTTATGGCCGCCGCTTGTTCCCTTAATAGGTTCTCCATGATTATATCACCCAAGATTAATCAAATGTACCCAAACTACATAAACTTATGCGAGGTATCGTCAACAGTGTATAATAGGTATTTATTATGTGCGGCTCTCCTCAAAATTCTCGTAAAGCCATTTTCTCGTATCAATTTTCTCGTATTCCAAATTCCTCGTGTAAAATTATGTTTTGAACTATTTAATTCAAACATAATTTTACACGGGCAAATTGGAATACGAAAAAGATGTGCACGAGAGCCAATTAGTTCAAAAGATAAGTTCACACGAACATTGGTGCTTAGACCACACACACATCATGATGGTCCCTCGTTGTAAACTTCATCAGCAAAAGAAACACAAATAATTTAAATCTAAAATAAATCAAAAGAAAATACTTTTCTGAACCATGAACTTCCTTCCTTTGGTCCAGCGATGTTCAAGGACACCAAAACATATAAACACCTAAAACATATAAAATTATTATTATTTACAACAAAATTGTTCAAATATACCATCAACTTACCTCAAAAGACACGTTCCTCAAGTATATTTTCATTTGACATGTCAAATTGTCATTACGTCAAATCAGATGCTCTCGTCGCAATCAGTTCAAACAAATGCAACAACCGTCGCTAGTGCAACTCTGAGAGGCGAGAGCTCATAGCTGGCAGCTATATAAAGCCGACGAGCCGGAGCAAAAAATCATTCTTGGTCCAGAGCTCATCTAGTTTAAAGACTAATCTAAATATAGGATTATTCCCAACCTCCAACATAGAAGATTAATTCTATATTTCAGAGACTAATCTGAAAATCCTATCATTTTCCACACCTAAGCAAAAGAATAATTCTGCACAGAGATTAATCTGCAATACTCCTGCCCACACCTAAGCAGAGTATTTTACCTCACAATTTAGTCATTCAGCAGTAGACCTATTCTATACTTCCTCTTCTTTTCAGAAGTGAAGATCGAAGTCTCTAATTGTGCGGACGACATCAAGCATTAGATTGGACTTATTTTTTGTTTGAAGTTTTTATTGAATTTTATCTGAATTGTAAATTTTTCTGTGATTCTAAGTTAAGCAATTATAGTTTTAAATAAAATTTTATACATGAAACTTTTAACGACTGAGTGGTCCTTTATACCGGCAATCCTCCCTCGTACGGTCGAGACCAGATCTCACAATGGGATTATTCGATGAGCATTCGAGATAATTGTATACGAGCAAATTGATTGACAAGCAAATTGATACGAGAAAATGGCTTTATGAGAAAATTGATACGAGAAAATGGCTTGACGAGAAAATTGATGCGAGAAATTGGCTTCACGAAAAAATTGATTCGAGCACATGTTGTAAGAGAAAATTGATACAAGCATATTCCTAGAGAATATTAGGTGCAGTTGTGATTAGCTTCACTATAAAAACATTTAAAGGATATAACTTCAAACTATTTGATTACATATGAATATATTTGCAAACCTGTCTCAAATGTCATAGATGCATTAAAACTTTTAAGTAATGAGCGTATTCATTTATTTCCACTGAATATTAGCGACGTTATTAAACTATTCAATAATTAATATGAATGTGTGTAATATAATTTTGGATTTGCTTCACCTAACTAAACAAATGTTTCCATTCCCTTAAATATTTTTAAGGTATGAAATAATTTCAGCGTAGCGGCAATATAAAACTTCAGACTAGAGCAGGGTACTTAATTATTCCTCATATGTACATAATTATGCTAATTTCTAGTATAGCGTCTATAATACTTAACCCTTTGATCAGGTTGCATTAAGATATAAGAATGCACTTACCAAAAAGTTTTCTCAGCGTGATCAATTCCAAATGCAAAATTGATCAATTTCAATTGTTGTGAGAATATCCAATGTTATCGGTAATCAGATTAATTAATCCAATCTTTTTTTCCGGCTCGAAGGACCAAAAAAAGAATGACGAATAGGGCGGTGAAAACATATAAATCACTCACTTTGCTATTATAATTCAATTTAATCCTCAGAAAATATTAGTACAACTATTGTATATAGGTGCTTGGTATGCGGTACTACTCAACTCAGCTATGTGAATGTGTAGCCGATTGTTCCTGATATTGGTGTTGTTTCATACCAACTCCTTGTACTCTCCCTCTTATCAGTGATACTACAATTGTTGAAGAATGTGTGATGAGTTGCCAGACTGAATATAGTTTGGGTTGTTGGTGCATTGCTTCGTAATTATAATTACATTTGTGAAGTTTAGTGCATCTAACACCAGTGCTGATAAATCACTTAAAGAAACTCCATAGATTAGAAGTGCCATGCTGAGTTTAATTTCTATTTACGGTGAAAACAAAAATGAGTTCCTTAACTCCAGAAAGCGACATGATGCTATATGAGAAGAAATCTCATAGAATTGTTGAAGAATATATTCCCATATAGTGGTAGCCAATGGAAATGCAATTTTAATTTATTAGAGGTACAATTTAAAATAAAAAGGGAAAGTTGCGGTTCGCCGGAGCTACGCAATACCATTTCCCTTATTTTCAGGAGAGGTCGGCAATTTTTCATCAAAGTCATGCGGTAGACCCGGTATCCTTAGCGGACTCAGCGCATTATTTGAAACCGCAGTCGCTACGTAGAGTAGGGTAAATACAACCCAAGCACTTCACGAGCACCGGCTGAAACCAAAGCGTTCATTTCACTGTACTTAAATCTCCTGAATCGCCCAAATTAAAGCTCAAAATTTTTTACTATAACTTACCGCGCTACTCCATGAACTTTATTAAAATGTTTATCTACCTCACTAACATTTCCTCTGTTAATGTAAGACACCAAGCAGTATTTAAATGCGAACATGCTTTATCACCCAAAATTCGTTCACCGATTGGGAAGTATAATGTCGGTGATGTTACGATAAATAAGTGAATTATTGAACATCCTTCTATCATGTGCTGAGCCTGGAAACCCAGCAAAGTAATTTTATGTTTACAAATGGCACATGGTACATGTTTAGCTTAATCTTTAATTATTTTATTACCTCCATAACAATATTTAATAAAAAAAAAATTTTAAATATATAGTATACAAAAAAAAAATTATATATACTCAAAAACTAATCAATTTGCTGGAACACTTTCAAACATATTATTTATATTTTCATCTGTGTCTACCACTGACTTATAACAATGGACTGAGCGATTTGCTATTTCATGTGGCACAAATATTGTCTTTCTGTAGATCGCCGATAGAGCACCATTTAAAAGGTTTCATACATAAAAAAAAAGCTTGTAAAACTCAACCAATAAGATGAAATTGTACACCCCAAAATCGAATTAAATTAAAAAAAAATACTTTCTTGTGGCCAAATGATATTTTAATCACTTATAAGGAATTAAACTCATTCCGACTATAATTTTCAAAAGATATTTTTACCTGTGAAAATTCTCCGTAGTGGACTGTATTATTAATGTGTGTGTGTGATGGGGTGCCGGTTTTGAATGATAACTCAGTTTTTAACTTCAAAGTATAACATTTTATTTTATTCAACGTGCTATTTCAGTTTTTTCTTATACCCAATATCACAATTCAATTTTCAGACTTAATACTAATTAAAATTCAGCACATTCAACAAATTCAATAAAACTTAATATATGTATATAATAAAAACTTCATAAAATAAAAATTCAATATGGCAGTGTAGCTACGCTCCCGTGTTCTGTTTGGCCTGTCCTCTTACTCCTGTAATGAAGAAGAAGAGTATATGTTAATACGTTGGCACGAGACGGATGTTCTCTGAGAGAAACTTTTATTCTGTTCTCAAATAATAATATTTTTAACTCGAACTGGTACGTGAGGGCAGTTTATTTGTAATAATGAAATAGTTGGCACTTGATGGAACTTATTAATAGTATTAAACATGTCAACAAAATGAATCACTTATTTCCGTTCCACAAAATATATTTTTTTAATTTTAATAATTAATTAAAGCTTTTGCGACGCGTTTCGGCCTATTTTGGCATCCTCAAGCTCTTGCAAAAATTATGAGACTGACTCAGTATAAATTAAAATTAAAACTGACAGTTATCGTTTACACATGTAAGTGGTATTACAATATCATTTTAAATAGTGTAAGTATCGTAATTTTTATTTCGTTATAAAATTTGTTTTAATTAAAGGGATGTTGTTAAGGAAATCTACATGTTCATTAACCAAAAATGAGCCTTTATCTTTCTCTTTTTTATTTTCTAATATCTCATACCTGTCTAGAACTTTACCTCCACATAAATTACGTCATAGTTTTACATTTTCAATTGATGTAGTGTGACCTAGGTGGATTAAGTGTTTACATAGACCAGAAGTTGCCCTATTGTTTCTCGCTGCAGAAACGTAGTCAGAAAATCTGGTTTTTAGTGACCTCTTAGTTTTTCCTATATAGATCGCGCACAATCGTTACAACTTATACTATATACCCCCCTTTTTTCAATATCCATAGGCTTTATTTTATTATTTATTAATAATTTACCCAGTGTTGTATTAGTGAAATAAGCAGGTTGAACATTATGATTTGATAGCGTTCTGTGTATATTTTCTGACACTCCTCCAACATAAGGGATCTTTTTCCAAATCTTAATACTTTTGTTTTGGATCATAGGAAATGCTAATCTAAGAGCAGATGTTCTAGATTTCTGTTTTAATATTTTGTAAATGAAACTTTTGGAATAACCATTACATGTTTCTATTTTATAAATTAAATTAAGCTCTTTCTTAAAGTTGATCACACTTAAAGGAATATTAACTAATCATCGAATGGAATGCAGAACTCTTAATGTTAAGAGGATGATTAGATGAATATGGAATTATAGTGTCAGTAAAAGTTTGTTTGCGATATATTTCGTAGTCAAATTTTTTATTTTTAATTGATATTGTCAATTCATATTGAATTATAAAGATTTTCTGAACACGCTTCTGCAGCGAGAAACAATAGGGCAACTTCTGGTCTATGTAAACACTTAATCGAACTAGGTCGCACTAACTTTTCTGTTTCTGGCGTGCAGTTTTAGTCATGCTGGTACGTGAGGCCAGAAGGAAGCACTGATGACATTTATCGTGTGCGTACCTTTTAGCTGCAGCAATCGGAATGTTGCTGCGTCTGGGATAGCAGAAATGGCACTTGTGACGTTTAGTCTTGTGCGATTTTATAAGTGCAGCGAATTGAGTGCTGCTACGTGTGGGTCGGGAGTTCTTTTCAATTGAGTCAGAACTAACTTCTGAATTTATTTGCTGCAGAGTTATCCTCTGGTAATAGATCTGGACTAATTTTTGTATAAAGTTGTCTAGACCTTCGGATTAACTCCTGTGTGAGATTGCTTGAGTTAACCTCACTTTTCCAATCTTTAGGATTAACTCCTAGCCGTCGTACTTTGAGTCAACCTCAAATAATTAATGTATTTGTTAAGGATCAACTCCTATATGGTAATTTGAGTTAACCTCAATGGTAATGTTCCAGAATCAACTTCTGTATAAGGATTGAGTTAACCTCAAATATTTGTTTAGCCAGAATTAACTTCTGTTCTGGGATTGAGTCAACCTCAAAGATTTAGGAAGGCCAGAAATAACTTCTGTTTGTAGGATTGAGTCAACCTCAATTTTTTGGAGTAGAATTAACTTCTGTATAGGATTTCAGAATTAACTTCTGGTTTGGATAAGGATTTTGCTCAGAACAGACTCCAATGCTTGGGACTTGATCAGATTAACTCTGATTTGGAAAACGGTGGTTTTGCTATTGTTCGTCGCCTTTTTATAACTGTGAGATTGGTCACGTGAGGTACTCCTCATGGCGCTACCATAGCAACGTTTATACCAATTGCTGTGGCGAGATTGTCTGTTTGACGTAATGTCAATGTAATGACATTTCAATTATGTATACACGAAGAATTGTGTGTTGAATGTCAGTTTTGAGTTATTTACTATTTTAATTAAATATTTATTAGTCTTTTTGTTTCCATTTTCAGAAGAACCATATCCAGGGCAACTTTTAGGATAATCATGGGATGCCGCAAGAGCTGGTATACTTAATTAGATAAGTATTTTTGTTGTTAGTGATTTTCTAGGAACATGATACTTTGTGATTCCCTTCTATCTTTTTAGGAATTATGGTTCGGTGGTGGACCGCACAATCTGAATCCTGCGAGAGACGGAGCATGCTAGACACTATCCTTACCTTATTCTTTCTAAAGTGATTGCATCTGCAGCCAACATAAAAACATGAAATGCATTGGAAAATTTTTAGCAAGCAATATTTTGTGTTGGTAGCTCCAACTTTGCCATAGGGCGAAAGAGAAAACCGTAAAACTTGTGCCATTCTTTCCGAAAGGAAAATGGCAATCCGCTCAGGCTATTGTTACAAGTCAGTGGTGTCTACTAAATAGGCCATTTCCTCTGGATTTTCCTTGCCATTAAAACGTTTGTCCCATATTACCCGTAATGATTAGATCTATGGATCTGATGATATAAGCAGCATATTCATGAGATCAACGGTTTGCTCTTCCTCGAAATTTTTCTGGTGTTATGAAATCTGTAGCGCTTGTAGTCTTTATTTCTGGCCTTCTGGGCTTCTTTCGACAAATTGCCAATTGGCAAAAGACAGTGAATTATTATATTTTTCCATGCCTTAAAACTTTGTGGACTGTTGCTGTTAATTTTCTCCATGCACATTTGTGATTTACTCTTTGTTCTGCATATCTTCCGAATTTTTTGACATTTATAGGAAGCACAAAGGAAATAGCACTTTGGTAATATCCGCTCTTATGTCCCGGTATTCAAAAAATTTCCTCGCTGTGTTGCCGTCATCTTTGCTTAAGTGGGAAACACAATTCCACCGTTTCGATCCGATTCGTACAAGTGTCACATTTGCTTATATGAAACATACGTGCAATTGGACACATTACACCGAAATGGATCGAACCGAAACGGAGAAGTTGAGCAAATTTCAACTTTTACGGATGACATAACCTAGAAAAATCATCCATAAAGATTTGTTTATACTCAAAGATGCATGCTTTTGTTCAGAAAATAAAAAAAGACATGAATAATATGACATAAAAAGAATGTTTTCATGGATGAATGTAAATCGGAAAGACAAAACCTGGCAAAATTTTAATGTCAAGTATTTGAAACCAAACCTAACAATTGTGCTCATGCATCCGTTAGATCGAAATGGGTTGGATCGAGTCGGATCGAAACATCGGAATTGTGTTTGGCACTTTAGGTGTATCAATAATTATACCAAGTTGTCATCTGAACTCTTACTGTGTCCTATACTTCTTCTCCAGTCTCTTTTGCTTATTATCAGGGTTATTTCGTACACGCTCATCAGTAAAACTCAAGTCGTAGCTCATGTACAATATAAGTTCCATAAATCGAATCCTTGCATGAAGAGGCGTAAGCCCGTATTGATAGTTTTCTAAAACATTGCAATCTTCTTCCGTATTTCGAAAATCTTTTGGATTTTTTTTGGCAAATAATACAAGTTGCCGATGATTTGATGTCTGTTGCAAATTGAATTACTCTGCCATCTCACATTGTTAAGTGAAGCCTATATATTACTTCTATTTCTATGTCGTTAACTAAGCACTTTGTCGGCAGTAAGCATTTACTTCACGTTTCACAAGGACAACTTCACTTTGAACGAATTCTTTTGTTTCCTTCACATATTTAAATTTAATTGGTCTACAAATGTGTGCAGATGATGGACGAGGATTTCTCTAGCCTAAGTTTTCCGATGTACTACATTTTAAACGGAGCGGAACCAATGACATTACGAATAAATTGGCGTCTGTTATATTTTCGTCATTATTTCGAGAAATTCATTGCTTGTATTCGCTTTGCACCGAAGGTCCATCACATCCCTATTTACTAACTAACACTAAAGTGGTGTCATCGAAAGCCTCGATTTCATCCTGTAATTTTATCTTTAAAATTCTATTCACCGTTGAATCAAGCAAATTTTGAAGAGGCACCGAAGTGAAAGTTCCAGTAGCCTGCAACATTTCAGGCAAGCACTTTTTTTTGCTGCGACAATTTTGTTATAGCTTGTTAAAGTATCGTGGTTTCCCTTTTTCATTTCATTTCCCAGAAAATTGTACTTGGCTTTAGAAAGTCCCAGGTCTATAAACTTCCTCCGAGTGAATAGCTGCAGATGATCTTTTCTACTCACACGGCTTTGACTGCCTTCATCAAGAGAGCTTTTACAATAAAAGCTTTTTTAACTAGTTTCTCTGACGTATATCGTTGGCTTAGTGATTTAAATTCGTTGATAAATCTTTATTATGCTCTTTGAGTTTTCGCTTTTTGGTGATTTCCGAGCACTGATCGAGGGATTTAGCTGGCCTGCTCCTGCCGGAGGATGTATTAACGCAGAAGATTCTAATGTTGATGAAGAAAATTCCGATATTGATTTAGAAGGTAAAGATGTAGGGGTCGCAAATATTGAAGCTGATAATTTAGATGACACGGATGATTTTAGTTCCATTAATTTATTTAACCACGACTCATTGTTTTGTTCAAACTTCCGTGCGTCCCTAGTACTAAGTGGACACTTTTTCTTGAAAGGCCGAAAGAATCGCCAAGCTCTTTCTTCGTCCGAAATGTTAACATTCTACGTATTTGAAAGAGCACGCACAAACTCTTGGTATTCCATAGCATTATTATCACGGATTATTTTATAAAGTTCACAATTCAAAATCTGCATATGGATTTCTTCGTAACACTTCTATACCAAATAAATGTAAGCAATAACAAGCACTAATCAAATAAGTAGAGTATACTTGAAAGTTCTCTTGGCTCAAAATACTCTTATCGTATTATCAAATTGGAACTTGCCAATTAATCAAAGCAGTGTTGTGTTTCCTCTCTTTAATTAAGATAGCAAATCTTATATACGAAAAATATCTTTGCTTTAAGTAACTAAGATTTCCGTTACTTTCACCTACCTGCAACTTGTACTCTTAAACACACAAGCAATTACAATTTACAATTTTCCCTTATCTCAGGTAATTATAATAATATTAATGAGGTGTCATAAAAAGCATAGTCAATAATAATTATTGGTATTTACCTGGATGTCATAAAGTACTAAACACATACTGAATAGGGTGCACTGCACATACAGAGTAAGTCAAAGTCAATTAAAAATGTCATAAAACGTAATAATATAAGTTCTTTAAATATAAATGATGTGATTAATTCGAAACGTTTATGCATTATGCAGTCTTAAAAGTGATAAAATTCGTGCATTTTCTGCAATTCCTAGGAGCATTGTCTAGAAATACGCCCAGGACAACAAGGTAGACTTTACTTCAAATCCATTTTTCTCCGAAGGTCACAGGTTGTCGGGGCGAACTGTTTTTTTATCGATCAAGGAGGGTTTCTACTTTAAATTTGAACGAAAATTCGCCCTTTTTAATTAAAATGCTATTATTAAAGAAACTATTTGACTTTCATCACAACTTCTTGACCTAATAATACCTCCTCATACATAGTAAGTGATTTCATTAATAACAATACAACATGCCCATAGAAACATTTTCACAATAAAACTTTGAAATCATAGAAAACTCACATTTTTTTTTAAAAAAAGTGCTATTCAAATTTTTTGCTGACTTTAGCCATTTAGCGTAGTTCCGTGATGCATTTTAGGCGGAACCACAATAGAAATATACGTAAGTACATTTACTTGCGTAAAGCAAACGCGCCCTTCAATTTAACAGGCATACACAAATTAACTTTAACACGTGTGAGGGGAACTTTCGTTAAGTTTAAATATCAAATTTTCAGTAAGTATAGTGCGGTAAGAATCGCACATTCCATAAGAACGCGATGTGTCAAACAGTTAAATTATTATTAAATGATTAAAAGTGCAGTGTAAAACTTAAAATGGAATAAAAATGGTACTGCGAATTAATAGAAAGCACAAATCTTCAATTAAATCAACTTCCAATTGTTAATTTTTTCACTTTTACCACTTTTTAAAATTGAAAACATTAAATATCAAGATAATAACTCTTACGGAATGAGATATCTATTTAGGCTAAAAGTATTAACTTTTTGTAAGTAAACCTCAGTCTCGTTTCATTTCTTAAAGTTATTCACTTCTATTGTGGTTCAGCCTTTTGACAGAACAACACTACGAGACGACTACGCTGTGCTAAGTGGCAGTACGAGGAAGAGATTGAAAGTATTCAACAACTCCTGTTGTGCGAATACCCCAATATTGCCAAACTAAGAACGAATACGCTTGGTGGGTACTTTTTTCGCGAATTACGTGAAGCATCATAATGGAGCATCGCTGGTATAGATGTGATTGATCTAAGGTATTTCGATTGCCGCCACTGTAACCTACCATAACCTAACATCGTTGCACGCACATGCTGCAGATGTCCAAAATGACGCAATGTTTGCAAAAATTGTAGTTAAATAAAAATTGAGATCATATTTCCAAAGTTCGACTTATCTTCCCCAGTCTTTCAAACGAAGGAGGAAGAAGGACATTTGGGCATTTATCTAATATTTAATCATTACTTACCCGCCACACCTCCCTAAGCGTTAGGATCTACCCACAAAAGATGTAACATATTTTGCTTATGATACATACACCCTAAGCCTGTCATCTATACACCCTGTATAATAATAATAGCTGCAGTGAGGCTGTATGCTATCGATGGATCTGCCAAAACTCAAGAAATAGTCTTAGCCGGTGCTGCCCTCATGAACTCGGTTCTATTAATATGTGGGTCGTGCTGTCCAGCAATAATATTTGAAGTAATGCAAGAGAATCTTTTTTATTTCAAAGAACAAGGAAGAAGTAGTAGGTAAATATTGCCACAAAGAAACTCCTCCCTTGGATGTCAAGGATCAGTAAGGTGAACGTATTTGGCGGTCCAGGGAATACATGCTACAAGTAAGCGAGCAAGAACAGCTAAACGGCCCCCATGATTTTTTTTTAATACTAATTTTTTTTAATTTTTTCACATGGTTAGTTAAGAATATTTAAAGGTAAATTGCTAAGAATATTTAAAAGTACTGTAAACATTATTTAGAACGCTCTCCTGAAATAATTCGGTATAATACTTGTAGCTATAATTGAAGCCGTGGGACTTATAGTCAATGGATTAAAAATTGCTAACCTATTTTTTGCCATGCCTCACTTAATTCGGTAAATCAAGCACTTCTGAATTTTATAATCATCAATTGGTTAAACGCGATACTACTTCCCGGGTCATCAACGAAGAATAATAAGCAAATAAAGGACTGTTTAAATGAAAATTTAAAAATGAGCACCAACCCGAACCAGAATGCACCAGTTTCACTATTCCGCCACCCAAAGAAATGAAATCCATTACCTTTTTTTCGGAATTTAGTGGAATGGGGACGACAATTAAAGGACAAGCGCTGAAAAAGTAAAGTGGTTGGCGCCGGAAAAAAAGTATTATTAAAATAAAAAATAAAAATAAAAAAGGCACAAGAGGAAAAAGAAAATTTTAGACGAGCGATTCTGTTCTGATCAGAAAATAAAAGATAGATAAAAAAGACGGAAGGAAGAGTAAACGAAAAGAAAATAATCGAGGATTCTCGGGAGTAACGAGATGTTGTGGCCCAGTCTGCTGGTACACGGAAGCAACAGATTGGCAGGTGTACCGGTAGTAAAGTAGCTGGCAATAGCGGAACACTTTACTTCGCACAGTAAAGTGCCCGCTTATTGCTAAATAATGTGATGATTGTTTATCTCACGACAGCAGTGACTAAACATGCTACTTCGCATAGAGCACGGTCATTGCCCGTTTGTTTACAACAGCACATCTGCTTGCTATCGGTGACATTGGCCAGCAGTCTCGTCATCGGTTGTAGAATATTACCGCATCATAATAATTACATATGTTGAGGGTCAGATTCTACTTCCGAGTTCCGTGTGTAAGTATTCGTGGTGCACAACTAAATTCGTGTAGTCAGTTCTGGTTTCAATTAGAAAGCGGTCGGAACAATAGTGAACAGTAACTTAAAATAAAAAGTGTAATTTAAAGAAGTTTGTGTTTTAATTGCTTAGGGACACGACATTTGGCGCAGCCGGGAGAAAGAGAAAAAGAAAAGGTATAATAAGTAAGGCATTGCAAAAATATTTTTTTTGTATTATTCATATATACATATACATATATATGTATATATATTTTTTTTTCTCATCAAAATTTTTTTTAGAAAATAACAAAATATATTTGAATAGAGTAAGGGTGAAAAGTGATATATATATGTACATGTAAGTTATAAGAAGATTTTTGAGAAAGTGTAATTGGTTCTGGGGATTACAAAAATTGATAGGGAAAGAAGCGTTTTAAATATCTTGAGTGATTTTTTTTTGTGCGTGTAATATTAGTCTTGTTGTTTTTTGTTTGATAAGTAAGTGGGTTAATTTATTTCTTTTTTCAGGTACCTATCAACAAAATATTTTGTTTTATTATATTTTTATTTAAGTGATGTATGCGTGAGTTAAAGTGAGGCATAATAATGCGAATTTTTTAAGTGATTATTATAAGATAAGAAGCTAATAGCGTTAAGGCGATTTTTTTCTTTTAAATAGTGTTCAACGTGACATTTATGTAGAAACGTTGATCGTAGTCATGAATATTATAAAAAAAAAAAAAGAATATATAAGTTGGATAAGTGGGTGGTATCATTCATCGTTAAGAGTCCAATGTTATATGATTATTGAATCCTCCTCGCGCTCTTTTGTGATCGGCTTTTTAAATAGAGTTCATGAGTTTCGGGATTGAGCTTTGTTGAAGTGTCGTTTCCTGTTTGAATGAGTCGAATGTTTCGGTTGTCACACTAAGTCTTAAGTAAAAGTTACAGTGAAAAATGGCGCATTAGTGTAAAATGCTTAGAGTAAATGTCAGTAGGGAGAAGTAACGTGCTCACAAGTGAAGAACTACTTCAATTCCAGGCCAAAGAGAAAGAGCTAGAAATCAAGAGGCAGGAGTTGAAGGAAGTCCAGACACGGTTACTGGGGTACGAACAAGACTGGCAATACATTGGGGAAAGACTGAAAGGAGAACTGCGAAAACGTATAAACAATGAAGAAGTAAGGAGTTTGTTAGAAGAATTTTATTCGAACAGTGAAGGAAGTACAAAGGGCGAAATATTGGACTCATTGGTGGCCATAACGTTGGAAGTTATTCAAAAGCAGGAAGATTTGAGAGAGCGAGTGTTGCAAGAAAAGCAGGAAGAAAATACAGGGCTTAGGGGAAGAATGAACTCGCTGAGCTTACAATTACAGGAAGCAGAAGAAACGGCAGCGAATTTAGAGCAGGATTTGGGAATTGCGCGAATATCATCGGAAAAAGTGCAACACGAGGTGAGCAAATCAGGAAAGAATAAGGGATACAACCCAAGGAAAGTGATATTTTGTGAACAGAGGAAATTGACAAAGGTAAGCACAGGGTCGAGAGACGCGGATTTTGTTACGAATAAAAGGATATATCAGAAACAAACGGAATAGCAGAAAGTGTGCGAGACGAAGTAAGAGCCACCGAAAGCGGCAATTGCAACGTTAGCAAACAAGGAAACCAACAAGTCAATATGGCAGATTCTTATGAGAAAATCATGGACATGGTGTCCAAATATGTTCCCATGTTTTCAGGAGAAAGGTCACCGAAACTAGTAAAAGAGGTACACCGCTTCCTAAGCTGCTGCAACGATTTCTACGATCGTCTCAAGGCCGAGAAACAGTCGATCTTCATGAGCTTTGTAAGATATCGACTGATGGATGCTGCATACTATCTAGTAAGTTCCGAGGAGCCAAAGGACTTTGAGGCATTGCAGCAAACTATAAAAGCTGCCTATATGCCTAGGAAACCCTACAGCGAATTGAGAACAGAAATGCTAGCATGTCGACAAAGGCCAGGAGAAGACATCAAAGAGATTGCAGATAGAATGAAGGGACTGTTAGAACAAATTAAATCAGCGGTGTCGGCTAAATATCCGGGTAAAGATGAAGGGTTGCTAGCTGAGCTAGAGGCGGATGCAGTACCAACATTCAAAGCGGGTATCAATGGACCCGATTTGAAGATTTTGTAGCTATACCAAATCAAGAAGCCAATACCGTTGCCAGAGCGCTGTTCGAGCAAATTCTCAGTCGATATACGCTACCAAAGCAATTGGTCACAGATCAAGGAGCAAATTTTACAGGGGAAGTTTTGAAGGCCCTATGTAAGATGCTAAAGATCAAGAAGCTACAAACTACCGCTTACCATCCTCAGGCGACTGAAGTAGAGCGACAGCATTCGACTTTAGCAAATTACTTGAGAAGTTTTGTAGATCAGGAACCACAAAACTGGGATGAATTTTTGAGAGCAGCGGCTCATGCATATAACAACTCGGTGCACTCCGGTACGAAACTGACACCTATGGAAACCCTATTCGGATTTGTGTCAGAAATCCAGAGTAGTTTACAGCGAAAGCCCCAACCAATATATAACGCGGACAAGTATCATATAGCTTTGCGGTTCAAATTACAGAAAGCGTTTGAGCTAGCAAGAGTGAGTCTAATACGAAATAAAATAGCCGCCAAAAAATATTACGATAAGTCAGCCAAAGCAGTCGTTATACATGTCGGTGAAAAGGTTTTGCTAAGGGATCCAGCTCGTGCAGGAAAATTATCGTCATTTTTCAAAGGTCCGTATGAGGTAATTTACGTTCATAGTCCCGAGAACGTAACTATACTTCAAGGGAAGAAGCTCAAGCTTATACATGCAAACCGCATAAAAAAATTTGAAGAATAATTTAAATGTATTCGCAATATAGTATACAAATAATGATAAAATTTTTTATATATTTTGCAGAGCAATAGGCATACCACCACTACAGCCCTAGAGAAGAGCGATTTATTGGTCCGAGAAGGAAATCAACGGGGATGAAACCTAGAACCTGGATAAGCGGGAGAATTTAAAAAAAAACAAGGGAGGTGGACAGTAAAAAAAAGAACAAGAGTAGACAAAAAGGGTAAAAAAGAAAAAAAAATATAAATAAATAAAAAAAAAAAATCAGAGTAGACAAAAAGGGTTAAAAAAAATAGAAGGAGAGAAAAAAAATCAAAATAAAGTAAGAAAAAGGATGTAATAAAAAACAATAAGAAGTTCAAGTAAAGGTAAATAAGAACAAGAAAAAAATTTTAGATAATATATTATTAGAAAAATATATTTAGATAATATTGAATTAATTAAGTCTTTGTTTAGATATTATACTTACATGAAAAAATAAGGGTAAATTAGTTAAGAAATTGTTTCATTTTTTCTAATAAATATAATAGTAGGCTAGGAGGGTTGGCATTTAGCAAAGTTAAGTAGGGTTAAGACGATGAGAGCTGTCGCAATAATATTTTTGGCAGTGGTGGCTGTGCAGTGTGCAGAAAAGTCAGGCTACAGCATACGACCCATCGAGCAGTCCGGAGTACTTTTTGAACGCCTTGGCCAAGTCAACTTCTACACGAAGCACTGGACTGTATTGTCCAAATTTGAGATGCCTGATTTATCAGAGGAACTGAGATTCGCTGAAAACTGTAGCAGTTTGGCCAAACAACTTTGTGCAGAGGTAAAGCAGACCGAGTTCGGGACCAGATGTGCAGTGGCCATGAGGGAAGTAGGAAGCTGGATTACTAAAATTAAACGACAAGATGAGGAAATCACCCACCACACCCATACGGATACTTTGAGGCGGGGAAAAAGGTCATTCCTTGATGGAGTAGGCACGCCATCCAAGACCCTTTTTGGAACTATGGCCCATGCGGACTCCGAAAAAATATATGCAGAGCTAGAAGATATTAACGGAAGAGAGAATCGCACCTTCAACTTGTTAGAGTACCAGACTACCGTAATAATATCAACGTTCGATCTGTTCAACGGCTTCAAGCTGCGGCAGAGCGAGAGGAATTAAAGAATAAGTTGTCCGTCATCGTCGCAGCACACCAAAGTCAAGCCGGAGAAATATCAACGTTGCAAAGGAGGGTAGAGTTGAACGAAATAATTACACTAATGACTCTATAATTGAGAGAAATAAGCGATATGCAGCAAACCTATATGAACATTTTGGTCTCATTGAGTGTGGGAAAACTCCATCCTATGATACTCCATGTTCGAGAGCTCACCAATATTATGAGAAACGCCATGAGACAACTGGATTTGGCCGAGCATTTCATAAAATGAAAGAAAATGTATGTAAAGGTAGAAAGAAAAAATATGCATGATGTAAAGATATAGCTAAGAGGAATGTCAAGAAAATTATAATTGTGTTTAGAGAGAAATTAAATTAAAAGAAATGTAAATCCTACAGCTTTTAAATTGAATGTCCTAAGTGAACACACCGGACCTAGCTCCTCTGGGAACTAGTTTTTTCCAGGGGGGGAGGGATGTTGTGGCCCAGTCTGCTGGTACACGGAAGCAACAGGCTGGCAGGTGTACCGGTAGTAAAGTAGCTGGCAATAGCGGAACACTTTACTTCGCACAGTAAAGTGCCCGCTTATTGCTAAATAATGTGATGATTGTTTATCTCACGACAGCAGTGACTAAACATGCTACTTCGCATAGAGCACGGTCATTGCCCGTTTGTTTACAACAGCACATCTGCTTGCTATCGGTGACATTGGCCAGCAGTCTCGTCATCGGTTGTAGAATATTACCGCATCATAATAATTACATATGTTGACTTCCGAGTTCCGTGTGCAAGTTTTCGTGGTGCACAACTAAATTGGTGTGGTCAGTTCGGGTTTCAATTAGAAAGCGGTCGGAACAATAGTGAACAGTAACTTAAAATAAAAAGTGTAATTTAAAGACGTTTGTGTTTTTAATGTCTTAGGGACACGACAGAGATCGTAGTGAAGGAGAAGAAGTCGATTGAGCCGATTTTCCAAAGGCAGTGGATCGTAAAGTTAAAAGTTAAGAGTTTTTTTGCATTCATGGTAAAATATGCCAAAATATATAAATATAAATTCATATCTGTTTGATGTGATGCTATACTTTGGGGATCGATATAAGTGCAAGCGGTCGTAAACTGTGTTCTCCAGGATTGCTTTTGTTTTAAAGTCACATGAATACAGTCATTCTAGTTTATAATTTAAGCACATTGGATTGTAATCCAATCATTGCAAAAGTTGTTTTTTTTTACATAGTGGTCGAATTGTGTTCATTTGTACTCTTCTTGGTAGCGTACTTTATTTCTCAGCTTGCAGTATTTTCTGATTAAACTGTAGAGCTTAGTGCTTCATAATAACGGGTCTGTGACTCAAGCTTACTGTATTTCTTAGATTACTGTAGTTTTCTTTAAATTGTTCTGTTAAGGAAAAGAAAGCCTAATTATAACGTTGTATTACTAGCTGCGTAATTTTTTATTATTATTACAACGTTTCATGGCTAGTGGCGTGTTTCATTTACCAACACGAGTTTCCTGATTTCGCTCGGAATAAAAATCACCTGGCGCTTAATTAGATTCCATGTGGAAACTGCACCACCTCCACTAAGCGGCCAAAAAGAGGCTCAAGCCCGAGTTACAACAAATTAGTTGTAAAAGCCCACTAAGCAGTGCTACGGTAGAAGAATAGCCACAGCAAGGAAGGAACTCAAGCTAAACAAACAGGTTATCGTTCTCGATACCAGGAGGTAAGAATTTTGCATATTTCTTCACCTTGGAATTTCCACCTGTTCGACGAACCTAAAAGAGAAGAACAACAATGTATCTTTACCAAAATAAAAATATTCCCAAGGCATCTTACCTGCACCTGGAGCGTACGACAGGTGCAAAGGTCCCTCGACGACATGGAAAGAAAAGAAGAAAATGAATTAAAAACAAATGAAGTAAACAAACATTAACAAATAAACGAATAAAACAAGCAAATTTTCAAACTAATTAAACAAATAAGAGTTTTACTACACACATACCATAACCTAATATACAACATAGAACATAGGAATTTAACAATAATTTCCTTGCTACACCATAACAAATACATAAACTACAATTAATAATGATATTACAAGGTGCATGCGGAAGTTTAGTGGATATTTCAGGTGAGAAAACACCCAAAACAAACTCACCTGTACAGGTGTCCACCAACCTTAAAAACAACAATAAACCACAATAAAGTCAATAAATGTTTTACGTTACCTGAAGATTATAGTATCCAGCGATGAAAAACTAGCATACACCACACAAAAACACTATTAAATTAAAAGAAAACTATAAAATAGCACTTCGCGCGCGTTTGACATACGAGTAATGATTTACAGCGAAACTTCAATCTCCCATGACATTTGACATATCATATTGGGGTAAAATCGTCGCGCGATTTTAATGGTGCCGTTCGTTTCGCGGTATTTTTCGCGGGATAAGCGCAATTCGCGATATTTACAATTTCAATTTGCACTAACGAGTGCGAAAGAGAAACACTGTACGAGCAAGACAAAACAGTGAAAATCGAGAGAGGAATTATTTAGAATGAACTAAAAATGGCGCGTCGATAATGTAGATCACAAATTCGTAAAAAATCAATTAAAATCAAGAAATTTAATATTAAATCTTTATGGTAAATAGGCCAAAAAATGTAAAATGCATTTTGGCATATACCAATAATAATTAAAATTAATTTATTCACAAAAGGCCAAAAATTTGTTAATTTCACTTTATGGATAGTGAAATTGGAACAAATCTGTCTATAAAAGGC